>JAEIFI010000733.1:1817500-2212500 GCA_018901815.1 Zaprionus lachaisei | reverse complement strand
GTATTGAAGAACACTGAACCAAATTGTCATCAGTGCTGTCACGTGACTCGGGTTTCACGCGTGCCTTGCCCCTTAAGCAGGGGCTGCCACCTGCCAGTTTAGTGTGTACAAAGCGTCAGCCTTATTGGCCAAAATTGAGGTCAACAGAAGAAGGTCGTCGCGGCTCGCAAGTCGATGCAAGTCGTTGCAAGTCAAACACGATAACAGCAAAAATAATTGGCCTGGGAGAGAAGAAAATTGCATCCAACCCATGTTGTCTTCCATTTGCTTTATGCAACAGCCCGCGGCAGCAGCCAGACAAGAGAAGTCGAGAGAAACTGCCGATTGATTGGCAGAAGAAACAGAAAACGAAGAAGATGCTACAAAAAACAAATAAATTATATTGACTTTTTGCAGATTTAACTTACTCAACCCACTCTCAATTAGGCATTGCTACGGTTAATATACCCTATAAAATCTGGAAATTTTCCCAAATTAAATTATTATAGTTTTCACACTTTGCGACTTTGGTTCGCCTCGTCTAGTTTACTTTCTTTTTTCTTAACTTTTTCATGCTACTTATTTCCCAGAGTACAAGTTGGCTCTGTTTTCTGCGGTTCCAAAGGGGGTATACAAGTTTAGGTAGGGACAACAACTAATTTACGACTGGCCGCCTGGCTCCCGCTTCCTGGGAAGACTCTCCAAAGACTGCAGCAATTGTCGACCAACCCAGCGAACCCAGTTTGGCACAGGGCACAGCGAAACAGTTAAATGAAAGCGGGCCATCAGCAGCTATAACAAAATAACGAACATTAACCACAAGCGGGGGCAGCACGACTGCCGTATACCCATTAGTAGAAGAAGTGAGCAACTATGGCGAGTCCTGCTCTCCTCTAGCAAATGAGATTTGCATTATATGCATTGAAACTGTGGGTTCTATTGGTACTATCGATTATAGGGATGAGTTGTAAATCGATATTTATCAGTTTCATGACAGAAATCTTTTTATATATATAGTTTGCAATACAATATAAATTGTAACTGCCAAAGTGATCGATATTGATGGTATATTAATCGATTATTTTCATTTTCCTTAAATTCCAATTTCTTGTAATCAGATTTTCATTTGTAGTTCATTTGCAGTATAATATAAAGTGCAGCTGTGATAGTAATCGATACTACAATCGGTTTTAGTGATAAACTGTCTAATAATATTAGTTGGATATTGTAAATATAGTACAGTTAACATGGTATTTGTATGCTTCTTTTAGGTGCATAACTATATTCCCGGCCAGACTCTACTACAGAGTATGTTCCCAAAATATATTGCAAGTAAACCGTCAGAATAAAATGTCCAAAACAAAAGCTGACCGCATGCACATACGCACACACACATGAACATGCATAATGTCGAATGGGCGTGTAGTGGGCGCGCCTAGCACTAAATGTCCCCCATAGACGCATGCAATGCATTGGGCCCAGTTGGTAACGCCGACGCGCTCAATACAATCAATGGACCTCACCGAGGTGCCATTAGCCAGAGAGCAAACAATAATGGCAGCTGGCTTGAGCGTTGACTCCACCCCTCTTCCCCTCATACACAGACACACAGACAGTGGGTATCCTAGTCGTGTCGTGTCCACCCTCTGCTTGGCCGGCTGCCTCAAGTGGATGCAGCAAAACAAATAAAATTAAATTATTATGTAGAATGCAAATAAAATTCGAGTACTTAGCATGCAAATCGAATAACAAATCGAGAACATATAGAAATCCACACGGGGCGGACATGGGAAGGAAGCGAGAGGGGAGGGGGAGACAGCAGCCGACGGGAGACAGTCATAAAACGTTATGAGTAATCACAGACGCATTGCTAACAATAATAACAGAGAGAGAGACAGACGTGGTCGACATTTGAATACTCTAACCAAGCTGAGGCTGGTAGTCGAGAGGGAGGAGAGAGATATATATGTATATAAACAAGAATATAAGTTGTATTTGTATGTAATAAAATAAGGTTCGACTTTTTAATATAATTTAGGAGTTATTATGTTAAAAATTTTGTCTCCAATTTTCATTGAATCGTTACTAAGAAATTTTAAAATTTTGTTTACAAATTATATATATTGTGATGAAGAGTAAATTATTTTAATGTTGAAAACACTGATTTTCTTAAGTGGTAGAATCTTAGGACAACCATGAGGAATGCATATGCATATATGAAAGTATATTATTTGTAATTTGTTGTATTGTAAATATATGGTATACAATAGTCTACTTGAAATAATCTTAAGATTAATACGTAGTAATCGAACTTTTTAATATATTTATGTTATACAGAAACTGGAGTAGAGGTTTCACTCCAATTAAAACTGAACTGAAATAAGTTGAATATATTTTGCGATTCAAGCTTTAAAAATATCTGTATTTATTTATTTAAGAATTCGGAAAAGGTTGAATGTAAAAGTTAAAAATAATAATACCAAGTTAGTCAGTCAAATGAGGATACTCCGTCAACTTGTTGGAAGTGTAACTTGCCAACTGAGACCCGTCAGGCAGTGAGTGTATATACCGTCAGGGTCGGGCATGGACGGGCTGGGAGGGGGCCAGGGTATTGAGAAATAAGAAGAACAACAAGGCAAATAAACACATAAATAAATCAAACATGTACTACGACAAATCTCGGTTGGCCAGCACATTAAAATATGGCCAATAACAAGCAAATATCCATGATGCGATGATGAACATTATGATGATTATGCCCAATGATACTGACTACGATGATGATGATGATGATGATGTTGATGATGATGATGCTGATGATGACGATTATGTTAGTAAATGCCGGGTAATAAGAGACGCAGAAATAAACGTATGGAAAATGGCAGAGCAGGGGGGTGGGGATGGGGTCAAAAAAAAAACTCAAAACCAAATTCGACTTGCACATTTTGGTAATCAACATAAAATCCAATCATCCGTCATGGACAGCAGCCAACAGACGTTTGTCGGAGTGGGGGGAGGGGAAGGCACTGCCTGCCAAAAGGGCTATCTTGTGTGTCTGTCTGTGTGTGTGTATCTCTCTGTCTATGTTTGTGTGTCTGTGTGTGTGTGCGTGCAAGTTCTTGCGTTCCCTTTAAAAAATGCCAAAAACGAAAATTTTGATTTATGAGTTACAGTGGCAAAACCAAAATATGCGCTGCTCATTTATAACGCGCTTAAATCTAATACGCTCAGTCCTCATGCGAGCAGTGCGATGCGACGCCGGCAGCGACAAGGGGCGGGTGTGAGAGTTGGGTTACTACGCTGTCGCCTTGTCTTGCTGTCTTCGTGTCTCCGTGTGTGTGTGTGTGTGTGTGAGTGTGGACCTGGTCTGGTATCGGCTGGTGCTGATGCTGTTATTCTTGGCCGTTGTCCTGGTGGTGGTCGCTTTGCCTTGTCTTCTTGGCGCTGTCGCGTCCGCATCCGCCAACCGCCAAACGTGCGTAAAGCGACGCGTGTCCGCTTTATGATTAATATGCGCTACAACACAAAATACACGATAAATAAGCAGGCAGCAGCCAGGCAAGCAGGCAAGAGGAGAGGACGGGAGTACGGGAGTTACCACCGACAGACTGCCACATGAAAGATATAAAGACAAGGCACACAGACTCGTCGCCGCGACTCGCCACGGTTGATGAGTAGTTGTGCGCTCATAAGTAGGCTATGGCATTTTCTTTTTTCTACTTGTATTTTGCATACGCTACACAGCTACGCAAATGAAGTCCAGTTTTTGTCTGGATTTATGCTCAAAGTGAGATTAATTCCATGCACTTAACACAATTACTCTCTCTGTGATAAGCTTTCATGAGCTTTTGTGCAAACTGTTCACAAAGCTGATTAGTTGATCAACTTGCACTTTTAATTGACTTGAGAGAGAACTTGTAGACAGTAATGACATATGCAGAAACCTTGTAAAGCTGTAACAAATTGATAAGCAAAAACGGTTGACTTTTAAATGGAAGTCTAAAAGATAAGGAAAATCTGCAATCGAATCATTTGCAGTTTGATTACTGTAAAGTAAGCAATATTTTTTTGCTTAATTACTTTACGGCTGCAGGTTTTGTATAAATCGAAGCATACATGTTCTGGCTGATTGCTATACGTAACAAGCTTCTTCTCGGCTACAAGATCAGAATATACAAGAGTATATCCTTGTCTTTCCTATGCCATCCATGTGTACGGAATTGCTGCACCTGAATAAAATTCGAGTTCTTCAGGCGAAGATCACTGTAGATCTTTGGTACATGAGCACCAGGTATATTGAACGCGATTTCAAGTTGAACAAAATTGCAAACAGAATACAGGAGACAGCAAAGAAGTACTACAATGTAATTGAATCTCATCCTAATAGCTAAGAGAGGCGACTAAATATCGCAGCACAAAGAACTGCCACCCCTCGGACAAAAACGAGAAGAAGACTAAAGCGCCGCCATCCTTAAGACCTGCTCGACCGGGCCTTGACATAGATTCGTCTGAATAATATATTAGTACCTTATCATTCTTTATATGTACCTTACTTATACTTAATAAATAATCAATGTAATTGTTTAAAACTAACTTCAATTAGATTAAGTTGACTAAAAGATTAAATAAAGATTGTAAAAAAAGACAGGAAACCATTTGGTCCTCTGGAGCAGACAATTCTTCAATTATTTCAACAGACTTTTGATTTGACATTCGCAAATACAAAAAATACTAACGCTACAGTCAGGTGCTGACTGTATAAGGCCATGGATTATCATATTATACCGTAATAAAAATTTTAACGGTATGGAATCGCCGCCCGAATATTACTAGAATAAAATAAATAAAAAAAAATAAAATAATAAATAATTAATAAATGAAAATTCGCACCCGCCTCAACCGGGAGTTGAACACACGCACTCTCTCACAGCCGTCCGCCACTCTAACCACTCGGCCATTGCCTCACTCCATGGCCCATCGGCAAAGCTGCATTGTCAACCAATTTTGTTACCATACAATGCAAATAAAAAGTTTAAAATGCTGTGTGTCTGACGCTAGGTTTGAACTTCGGTATGCTTGCGTAAATTAGGTCTGTTTAAGTATAAATGTATGTTCAAAGTGAGTTTAATTCGTATCATATCTCACTTATTAATAGTCCGATTTAAATGAAATTTTCACATAACGCCCGTGGCAAAGTATTTGTCATGTAAGATATACAACTTTGGTTGTTAAGCTAATATTGTAGTTTTTAAATAGTTATTACTGATTTACGGAGGCGGGAAGGGGCGTGTCCAAATTTTAAAAAAAACTTTGAGACACTGCAATATATACGTATGTTGTCGCAAAATTTGATGACTCTAGCTCTTATACTTTCTGAGATCCAGGTGTTCATACAGACAGACAGACGGACAGACGGACAGACAGACATGGCTCAATCGACTCGGCTACTGATACTGATTCAGAATATATATAGTTTATGGGGTCGGAGATGCTTCCTTCTGCCTGTTACGCACAATTCCGTTCCGACAAACACAATAGTCCATGAATTTTTTTAAAATCCATGGCCTAAAAATAAAATATTCCATCAGTTGAGGCAGTAGAAAATATAAACTTAGCAAAATTCGCAATTGCAATCGATCAATTGCAATTTCTTCGGCTTGTAGCATACATGAAATGCCGCCAGATGAGAGAAAAATCAACTATTTGCAGTTAAACTATTTTACTATTTTGCACTTTTTTATTTAATTAGTTTATAGTCGGACTAAGGTCAGTCGACTGTTTAAAAGTAAAGAAAAAATACAATTAATAGTTATAATTAATAATTTTAAGTTAAAAGTAAAATCTTAACTGTGAGAAAAGAAATAAAAATAAATTAATTGAATTGAGTTTACATTGGGATAAAAAAGAGCCGATCCAACATTTGTTGCAGAGGATTGGGGAAAACCCAGAAAAACCCAATCAGATCAGGAGAGTTAGTGTTAGTAAGCAAAACCTAATCAAAATAGCGATTAGAATGTTCAAACATGCCATTAGTTAAAAAGTACTACTGTTACTAGAAAGAAGATAAGTATATATTAAACTAGTTACTAGAAAGGTGAGTAAGGATTTGTACTTTTAAGCAAGATACAGAATTATTGTTGTTGTTAGCGATAATGTAATATAGTTTATTATAGTCCGAACATAGTACCCTGAAAGGCTCATGCAGGGCATAATTCGAACTACAATTGGAAAGTTTTAGAGGAAGATAGTTACGGGTGATTCTACCAGGGACAGAGAAGTGTAGTCGACTAAGCAAGTCGTTACTATCTATGTCCCCTTGTATAAGGTTATAAATAAATACCACACCAAGCATAGTTCTACGATTGGCTAGGGAAGGCAGATTTAGTAACAAAAGTCTACTAGGATAGGAAGGAAGTCTTGAATTTACGTCCCAGTTAAGGCCTCGCAAGGCAAAAATTAAAAAGTTTTTCTGTACGGATTCAATGCGATCCTTGTGAACTGTGTACTGAGGACTCCAGACACATGATCCGTACTCTAGAATTGGACGAACAAGCGAGGTGAAAAGAGTCTTAGTTAGGTAAGGATCGTCAAACTCCTTAGACCATCTCTTAATAAAGCCGAGCACACCCATAGCTTTATTAACCATTGATGATATATGTTCGCAAAACTTGAGTTTGCGGTCCAAACGGACACCTAGATCATCAACCAGGGAAATTCTTTCCAAGGTACAACCACAAAGAGAGTAAGATACGTACTTTGGACAGGCTCGTGAGAATGTCATCAGCTTGCATTTGGAGCTGTTCAGATTAAGGAGATTTGCACGACACCAAGAATAGAAACAATTTAAGTCAGATTGAAGGCGTAAATGACAGGAGTCGTCTCTAAATTGAAAACAGAGCTTTACATCATCAGCATACATGAGAGTACGGGAATTAAGTATGACCGTTGGAAGGTCATTGATGAAAAGTGTAAAAAGCAGGGGACCTAAATGGCTTCCCTGAGGAACACCAGATGTGGCATGAACGGGGTAAGAAAGATTATTCTTAAAGAGGACTCGTTGGGTTCTGTCATCCAAATAGCTCACAATCCAACTAAGAAGTTTTGGTGAGAAACCGAGAAGATTCAGTTTATGTGCAAGAAGAGAATGGTTGACTGAGTCAAATGCCTTACTGAAATCAGTATAAATGACATCGGTTTGAAGATTTTTCTGAAATCCTTTTACCACAAAGGATGTCAGCTCAAGCAAATTTGTCGTGGTAGAACGACGTTTTACGAATCCGTGTTGAAAAGGGGATATAACGGATCTGCTAAAATGTTGCAAGTGAGGAGTTATAACATTCTCGAAGAATTTAGGTATAGCCGATAATTTAGAGATACCTCTATAATTACTTGCATCAGACTTACTGCCTTTTTTGAATAAAGGTATAATAAATGATTCCTTCCATATGGAGGGAAAGGAGGCGGTGTCTAAGGACAGCGAAAATAATTTGAGCAATGGCTTACATAAGGAATTGGCACAATATCTAAGTACACAGGCGGGGATACCATCGGGACCTGGTGAAAAGACTGGTTTAACTAAGCTAAGATCCTTAAAAAGTGAACTTTCGTTCATCTGGTTTCACTTGGTTTGGAAAATCAAATTGAATCTGGCAACAAGAATAGGTTTTGAAGCGAGAGAGAGAGAGAGCGAAAGAGAGACTCGAAGAGAGAGAGAGAGAGAGAGAGAGAGGAAGAGGCTTAAAGCGATTTATATTCGCTCGACCTCTTCGATGGCACTTCGAGAGTCGTTTACTTGCTCTCGCTCGCTCCTGGTGTGGCATGTGCCACAGCCTTTGTCTGCCTTTTGTGCGGCATTGGGACAATGGTGTGACCCAGCTTTAGCTTCAGGTCCAGGGCACAAGGAATGATAACGGCAAACAAACAAATTAGCACAACTGCCGCAACGGCATTTGTGGCTCACTGTGTTTGTCTCTCTCTCCCTCTCTCTCTCTCTCTCTCTCTCTCTCTCTCTCTCTCTCTGTATGTGTGTGTAACCAAAACTAACACCAATTGCTCACCTTTTAGTTGGAGACGTGGTCGCAGCCGCAGCAGCAGCAGAGGTAGCAGCATTGGGTGCTAGGTATCGTTTGCTGCCTTTCACAGCCCGGGGCATAATTTTATCGCCTACATGTCATATTCTATTCCATTGTAGCATTCGCTGTCATTGTAATGAAAAGCGGCTCGCACACATTTGTTTGGGGGCCACGACACGAGGAGAGAGAGGTGCGAACGAAACGAAGGTGCGAACTGACCCCGGCGATGTGTAGAGTCCAGGGGCCCCAGTTCTTTTGTTATAAATTTCACTGCGTAACCCTACACTCTCTCCATCCCTGCCCCTCTCCATATTCCTGTCTATTTATCTACCTGTGAATGTGTGTGTGTGTGTGCTTGTCCTTTTGCTCCTTTCGTATTGTGTGTTGCGGTCAGCTTGTCTGTTTGCCTCTCTTTCACGCTCTCTCTCTCTCTCTGTCTGTCTGTCTCGCTCTCTGGCTTTGCATGCACGTGCAATTCCTGTGCCTGTTTTTGCACCTAGCTTTATATATGTATGTATATATTACAGCCAACAAATATATATTAGCACAACACACACACACAGTGCTTTCACTTGCATGGCACGTCTGTCTGTCTATGTGTGTGTGTGTGTGTTTGTAGCTAGTATTCGTTTCGGTGGCCCCACTGTGCGCACCGTGTGGCAGCAAAAGTGCAAATGTCATTCGATGCCTGCCGCATTTAAAGTATTACGGAATTAACATTTCGCTGTGCCGCTTTTTGCATATGCCCCACAGCAGGCACACCCACACCCACACCCAGACCCACACCCATTACCTACCAGCTCCTTATGCTCTGCCTGTGTCAGGCTCTCTCTCCTTTGCTCCCTTTCTTTGTGTGAGTGTGTGCAAAAATTGCGCTTCCTTTTGTGCCGTCGCTTCACATTTTTCATTAGTTTAGTGGGTTTGTGGCACATGACAGTCACAGTCAGGCACACACACACACACACACACACACACAGACACAGACACAGACATACACACTCGCACACATGCTCGGCCTTTTGCCCACTTAGTTTCTGTACTCCCTCTTTTTCTCTCTCCAGCAGATGTTACCAATCTGATTTGACTCAAACACTGCACCACGCGAATATTTCCCTATTAACCCCACATTCCCTCCTCTGCTACCCCCTCCCTCTCTGCCCCATATCTGCCCCTCCCCTCCCTCTGCCAACATTTATTTACCGAAAAAGTTGTTCGCCAAGTTTTCACAATTATTTTCTTGCCCGCTTTTAATCGATTGACGGATGTGTCATAAACAAAACTCTTCGGCTTCCGCAGAGGCGGTGAGGGACAGAAAGAGGTGAGGCAGGCGGTTTTGGGAAACTTGTTGCCCGAATTCCAAATAGTTTCGATTTTATGAGGTGCAAAAGTTTCCGGCAGTATTTTTGTTTTGTGAAAAGAGTTATTAAAACTAGATCATAAAACTTAACGAAAGTATGTCTATATATATCGTTCAATTATGGCAATTTATTGAGCGAACTGAGAAAATTTCAATATAACAATTTATGCAAAATAGTCCAGAAAAACTCTATTATAACAATACAATAATTTAATAAGCAAACTAAAGTAAAGCAAACGAAAATTTTAAGTTTTCTAGCTAAATGTCTGGAAATCTCTGAGGAACCCATATTTGTTGAAGAATATATGGTAATGCTGTACGAAACCCATGTTACAGTTTCTAATATAGCTAATTGAGTTTCAAATTTGAAGTTAAATTTTTGAAAGGTTTTGTATTTTTTAATATTCTATAACTTAGTGTTGTGGAGCTAATGTTATATTATTTTATTTGCATTTTTTCGCACATTTTCTATCTAATTACTCGGTTTTCTCACAGGATAGTGATGGTGTCCCGCTCCTTCATCGTTATTCAAAACTCTCTTATCGATAGGGATATCGACAAGATTATCGGTAACTAAATCAACTTAAGGTTGTGTATCGACCAAGGTCACACTTAATAACATAAGACTTAACATTATAACATATTACTTAACAGAATAGACTTCTTTATTTTGATTCTGCTAATTCTTCTGTTTCCAAAATTGTTTATAGTGTATCAAATGTGTATTTGTTTCACTCATCTGTATATAATGCCATGGCACACACATACACACACACACACAGAGATTCACACGCACTCACACACACAGATGGCCAGCGTGCGGCATGCTGCAGTTATTGTTGTTGCTCTTGTTGCAGTTGTTTTCTTTGTTGCAGTATTATTTCACCCTTTGACTTAAATTTTCTGCTTGCCGCATGTTTCGTGAATGATTTAAATTTTGTGCGCTTCACGCCGAGGCCACAAAGAGAAGGTGCCGCTTAGGGAGGCCCCTTCCTCTTCTGACACCAGAATGGCAACACGAGTAGCTCTAACTTAAGGAAGACTTTAAAAGTAACAGCTGCTAGAGTGTGATTGGTCGAATCTATAGTATATAGCGAAGCCTAACTCATCAAATATCGCTGTCCTTTTATATATATCATCATCGTTTATCATCGTATTGTATATCATCGTAGAACTAGAGAGCTACAATAGTTCGCGTGGTTTTTAAACCATTGCAGAGGGTATATTTTGTTGTACCAGATCCCTTTATATTTATCTCATTTTGGTATCTTATGAACACAAAAGTATCTCAGGGATACATATATTATTTTAAAGATACAATATTACCGTCTGCAGATACAAAAGAACCTAAGAGTAACCTAGGCTGCAGATACAAAAGTACTTTTTGGATGTAAACGTATTTCATGGTTATCAAAGCATCGCAAAGATACAAACTTAATAACAAAGTCACCGCGTTCAACACCTAGGCTGTAGATACAAACGTAAAGACACAAAAGTATATCACGATTGCAACTCATATAACTTGTAGGGCAACATGTATTCTATTCTATAGATGAAACTGTTTTTCAAAATTGGGTGCAGGGTATCTTACTAATGATTGAACTGTTTGTAAATTCGATAAATACCAATCGATAATTGTAGAAAGGAAGCTCTATAGTTCCGACTAAGAGGTATTATAGTGCGCATATACCCCATTACCCATACATATGGTACATAACTCTCTCTAGAAAAACTCTCTAATCGGCCAGTGCGGCTTTTGAAGTGAAAGTGACAGCCACATTGACAAATCAGACTGGCGTGGTCAGTTCAAAGGAGTACACTGGCTGTCAAAAGTTTTCATCCCCCCCGATACTACACCTGCAGGTTGTCATGCAGCTCTTCCTCTACCCTGCGCCCGTCCAACTTTACATAAACAATTGCTTAACCAAACACTCAAGCTCACTCAACTAAAGCTATGCGGCTGGACAGACACAGCCACGCACACACACACACACACATTCACACACACTCACACACACACTTACTTGTCTGAACACACACTCAGCCATATAGTACACATGTAAGGCTTGTCGATATTGGAAATGAAGTCTGCGGAACCTTTGGCCAATCTCAATATGAAGACACTTGGGAATCGGGAGTCGGGAATCGGGAAAGTCGGGTGTGGAAAGAGTGGGGGGAGACACACATGGGGCTTTATTTGTTGTCGTTCTTATTGATTCATAAATATTTCAAAGCATTTCTAACACATAAAGCAGAAAAAAAGAAAGGAAAGAAATAGAAAGAGAGAGAGAGAGAGAGAGAGAGTCGGCAAGAGCAGCCGTGCAGGAAGAAGCGGTTACGAGAGAGGGAGGGAGAGGAGAAGGAACCACTTTCAATGAATATATCAAAACTATAAAAATACCGTAAAGTGTTTTTCAAACATGGGCAATGCTCACCTTAAGCGTGCGGTGTGCCCGTCTGTCTGTCTATCTCTCTGTCTGCGTGTGTGTCTGTGTGCTCTCTAGTGTGTGTGTGTGTGTGTGTGTTTGTGTGTGGCTGTGTGTTTATGCCCCTTTCGACTGCCCCTCCTTCCTCCGCCGCCGCCTCGTAATGTATCAACAGTTAAAGATTTTTCCTTTTTTTCTTGTTTTTTGCGTTCTTTTTGCAACGTTTTCCTTTCTGCTCCTTGCACTTCGCTTTGAATTTTCATTTTTATTTATTTGCGCATATTTGATTTGCTGCCAGCGCAGTGAAGGGGGGAGGAAGCGGGACTTGGGGCAGGCAGCTCCTGTTGGTCCACGGTGCTTATGGTGCTTTTTATATGCCTTGTTTTGCCTGCCTTGTGGAGCATATTGAAGTAGGCGGCGCGCACTGCGGACAGGAGCTGCGGCGGACTATCCCTAGATCCTAGCGCAGTCCCTGTTCCCCCCTTCATCCCCACTGTCAATTTCTATCGGGTGGGCCATCTACATTTAGATAAGCAGCCCGTCTCTCGGAGGCGTCGTCCACCTTACACAGTTATAAAACATATCTTGATACTTTTGGCCTGCTATCGATATATTTGTACTTCCTCCTCTCCCTCTCGGCCTTTCTCTGTGTGTGTGTGTGTGTGTGTGTGTGTGATTTAAATATCTTTGGCGAACTGAGGGTTATGCTAAATATTTCTGCTTGACTGCTTTTCTGTGACATCAAATAAATCACTTCTATGCTTAGTTCTCGCGGCTTGAGTTCGAGTTCGAACTTGGCCAATTGTCCGCGTACTCATATAATAATATATTATTTAAATTCAACAATTACTTGAAGCTCTAATAAGAATTATACTTTTATCATTAGCATTTAATGCGTTTTCAAATTTCGATTAATCGATATTTGGGCACCTTGTTATACAACCTTAGGTCTTGAATATGTTTTCAATTACTATTCTCTCACCGACCCAGTTTAAGTTGCATTCTGTATTGAGTTAATAACACGCCTGCAATCATAACGCATGCATTTCGCAATACCGCCCGATAATTGCCTTAATTAATGTTTGCTTGCATGTTGCGTTTTTCACGCAACTAACTAACTTAACTCCCCATATTCATATTCACATTTACGTTCACACGGTGATGACCTAACCTCAAATATCAATTTGTTGACGTGTTAATAAATTACTCACTGGGATACGTAATTGCTTTAATTACATATAATTATGATAGTTAACAGACCAATTGTGCCATAAAATGCCAGCTGCAACTTAACAGAGCCGGCTTATGTCTGTTAACAGTAACAGCAGTAGCAGCAGCGAAAGCAGCGACGCCGGCATCGACGGCGCAGCACAGCGTAGTCAAACAGTCGAGGTGCGCTGCGCTGCAATTTGTGCAATTTGGTAACCGGCACAAAAGTTTAAAGAGAGCCCTCTGCATTCTGCACTCTCTCCCACGTGTTCTCTCTCTCTTATTTGCTTTGCTCTCCTCACGCAGTTGCGCTCTCTTGTTTTGCAGCGCTCTCTTGTTTTGCAGCGCTCACTTATATTTTGTTGTTGCGCTTCCCGGTTGTTTTCTCATTTCTCTGCAGGAGCTGCGCTGCTGGATGCTGCCGCAGTCGCCGACGCAGTCGCTGCACAGTTTTGTCTTCCGGTCGCAGCATATGTGTGTTGCAACTGCCTCTGCCTCTGCTTCTGCTGCGGCTGCTGCTGCAGGCTGAAAATGTTGTAACTTTGCAGCTTATCCTGGAAATTACGTAAGCAGAAGATGCAGAAGCAGCACAGCGGCAGCGTCAGCAGTAGAAGCAGCAGCAGCACCGGCAACGTCAGCAGCAGCCGCAGCCGCAGCAACGTCGACAGCAGCAGCGGCCGCCAGAACGACGACTACTGCAATGCCGTCGCAATGAATAAGGCGGAAAATCAAAACAAAACTAAATGAAAAATATATCGACGACAGGGCACAGCAAGTAGATGCAGAAGAGAGAAGAGGAGAGTGTGATAAAAAGGAGAAGGGTGGGGTAGCAGCACGAGGCGGTGCAATGAAGCGGCACAAACAGCGGAATTAGAAGACGACGGTCAGAGCTGTGCGTGCTCTGTCTCTCTCTGTCGTGACACGAGATTGCCAAATAAAACATAGCAAATGTTCTTTATATAGTGTAATTTTCATAATTAGGAAAAGGTTTGTATTGATTATTCAAATAATAACATATATAATACAGGCAAAATTTACCTTCTTGGGGGCAGTTGTTTTACATTTTAAACTGCAATTCGATAACTAGTTATCGATAGTTTTAAGTAGTTCAATGCTTCCAAAGACAAAAAAAGAAAATGTTGCTTTTTCTTTCTTGTTTCAATATTTAATTTTGAAATTATGATAACTTACTATCGATGTCGATAGTTTTCGCTACTCGTGCTTGAGATGAGCGCATCGCTGGCGTAGATAACGACAAAGTCGGCGCACCTTTGGCTAATGTCACGACGCAGGCAGTTAAAAGTTGACTTTACCCTTCCGCCCGCCCTTAAGTATGTGGCTGCCTCTCCGTCTGTCTGTCTGTCAGTCTGTCGGTCCGAGTCTGTCGTCTTCTGTGGGTTTGTCTTTCGCTATCGTTGTGTGGGTGGGTGCATTCGTGTAAGTGTGTGTGTGTGTGTGGGGGGGTATGCAAGTGCAAGTACATGTGTGTGTGCCAAGTTTTTGGCAATGAAGCACGTGCTGCAAGAGCACATGTATTTGTGTGTGTGTGTGACATATTAACGCGCACAACCTGACGGCGGCTGTTTGGCCGTATTCCGAACGCAAGTTAAAAGGATAATGACACTGGGAGGGTATTTACCGCTAGCAACCAACCGGCTATATGTTTTTATTCCAGCGTAAATGTATGTGTATGTGTCTACGTGTCTATGCCTCTGTGCGCCTCTGTGTTTGTGTGTCTGTCTGTCTGTGCCTGTGTGCGTGTGTTTTTATGTCAGTTGGCAATGTACGCGTGACGTGATCGTAATTCTTGATAAACTTAGCCTGAATGCAACCAATTAATATTGATGTGCGACCTGCTTTAGAAAACTGCAAGAAATTCTTAAATCACTTTGAGAACAACTTTTAAAATGTCAAGTACAAAAATACATTCCAATTATTAGGAGGTTGGAAGGGGGGTATCGATTTAAAATGTTATGTTTTTGAATAGTATAGATTATCATAAATTATATTTGGAATCGTTTAGTATTTTGAATGAATATTAATACGTTATTAAATAGTTATAAAGTATGCAACTCGGAATTATCATGTTAAAAATGTAAGCAGGAAAAGGCAATGGTCACACTGTTAATTGCGCTACTCTCAAGCTAATCGATATATATATAAGCTATTGAAACAATGTATCGATAAAGAGCTTTAGATAAATGATAACTCGATGCATAGTTTAAAAGTGACGCGAACGTAACGTGGTGAAATAAAGCAGGAAATAAAAAGAACATTAGTTTTAACAAAATTAGTTTATTAGTTGATATGTATAAGTTCTTCAATTTGTGAATTAAATTAAGTGTGGAGAACGGAAATAAATAACAAAAATTAGGGGTTTGTATATCAATAAAATTTCATGAAAAAGTCATATTAACTTATGTTTCAAATGTTTCAGGCAAATGTAGTTTATGTGAAAGCCTTTTATCAATTAAAAGGGCATTCATACTTCGATATACCTAAGATAGTTTTACTTTCACACTGACACAGCGAGTTGTTAGTTCTTGTTTATTTAATTAATTCTAGCGTAATTTTCTATTGCTGCAACTGGCGCGTTATCGGGAGAAATCATGGCTAAACTTAGATTGTCTTTTGCTCACGTTAAGCGCCGTTCCATACCATTCCATTTCGTTTCGTGTCGTTCCCCAGACTGGCTCTGTTCGCACTGGTCGTTGGGCGTTATCTAGTTAATAGTGGGCGCAATTGTAATTTTGAAGTGCTTGGCAAGTTTCGCACCTGGAAAACATTTCTGGCTTTCTGGCGTTACGGCGACGATTTAATTAGTTTGTCATCCTCCCCGACACGGTCACGGACACCGACACGGGCAACCCCGACTCCGCCATCCCCACTTGAGCTTTAGCTGCGATTCCGACTCCGACTCTGACTTCGTCTTTATGTGTGTCCTTTGGTTGCTTCTGGTTCTGCTCATTGGCTACGTAGCTGTCTCTGTCGCTGGCAACGGAAGTGGTTTCACAATGGAACTTAATGAGTATAAGCGGAAATTTAATCAGCAATATAAATAATGAAATGACAGCTGAATGCTCGATTTGACTCTCGAATAGATGGATAGATAGATATAGTATATAAATTTATGTAGCTACATATCTGTGAACAGTTTGAAGTCCATCGGGCCCTGCTCTTCTCTGCTCCCCTCCTCCCATTCTCGTGCACTTTTCATTGAATCAAATCTCATTTGCCGCTCCTTGTTGTCTGTGAACCTTTCTCTTTCTTCCCTCTCTTGGTTTGTCGGTCAATCAAATAGAGCGGAAGAAAAAGAAGGAGAAGTAAACTATTTTGGCATTTTTGACACTCATTAGTTAGTTTTTATTTATTCAATAAACTGTAGGTTCAATTAAGCTCAGTTGAAGCACTTGAGATGGAAAATAAATAAATTATGTTAGGCCTTAGTACTTAATTCATATTATAGATAAACTGATCAAGGAATTAAAGAACAAAGCAAGTATTTTAAAAGCATTGATTAGTTCAAACCAGTTTCGACTTTTCAGGTGATATATGTTGATTAATGATTAATGTTTCTCTAAATTTTGATCAGGCCAACTTATGAGCACCTATTTTTTGTAAGCTCTTAAACAATTATTGATAATACTATCGAAAAAGTGAAAGTCATAAGCTAATTTAGTTTGTGCGTCATTCATTCATTGCATCCTTTCAGTTCACATCATTCAAATAAGTGGCAATTGTTTTGTAGCTTTATTTCGGCTTTATTTCCCCTCCTTTTTGTTGCCTGCCTTGCCTGCCAGGATATCGGAATCAGTGTGCAATTTATATTTCTGTTCCCCAATTTTTGGTCGAATCGAATCGAATTGGAGTGCCTCGATAAGCAGGCGATTTGACACACACAAATGGGACACCTTGGCCATGTCATGAGAGCCATGTCAGACGACAATTGCAAGAAGCAAAGCTAACGTGCTCTGTGCTCTCCTCTCCTCTGCCAGCTCTGCCTTGCTCTTGAAAGGGTTCATTTTTTAATGTTATGTCAACTCGATGTTGCTCTTGTTATTGTTGTTATTGTTGTGGGACGTTGAAGCGGGCGGAGGAAGTAACAAAAAGTTTGCCATTTGAAGCAGGCAAAAGAAACAATACTCGAATTCAAATGAAGCTAGGGCGGAGTTGCAGAGAGAAAGATGGAGGGGTAGAGCACGGAAAGGGGTGCGGAGGGGAGGGATGGAGTTAAGGGCAGGAGGCGGGGGGTGTTTCCTGATTGTGTTGTGCTGCGGAGCATGCAATTTGAATTGAACTTTCCACAAGCAAATAAACTTTCACACACACGGTCGCTCCTTGTGACTCATACACACACACACACACACACACACACACACACTGCGAAGCCGGAGTTAGAAATTTAATTTTCCAATTCATAAACAATTTCTGCAATAAAACGAAGCAAGTATCAGAGTAATAATAGTAAAACGAATAAAAAATAAGCATACCACAACATAAAGACGCATTTTGGCTTCAAGGGTTTTCTTCGCTCTTTTAGCCTTTTTTTTAGCTGCTTTTTTTGTATTCTTTTTTTTTGATGCTGCAACGCCCAATTTAAGTTACAAGTGCCAGTTTTAGTCCCTGCCCCCTCTTCTTCTCTCACATTCCTCTTGTGATTTCCATTTCGGGGGCGTGTTTGTCGCCTTAGAAAGCGCGCGCGCAAGCTTTGATTCGCCTTTCGCCGATTGTTTTTGCCGCGGGTCTCTCCCTTTTTATGTGCCGCGCTCTCGGCGCGCATAACAAATTTCCTCTTCATAAGTCAAGTCGTTCGTTCTACAATTCGGCAATTGTTCTTCCCCTTGTCGTGCTTGCTGTTTGGCTCCCTCTGCGGCTTTACGACTTTCTAAGCTGCACAAATCGCTTAAGTCGGTTTTATCACACTCCGCATTAACCATGGAAGACTTTCAAATGAAACGAATCCCGCTGCGAAGACGGACTATATATAATATGTATGTACATACATACTATATATAAAGTCGGCTGTGCCCAATTGGACTATTTGCTATGCGTGCGTAAAGGCGAGAACAAGAACATGAAGAACTTGAAATTTAGCCTAAGGGTCTAAGCTTAACGAAGACCCTCTTTTGTTCAAGCATGCTTGATGCTGAACAAGAATATATATGTATGCTTTATACTATTGGTTTTGGCGAACTGTTTTACCTCGAACTGTTTGCTGCTTTGCATCTTTCTCCTCATCCGGATACCTGCAATTCATACAAATCATAATATTGTATACGTGTATGTTTATTCAAATTCGAGAAAATTTCTCAAAGTTCTACTTCCTGAACCAAAGGAAATATATTATGCTGTCCCATTAGCCGCAGTACAATGCGGTGCACCTGGCGCACCACACAATCTGGGGAGGGGAGGGGACTATCCAAACGGAAACATAAACAGGAATCGAGAGTTTGCGAATCGGGCATATTGGTAATCGGGAATCAGGAGTTTGGGGAGTTCGGCCCTTCCAGGGGCCAGTGGCGCATAAGTGAACCTATAATCACTTCAATCACGTTTGCATAATTGTTCAATTATGAAGCAATTACGGCGAATCCTGCGAAACCTTCGAGCTACTACGGACTGTTGTAATAGTTGTTGTTGTTGCTGTTTGTTGTTGCTGTTGCTGTTGCTGCTGCTGCAGTATGTGCGTCCATTTAACGTGTCTGTGTTATCAGTAATATGGCAAACCGAAAAACGTTGCCAGGCGACCGCGGAGCCACCAAAAATCAGCAGACATTTCCAAATTGCCAATGGGTCGCTCTGCGGACTCCCTACTCTCTACTTCTCTCTACTCCTCTCTCACACTCTGCCCCTCTTAGTTGGTTCTGTAGCCGACTAGTTGCCATAACCCCCAGCTCTGTTGGGTGTGTCAGTGTGTATGTCTGTGTGTGTGCTGATGTGTCATATTAATTAAGCGTTTGATTACCAGACACACACGCAACTTTGCCACCGAATTCGGTTCGATATATTTGCTGCGTATTTCGAGCTTTGGGTTTTGGGTTTCGGATTTGGCTTTTGGATTCACAATGGACTTGGCATGTAAAGTTGGAGTCGGTAGTAAAAGCCGGCTGATTGGACAGTTGCCAACAACGTTATCGATGGCAGACAGAGAGACCTATGTGTGTGTGTATGAATAAAACACCTGCCTATAAAGTGTAAATGATGCACAAATAATTGCCGAATTTTACAGTTTTTCAATTGGTTGCAGCCAATTTCAATATAAATACCTAGCAAATTCTTGTATTCATTTGAATTCACTAATATTCATCTTTGGAAAGTGGGAATTGGCTGGAAATGTTCGGTGCAATGCACATATGAAATTTAAGAACCATAAAGGCTTATTAAATTGAATGAGTGGACATATTATTACTATAGCTACAGGCACATTCAACATACAATGAAAATTCGAATAGTTAGCTGGCCCACCAAAGTTCACAATTCTAGCTCAGTGTGTTGGTGTGGCAGGCATAATTTCCCTTATAATATACAAATTCAATGGTTTCTCTTTATAAAATTATTAAGACTGACTGAAATATACGTTATTACTTAGATATTGTAAAACGTTAACTAACAATAATTTAATGATTCGATTTCTTTGAATTTTTAAAGGATTCTTATCGGCTTATTGGCACACTTTCGAGAACTTATTAATAAAATCTAAAGAATAGTGTTGAGTAAGTTCCAAATAACGGTTACTAAAAATTACAAATCTATTACAATTAATGACTTAAATAATAAATAAGTTAGTTATTAACAGAGTTAATCAATGGCTTACAACATACAATTTCATTATTTTAGATTTAATAATATTTTTAAAAATTGGGGCTAACTATTTGTTGTACATAGAATATATAGTATATAATTAAATGCTTAAAGTTAGTTTGCTTATTACATTTTATAGTTATATCTGCAGTACTAACTAAGTTTCTTAAGTTGGCAGGCATTATTATCTTTGTTGTTAACAATTTGTTCACATTCTTTTCATTATGATACTCATAATGATAAGCCGCATTACAAATTTTATTTCTCTATTAGTCATAATATTCAAGATCTGCACATATATCGAGCTGTTTACCGCAATGCGATCTACTTATTACCCCCGCACTGTGACACTAATAATATAGATAATTGTTTTCGATAGTATTATCGATGTTTTAGCATCTCCAACGTGGCTGGGCTAAAGTGAATTGTAATTAGGCGAGTTTCTCCTGCATCGCAAATGTAGCTGTACCTCAGGGCCATGATCTAAATTGCAAATAGTCTTTAATGGCAGATTGAATGTATTCGTATTTGTATTCGTATGCGCATATGCCCGTTTGCCGCTTCATTAGAGACAAACATTTCCACCTGCCGCTGGGGCAGTTATCAAAATGAGGCATTGACATAAATTAAACGAGAGCCCCAGTTCACTGACAGACACCGAGCGACACACAAACAGACCCACTGATAGACTAAATGACTGACTAACTAACCGACTGACCGACAAACTGACAAACTGACCGATTGACCAACTGAGCAGAGGCCTCCAAATGAGAACTCATCATCAATTAACGTTGACAAATGCAAAAATTGTGATTTAGCGAGACTGAGATAGAAACAGGGATGGAAAGAGAGAAAGGCGGTGGTTCTTGGGAGGTGGTAGATATGTAGTTCCCACTCGTTAGGCGGCTAATTGGCAGTCAGCTGAAAGCCAAACAAAATCCAAAGAAATACCAATAAAGCCAACGATTAGGAGCGGAATGTGGAGCCACAAACAGGACGACGACGATATCCTAACGATGTTAAAAGCTGCATTAAGTATCAATCATACAATGTGCCTAACTGTGTGTATGTGTGGAGGTGTGAGTGAGTGACTCTGTATGTGCGTGTGTGTGAGCGTGTGTGTCCGGAGGAAAGCGCAAATAAAGCAACGGCAAAAAAAGAGACAGTCGAAATTGAAGAGGTCCACTGACACGTGTGCCTGCCCCCTCAGTGTGTGTGTTTGTGTGTGTGCGAGTGTCTGTAACTGTGTGTGTCTGTGTTATTGTGTGTGCGTTCGTTTCGGGTGCGTGTTGTGTGCGTGTTGTGTGATTATCGGTCGCTTGTTACACGTCTAATCTGTTAAATCCTGTTTACCAAGATTACAAATCAATTGTGGCCAGACATAAAAACACATGGGGCACCAAATTGTGCCCCCAAACTTTCCACACCTCCCTTCCTGGGGGTCCCTAGACGCACTTCCGCACACTTCTCCCTCTTTCTCTTGTTCTCCCCTGGCAAAACAATGGGAAGGGCATAAACAACATGCTCGGTAAGTTGGTAACACGTAGCGACATAAACAACTAATAGTGCAATCTTAGACGGGGCTATTTTACCTGCCGTTTATGTACAATACATGCATATATCGTATATGTATCGCTTACATCGTGTGTGTATGGTAAATCGTACGTTGTTTATCTATCTGGCCATCGGTCGTTAACTATGCAAAATAGTTTTCGCACTCGGAAAGTTTCCAAATGACGTTTGAAACGGTACATGTATTTCTATCTCTATTGCTCTCTTGAGAGTTTTATTGAGATTCAGATAAAGATTTTTCTCTTGCCATATTAAGCTTATTTTCAACTTCGATTTATGATGCAAGTGCAGAGTTAATTAAAAAATTAAATTAAAATTAAAATAAATTAAAAAATTAAATACAAATATTTCATAATTTGCATTTATCCTTAAGTCCTTATTTTATAAATTTTAAATTGCGTGTTAACCTTTGGTTTTATAGTGCAATCGTAGAAGTTTTGCTTGATTGAGATATATGTATATAAAAAAGAATAAAATAAAAAGGTATTTAGCTCAATAATAAAGTTATTTTCCCAGCTATAATCCTCGAAATGTTGAGCACTTTCAAAAATGCAAATATAGAAACGTATTTTAAATTTTTTGCGAAATTTGATACATTAAACGATTTTTTACACAGCGAAGTAGTTTTGGTTTAGTGTAAACGTGCCGTTCTCCAAAAGGATTTTATTTCAAAAAACAGAGAAAAAAAATGAATAAATGGAAGCACAATAAATGCAATGATGACATGCACATGCACGTCCTGTGTTGATTGTTCTAATATATATGTTCTGCCCTTCCATTTGCGCTTTTTACAATGAATAAGAGCTTCATTAGCATAGCGCATACGTGCAGTCGTTCACACACATACACGCACATGAATGCTTCGTGATCCTAGTATTCAATAATATTGTTGAAACTGTTGGTATATCTTCCTGAGAGCATCAGTAAAAGTCACCAACTAAGTGTCATATAAAAATGATATGCCATAAAAAAAACTACACATGCAGCAGAAACCTGATTCTGCATACGGTGTGTATATGTGTGTGTTGGTGTGCGTATCATCATCGATGCGTCGCTGGCAAATGAATGCAGGGAAAAGCGTATAACATTTATTAAAGTATTAGTCGGGCATGGGCTGCCATATAATATGGCACTGATTAAAATCGTGAAAATTCAGCACATCCATATCTCTCTGGCAATCAGATAAATATTTATGCATCGCGGTAAGGCAGTGCCAAACGGCCCGTTGGCCAGCCCTCATTGTCGTTGCTGCATTAACTCAATATGGTTTTTATTAACACCAGGGTCCAGTACCAGTTCCAGTTTCAGCACAAGTTGTATTACGCACATATCTGGCACATAGTATGTGCTACATATCTATTGTAGTATATACGGACAAACGTGCACGTGTATATAGAAAAATATCCCCAGCGAAACGGACTGTATGCAGTGTCTAGCTGTGTTTGTAGGCTTATTAAGAAAGCAAAGAGTAATGTTGAAGTTTGTTTGCTCTACAGGAACACTTTTGTAAGGCAGAGGTAAATAGGGGTTGATATGATATGCGGTGGTGGGATGTGATATAGAAAGGTATAAAATGGCAAAAGATAATATAAGATGTGCTATAACATAATATGGCCTTGTGCGGTATGGTCTGGAATAGAATAGTATAGTCTGGTTGCACTGATTTTGTATGATATTGGCTGGCATGGCATGGTAATTATTGTATTTTGTATGGTAGGCCTTGACAAGATGTAGATAGATAATGTATGGCTTTTGATTTACTTCAGTGTTACATACTCAACGACAAAATTGATATACCTTATTGCCATTGCTAGGGTGTCAAATGGCTAGTCTGTATATTTATAAAGAGAAAGCCTTTCAAAGTATTTTCTATGGGGACTCGCTTTGGGTTTCAGTCGAATCAATGACAATATTGTCTAAGGGCGACAAGCCCTTTGGGGGCCAGTGGGGAGTGGGCGGGGGTGCTGGTACGCGGGCCTAGGGACTGGCAGGCCTTGGGTTTGTTACTGCAGCTGCCATCGGAGACTATAATTGATGTTATCAAAATATTGTGTGTGGTATAATTTATCAATAAACACCAATCGAGTGGAAATAATTTGATTATGCTTGATTTGCTTTTGAGCCATATTTGTGGTGTAAACAGTGGAAAGTTTCACCGTACATACTCACACCACACCACACACACACACGCACCCTCACACAGAGGTCTTTAGTTGTGTCTGTGTGACACTCATATGCGTACCATAAGCGATAAAGGGTAAGGAATTTCTGTGTGAGAATAAAAAATAGAGCATTGTTTAACTTTGTGGGCATAATTTAAGCGCGCTTGCTCGCAATTATAATGCCTCTCATTAATTAGATTTTAATCAACCAAATTGGCTTTAAATTGCATTATCTATAAAGTAACCTAAGCTGCTATTTAATTGTTAATTTACCCACGCAGCGCAGTTTAATGCTGCCATCCATGTAGCCACACAGTCACGTCAATTAGATTGATGAATGTTGCGCACACCTTCAGGCGCGGTTGTAACCCACATCAAGAACCCACATGGAACAATGCGAATTCATATGTATCATAAAATAATGCGAACACGAGATAAGCAGAGCATTAAGTGAAAAAATACAATATACTCTTATATGATACACGTTCACACACACACACACACACACACATTTCAAGCATATGTATATATGTGTATCGGCTGTCAGGGGGAATTAAAATGTTTGATTGTCATTTTGGAGGATTTTCTTTTTATGGTTCATCAGTTGTGAAAAAGTTGGGATTAACTCGTGTCATAACTATCGATAATTCACTGTTATTTTAAATAATAATTTTTAAATAATTATCAAGAAGGATGGTTAATTATCGATAATTTATTTTGCGTGTCTATTTATATAAAAATAGCTAAAGTTTTTTTTAATAAATATGTGTGTATTTGCATGTGAAATATATATGTATATCTATAGCAAGTGGATTTTTCAGCAAATCTGATTATTGAGAGTTATCATAGTACCACTATTTATCGATATGCCACAAAAAGATACTTGATAAATTGTAAGAAACTGTCTCTTAAGGATTTACTACGATTAGTACAAATTGTCTTCGAGAATTTAACAGTTTTTTTCTTCTCCCCTTCTGCTATGCATCCCTCTCCTTCCAGCTCCCTAACGCTGATCCCCATCACTTGTATAGCCCGCATAGTTTATACAGCTATTTTTGTTGCTCATTCTGCTTTCACGCACACAAACACAAACCAAAGGGACGCTTGAGAGGAAGCAAGAGAAGAGAATAAAAGAGGGGATGACTAAAAAGGGGGAACTGGGAGAGAAAAGGAGAGATGGCTGGCTGGGAGATGGCATGTCGGTGAGACACACGTGACTAACGCTTTATTACCATTTCTCTTCATTAATTTAATTTTTTCGTCTGCAGTAAACTGATTTCGTATGCAATTTTATTGTACTTTTGTACTCGTGCCTGGTGCGCGTTGTTGTGTCGTTATGCTGTGCTGCCCCCTGCCCGCTCTGCTCTGTTCAGACACGCTGCTCGCTGCTCCTTCCCCCGCCAACTCGGGCAGCTTTTCGGCATTTTTGGTGGTGCTTGGTGCTCGGTGTCTGTTAATTCAACGCAAGGCAAGCACCATTTTTTTTATTGCTGCGCTAAATTCAAGTTTGCCTCGCTGCTGCTGTTGTAGTTGTTATTATTGTTGCTCCCGTATACCCTACCTCAGCTGGGAGCTTAAAACGAAAGCCAAGCAAACAAAAACAGAGAGACCTTACCTGAACAACGAATGGCAACAATGTGTACTAGCCCACATACATACTATACGTATACTTAATATGTTTATAGCACATACATATATGGTACATACATAGCTCCATAGCGATTTATCCTTCAGATGAATTCAACAAGCGTGCTGAGAGCAATATATATACAGATATATTAATATATATATATTTTTGTTTTAAATTTCGCTTAAAATAAAATCGCTTTCGATGCATGTTGCATTTCAGTTCGCTGCATGCTTTGACGTTGCGTATACGCAATGCAAATAAATCGTAGCATATTCCCGGGCTGCAGTGGAAAAGCAGCTTTTGAAAAATGCCAATTAAAATGGCAAAAACCATAGAAAAATTGAAAAATAACTAAAAACACATAATAAAATAAGAGAAAATAAAAATAAATGAATAAAAATAATTACAAAAATTGATTTTCATTGTTAGTTAAAAGGGAAGTATGAAATATTTGTTTTTATTCATGGATTCTATTTGCAATGCAATTTAAACATGTTATAAAGAAATAGTTTGCAATTTAAAAGAGTAAACACTTAAGTGTGAACAACTTAGGGTATATATCCGTCGGTAAACTCTCCTATGCTGCCTGCATACGCTATTCTTGACTTTTCTCTTGCTGTTGTTGCTGTTGCTGCTGCTGTTGTCGGCGGTGACGCCGGCTTCTTTCTTTGTTTTCTGCTAGCCAATAGCCAAATTTCTGCGTTTGCTGTTTGCCGAACTGTGCTGCTGCTCCCGTGTTCTGCAGTCTTTGTGCGCTTTCCTTTCCTTTCTGCCTTGCCTTGCTTGGGCTTGCCTGTGTGCCTGCTTGTGAGCCTGTCTGTGTGTGTTTGTGTGAGATGTTTGTGTTTTTCTTGGACTGCCTTTTTGAATGGTTTTCTGTGCTGGCAAATTGTTTGCATTATTTATGGCATATTTTCGAAGATTTATAATGAAGTCCTGCCAGGCGGCCGAGCTTTGTCCCGTTTTCTAGCTTCATCTGCATTCAGCTCGATAATATATTAATGAGCACGCGTCGTGCTTTTTCAAACGGTCATACGGTGCGTATACGCAATATATAATAATATTCTCAGCATACATATTTCACGCTGCTGGTTTCTTGCCTAGCCAAGTTCTCTTTTGCACTTTTCGTTCTGCGAGAAAGTTCAGTGCATTTTGCAATTTTCTGTGTGTTGCTTGTTGATTTAATTTTCGTTTATTTGTTGTGGTTTCTTTTTAGTTTTTATTTTTCTTTTTTTTTTCCCGTCGGCCTTTTACATTTTACGAGCAATTAGGTGAAAGATGGCGAAAGTACTTGGCAAATATTTTTGCGCCCAAAAGCTTGAAAAAAAACTGCAAAATGCAAAATAGTTGCACACAGTACACCGCTGCCATTGCCCCGCTGCCCAGTTGCGTATACCCCCGTGCCTCGTCGCGTCGACCATCATAAATATTTTAATATGCTTGAAAGTAAGTTAGTGTGTGCGAATATCCGAGTGTGAATATGTGTGGCACGTCACTAAAAAGGCATCAAAGTTTTAACCGCACGCCTGCAACTGCCTCGCCACACCCTCACTCTTCGCCCGCTCCCCCGCGTACTTCACATTGCCTTGCTAGACGGTCCAGTTGGTTCTCTCTGCCCACTTTCCACACCTCGCCCCGCAACGTAAAATGCAAAAAGTTAATTAATAAAACATCAAAAAGTTCAACATTTTGTGTTACAACAAACTTTATATAAACTCCATGAATTTTACTCTTATAAGCGCCAGCGTCAACTTTACTGTCGACGTCGCAGTCACAGACGACGCAGACGTCAGCGCCAGCGTCAGCATCGTTGACTTTGGAACTGTTCAAAAAGCTGTCTAAAAATTGCAATAGCATCAGCACCAATAGCAGTAGCAACAACTGACAACTTTCGAATAGTTTGCTTTACATTAAAATTACGCGTTTCACTTGCTCCACTTAAATGCCAGTTGGAGTTACGACGTAACACGAGCACGCACACATCTCTATCATCATCTTAAACTGAACAAGTGCAGGCCGTTCCGTTGCCCCATGGCCCAAGTACAATGTACGTTTCCGTTTCCGGTTTCGGCCTTGTTCAGATACGAATTTCGATTGCAATTGCAGTTCCGATATTGATTTCTTTTGCTAAATCGCACAAATTTGGATAGTCCAAAGCCCTAAGCAGCAGCTGCAGCAGCAGCAGCAGCAGCAAAGGAAGCGGCAGCGAAGCAACTGCTGCATGTCACGTTAGTCACGTCCTACTGTAGCGTGTGCCTTGCTGTGCTGTGTCCTCTGCTGGGCTGGGCCAAGGCGAACCCTCAGGTTTATTTGTCGCTCGACAAAGCGTTGTCCAAACTTTCAACTGAACTGAAAAGTTTTTGGCCGTTTTGCTTGGTCGACGGCAGACGTAGCTTCTTTTGCACACACTTCCCCCTTTGGTGGAACTGGTGGTGGTGCTGCTGCAGGGTAACCCCTAATTGAAGCACGGTCGTTCATTTAATTGGGCTGTGATTTGTGGTGTGCAACGCAAACGTATCAATAACATGAATACCTCTCCAAAGAGAGGGGGGGGGGGGCGGGGTGTGTGTGCAAGGGCAGAGGGAAGTTGGTCAAATTGTATACAAACTAAAAACAACTCGAACCGACGTCGTTCAATGGACTCATTAAAGCGAACTTGTTGTCGATTTTGCAACTCAGTTGTGTGGTCAGCCTATTTGACTCATCGCTGACCGCAGTATCTACAGCAAAAAGGTATCTGTGGACTCACAAAAAGCCTCAACTGCAATGGACTTGTGGTCAAGGTGGATAGTTGGATAAACCATTGGCGGGGGTGCAGCGGGAGACGGTGAGCCTCAACTGAAATTGTCAAAACCAGACAGCGATTTTGGCTAGTTATGACTTCGATTTGCATAAAAGATTTGATAGATGTTTGAAAGGTGGTTAGATTGCTTGTTTTTGATCGATAATACCCTGTAAATATGAGAAGTTGAACAGTACTCTCATTTATATGTGGGCCATGTTTAATTTTGTTCAAAAAATTACATTAAAATCGATTAAAATTTGCACTGTAACAGCCTTAACACAACTCCTAACCTCAATGAAAACTTTTGTATGACCAAGAAGACCAAGAAGACCAGGTTTGGTCTCCAAAATAATAAAAAGGTGTCAATCAAAGTTAAATAGTAATCGACATATAGGTTTTATTTTTCTATATCCCATCAAAGTAACGATCAGAGTAGATAAAAACCTGCAGCGACTATCTTGTAATGCCACTTTATCGATAGTATCAAAAATCGATTGTCCGTTAAATTGTTATTTTTTATTATTTAACTGAGAAATTTAAAACTTTATATAAAAAGAATACTATATAATATGAAGATTTGTTTTCCAAATTTGTAGAACGCTATTCCAGATAGCGATAACTGCTTTAAATCGGACTAAAGCTTGTCAGTAAGTGATTCCCGTGCAAACTAACGCATAAACAGATAAAATAGAGAAATGAAAACTTTGGGGAATACTTGTCACAGATTACAGAGCGAAGAAAACGAGACGAAGATAGAATGAATGAGGTTGGGTGGAAGGAAGGGTGCGAGAGAGAAAGAGTGGTCTGTATTATTTGACAAATGAAAGGGCGCGAATGGGAATCAGAATGGGAGCATTAGCTGTGACGCTGTTTGACTTGCCTGGCTAATTTAAAACTAACATCATAAATACTGAAGAGGTTAGGAAAAGGGGGAGTAAGGAAGAGAGTTTCGGGTATGCGGCGTAATGGGCTAACGATGGCAAATCGCTGTTGAGATGTGAAAGCAAAAGTATGGCATGCCCCCTGTGGCCCCTAGCTGGGTTCACTGACTACGGCAACTGTTTGGCCGTTGCGTTGGGGGGTGAGTTGGGTTGAGATGGGTTGGGGGTAGGGTGTTGTTTTAATAAGCATGGTTAAACGTCTTCCTGCTGGCAAACATTTGCCATACGCTTAGTTAACAGCTTGCCACAGGTAACTGACACGGTTGAGTGCCCCCGACACTCGCCCTCCGCGCAAACAAAACATCCTCCAGCCCCAGTACTAGCCCCAGTCGCAGCTCCAGGCCCAGTTTCAGCTAGCTCGTGTCAGCTCTCGCACCTGCAGGCAACAGCTGAAAAGAGAAGGGAAGGGGGCTGCGGGAAGGGGAAAGAGCCAGCGCGATTGAGGGAGTTGTGGATGTGTCGAGAATCCCGTTGAGTCGCGCCAGGCCCATCAACAGCACGCGTGCAGTATCCCCTGGCAATTGGTCTGGTTGCAGCCCCCGCCCCATCCCTCCCACTCTGCAATGCCCCACCTATCATCGCAATGCTATCATTTTCGAAAACTGTTACAAAGCTGAAACGAGCAAAACGACCGAAACGAGAAGTGAACGGACAAAAAAGGCGCATAGAAACTCACTAAAGCACTAAACTATGAAGATGAGTTTCTATCTGTCTCATAGCCGGTTCCAGTTCCAGTTCCAGTTCCTGTGCGTGCCCTGCTGTTGCCGTAACAGTTACCGTTGTCGGTGCCTGTGCCGTTACCGTTACGCGCCCCGAGATGATTGATGCGGCGCCAGCGCCAGCGTGCGGCAGCATCAGTTGCCGGTGTTACAGCACGCACACAGCCTCAGATAGCCATACCCTGTGTGCGCAACAGATTGTAGAGAGGGTAGTTCAATTAAAATACTGCTAATATCGCAACGATGCGATAGTTTCGATAGTCAGTGAAGAAAGTCGAAGGCTCAATATGGAATTCCCTTAATACAATTAATTATTAATACCATATTCATAGTCCTTATCAACATGGTATCTTTTACGAGGGGATATCGATGTATCCCTGTCTGAATTTTCTACACTTATTCTGCTAACTTTAGCAAAACCATCGTTCATACTATCGGCAATATAAACATATCATATAGTTCCACATATTTATTTATTTAATTTTTCACATTTACAGAGTATCATTTTTCAGACACTGTACAGGGTAGGTTGTAGTCGCTTTCCAGGCACCTGGCAAGCTACTGTATGTCCGATTAGCCATAGGATTATTGAGTTGGTCTCTCTTTGCGTATATTTCATTTATGTTACTTTCATGAGACGCAATTTTATCAACGACAAATTCACAAATTGAATTAAAGTTTTCAGCTCAAGTTTATCGAAACTTTTGTTAAACTTGAGCACAACTTGTAAATACGCGTATTATCAATAGATGCAAATGATGCAACTTCTGAGCGAGCTAAAATATCAAATCAGACAAAGAAGTTTAACACTAATTATTGGGCAGTTCAAGCGAGAGACGTGAGTCGCAAATTGCAAGAAGATTTTATTATAATAATGGAATTCCTCTTAAGTTTTCTCTTCCAGGTGTAGGGGAATCCTTTAGCCGGTTTGTTTGTCCATTGTGTGTCACGGCACAAATGTTTGACTTTAAATTAGAGTTGATTTCGGCAACTTAATGTGGCACGCCCCAACTGTGGGCCGCAAAACCTTAACACCCACCCCAAACCCAAACCCAACTTCAGCTCGAACCCGAACCCGAACTCAAGGCAGAAGAACCGTAACACGAGTCTGCAGAGACAGCGTGGGCTTACTTACGTGCTGGGCAGCCACTTCATTTTTTGACGCAGCTAGAGGGGACGGAGGCTACAAAGGGTATCCGGGTTTGGACAAAAACGAGAAATTCATTTTTCATCTTCTTGGAAAGGGGGAGGGGCGATTGCCGGCCGGCACGTTGAGACTTTTACTTGTTAACGGGGTCATAAATCATGCGTAAATTTATCGAACGGAAAACAGAAAACAGATTTCCAAGCAGCGGCGCCTCTAGCGGCAACAATGACGACACAAACGAAACGAAACGACAAGAAACCAGATGCAGCGACAATACTTTCCATTTTCTTTTTGGTATTCCTTATTTTATTTTTGTTTTGTATGCCCTTCGACCATTGAAAATTGTCAAAAAAGGGTATACTAACTTTGTGCAAATGTATGTAACAGGCAGAAGGAGGCGTGGGAGACCCTATAAAGTATAAATATTCTTGCTCAGGATCACTAGCCGAGTCGATTGAGCCATGTCCGTCTGTCTGTCCGGATGTCCGGATGACCAGATGAACACACAGATCTCAGCTATTATAAGAGCTAAAGACACCAAATTTTGCATACAAGTTTCTGTGTACCAGGCGCAGATCAACTTTATTTTAAATGTTGTGTGCCACGCCCCTCCCCGCAAATCAAAAATTTAATTTTTGAAATCAATTTGTAAGTGCTGTATAAAAGATACAACTTTCTGACTTTAACATATACTAAGCTGAATGAAATATCTATGCATTTTCCAAATTTTAATCCGATCGGACAATAAATATAGAAATTATTTAGGAAAGTATGAGCATAACTCCAAGTGCTTGTGTCAGCTAACAAGGAAGGCGGGCGAGCGCCATCTGTCGGGAATAAATTTAAAGCATGTGCATATGTATATGTGTATGAATTTATCAAATTAAACTATCGCGGAACATAGGTCGAAGGGTATCCCACTGTCGTGCCGCGCGACTGTTGCTTTTCTTACTGGTTTTTTTTCTTTTTTCACTGCTCTTCTTTTATGATTCCCCGGAGTGAACCCTTGCCGATTTTGCTGCTAGTTTGTGCTAATAATCGATTTGTTTGCCTGTCTTTAATTTCCTTTGATTGCTCGCTCGCTCTGGCTCTGGCCTAATATGACGTTCTGTCGCCTTGACACACCATACTCTACACATACATATACATACTATATCTAGCTATGTATCTGTGTATCTATAGAGCGTTCGTCTGCTATTTGTCATTTGCGATTCCTATTTTTATTCTGCTTTCGACTTTGATTTTTATGCTCTGGCAAAGCTGACTTTATAGCGATTCTCCCCGAGCAATCCCTTGGACCTCCAACCAAAATCAGACCAGAAACAGACCAGAACGGAACCAGAACTCAGCAAGAATTGAAGCGCTCACGTGGTTTGTTCAGCGCGTAGCTTTCAGTTTTGTTCGTTTTGTTTTGCCTTTTTATGGTTTGTTGCGACCTGTGCTGAGTTTTTAATGAAAATCACATCAAATCGATATGCAGCAAGCTGCCTCTTTGGGCTATCACCCCTCCTATTCCCTCTCCCTTCTCCCCTCCCCCCATTGCCTCGTCCCTTTTTAGACTATGCGACGAGGCGTAACAGTGGCTCACCAAGAAAGGGTCGCTAACTCATCCGAGCGTTCCTGTTCATAGTGAGCAATCCCCTGGTTCGCGTTTGTCCCGGTTAGTTGGTTACACCCCTCTCAGCTTCATTCCAGCCCCTCTTTGAGGTCTACGCACCTGGAGCTGGAGCTGGAGCAGCTGCAGCCGCAGCCGCAGCCGCAGCTGTTCAATATGCACTGGCGTATTTTCAACAAAGAGGATTAAAAAGGTCCTTATGACCAGCGAACCAACAGGCAGGCAGCCGACCAGCCAGTCGGTAGCTGCATTGAGTTAGATGAATGACCATTCCGGCGGTCGGGGCCAAATGGAGAATGGCCACAGTAAACTGCGGCTAAGGTGGCCAACCCTATGGCCTCACCACGCCCACCTCCGCCCCCACTTTGTGTGCGCGCAACAGAATCGGTTTTGCGTTCAAGAGAAAAACATTTACCGCTTTTAGGTTGCCCATTAGGGTGCACTTTGGAGGTGCTCTTTCAAAGTGAGTTTATAGAGTGCAATAAAACTATCGATAGTTGCGCTACTATCGATAGTTGCTGGGGAAGCATTTAATTCGTTTTCCTCATTCCAGAGACAGTCAAAGGGACGGGGGAAATATTTACTGCAGGCACTCTTTACAGCGAGCGAATAATAGCTTAAACTTTTATGCTATAGTTTGCTTGGTATCGATAGCAGTAAGACTATCGATAATGCGTGTTTACTTGTAGCTTGATGTTAAGAGCGTTGTTTTGACTCAGTTCAACTCAGAGAGCGCTAATCATTACTTTGTGTGGGTGACTAACAAAAAGATATCCTCTAATTTTTCACATAGGTACAAGTAATATCGATAATTCGTATTTGCAGCTAGTTTTAGTTTTTGCAACTGAAAAAGAGTTGAAACAATTGTTGACAAGCTAAATGACACGCAGATACCCTGTAATTTTTCAAATTTATATCCACATTACTAACGATTGTAGCGTATTATAGCTTAGTGATGTAAAAAGACAGATACCCTATAATTTTTTTACTTTTGAACTTATCGCAAATCACTTCGAATTCATATTTGAAATAGTTTCCGATACTTTTTCGCCCTGATTGGTCGCTGATGTTCTTGCCCCTTTCTCCCTCCTCTGTGGTAATACTCTTAATAACAACTAACTAATATTTTAAGCAGTTTTTGCCGCTTCCAGCAGTACACCGCTACCGCCGCACTGTGACCAGAATCCAATTCAACTTTTCAATTCAATTTGGCTTGGGGCAGTCGTGACTGTGGTCGAGGAGCATCGCGTGGGGCGAAGTCTGTGGAGGAGGGTGGCGTGTGAATATCTATGCGAAATGTAACTACAATGCATGGCACGAGAATTTGGACAACAACAAAAAAAAAAAGAAAAAGAATACAACAACAGCAACAAGAAAATAATACAAATATTTACTCCAATACACTAAACAAAATTGTGGCCACTAACCGAAATTGCATTGCGTGGAAGGTGGAGCAAACGTTGGCGAGGAGAGAAGGTGAGGGGCAGGAGTCATAGCTAGTCACAGTCGTAGACGCAGTCGGATTGGAGTGTGCTCAGTATTGTCCCAGTTGCATCTGGCAGCGGCAAACTCTAATGGGAGCGCAGGAGACTGGCTTGCCTCGCTGGCTGCCGACGTGGCTAGGACCGGGCTTATTGTTGCTTTTATTGTTGCATGTCATAAATGATGATGCTAAAAGACTCGGGCATAATCCGCTTTTGTGCGCATATCACAATCAAATGTTGACCCTCCCCCCTCGCAGCTCCCCTGCGGCTGCTTCTGTTGCTGCCGCTGCTGCACCTCGCGCTGTTCCTTTGCCCTTTGCCTCTTCGCCCGCTGCGACTGCACCCGCAGGCACTCAAACGACAACAACTACAACAACAAATCGGACAACTTTCAGTTGCATTGCCGAAACCAAACTGCCAGCGGGTATGCGCGACGCATGTATACCCTGTTGGCATGTTTGTACCTATTTATGATTGCTAAATATTTACAGGGTATTTTGAGAAAGCCACATTGAGATGGTTAGGATGAATAGAAAATCTGTAGATATGAAGACTTACAGATACAAATATACATTAAGATGACATAGATAGAAACAGATAAATAACTATGGTGAGCAAAAGAGGATATAATTTCAGACATACGTAAATTAATAAGGGAGAGAGAGAAACAAGTTGTGATGTAGATAGAAAGAGAGAAATATAGGTAAGGAAAAGAGAAGAGCGAAGACAAGAGAACAACATGACATTACTTCTACCAAATGGAATGGAGATCAAATGAGTTTTTACTTTCAAGTATAGGCTAGTTAAAAACAAACGTGCTGCAAGGCAAGTTAAACGCTGCAAATATGTTTTTTCTATCTGTCTTCCTCCCAGTCTGCCTCATCGATGGTCAAGCTATTTACTTTCTCGAGAGGACTGTTTGTTTTCCAAAGATGGGCAGACAGAAAGATTAGCATCATTGACTTGAAAGCTGCAGGAGGAGCAACATGCTTATGCTGACTTATGAAGAGACTATAGGTAGAGTGTAGCGTAGGGGGGCAGGGGGAAGAGGCTTCCAATTTTCGTGCACTTTTTTGAAGGGGCACATGGGGGGAAAGGGGGGTGGCGGGCATGTAGGACTTACCTCTACGGCCGAGAGTGAAATCCTTTGAAGAATGCACTAGATTAGGCATATGGCTTCAATACAGACTGTAGGGCGCAGTTGAGGTCTGTCACTGTCGCCGTTCTCTGGCTTTTTTTTTCTCCTTACCCCAACTTCTACTTATGCCGTTCTCTCTCTGTCCGTCTGTCCGTCCATCTGTCTGTTGATGTTGTGTTTGACATGCTGAAACAGGAACATCAAACGCCACACAGCGAACTGGCACATCGCGGCAGACACAGACACAAACACACATGCTACCGAGGCCGTCCGGTAGGTGGTGCTGCAGTGCCGCTGCTTCCTGGGCCGAGCTTATGACTTAAGCCACAAAAACACGACAACAACAACAACAACAACAACAGTAGAAACAAAAATGCACTTACTTTTTCGGCATGTTTGTCTATTTCTTTTTTTTCGGAAGGAATTTGGGGGAGAAAAAACATTGCCAACTGGTCAGGAAAATAAGCGAAAAAACGGCTCAGGTCCATCTCTAATTTAAGCTCAAGAACAACAACTAAATGCGGACACGTTCTTCCACACACACACACACACACATATATATATACACGTACGCACATAAAAATTAAAAATGCAGATTTCTATTGCAACAGTCGGAAGTGCTTGGAAAGTTATTGCTGTTATTGTTGCAACTGCTGTTGCTGCTGTTGCTGCTGCTGTAGTCATGATGCTCGTCATCGTCATCGTTATGCCTACACAGCACACACAGAGAAGTCTCCAACTGTTCCTGATCTCCTTGTCAAGGAATGCCATCAAAATTGTAGAGAAAAACTCCGTAAAATATTGTTGCTGGCAGCTGCGCAATGGGTAGGCAACCCTACCCCACCCTAACCCCCTTCTCATAACAGTACCTTATACTATATAGAGTATGTTGCGCCCATATGCAGCAGCAGCAGCAGGACGCAGGACGTTGTGGACGGTGCGTAACATGATATTGGGGCATGTACTCGTATGCCAGTTAGTGGCAACAAGGAGCGGGCTTAGGGAAGAGTGGGAAGGGGGTGGCAGCGAGGACTAGGCTCTGCCTCAGCCTCATAGAACAATAAAAACATCGTCGTCACAATCATCGCCATGCGGTGTTTCCTTGCCATTTGTTACCCAAAAACTCCCCGTCATGCATAAAGCAAGCGAGAGGCTTGCGCTCCCCCTGCCCACTTCCCGCACTCCACACTGCTCACTCCGTTCTCCTACCTCTCACTCGACTCTAGCCAAAACTCGAGTTCAGGCTCGACACCAACAGCAGCAACAACAACAACGGGAAGAGCACTAAAACGTGGCTAGCAAAACAAAGGAAAACTAAAAAACAAAACAAACACACAAATAACATACACACACACACACGCACACTCACACTCAGAGATACACGCACATCAGGGCAAATACTAAAGACTATTACATGCCCTCCCCGATGAGGACATTTTCGGTTTGAAATTCTGTTTTCTGTATTTGGTTTTCTAAAACTTTTTTTGTTTTGCAATCACGTCACACGGCAACAGTGAAAGGCGTGAGGCATGCCGCATATGATGAGGTAGGCAGGCATACAGACAAGGCAGGGCAGCGAAAATTGTATGATCCTTAAATAATCTCGAGTTTCTCCTAGCTCATGACGGTTTGCTGTGCGTGGCTCCAGAGCAGTTAAAAGAAGGAAAGTTTTCACAATTATTGAAAAATAGGATAGTAAAATGTGATATAAAATAACTAATAACATGAAACTTTTTATTTTTTGTGGGGCTGTGTAATTTGTGTTTGATCTATATAAAGGTGTACTATGCGAATTTATAATTTATTTGGGATTTGGTTTAGAATTTACATTATATTAGGAAGTTCTCTGACAAAAAGGTTTCCATTTGTGCTTTCACATTTTTGCATGTTGAATGATTTTAGGAAACATTGGTAAACATTTTCTGATGATACAATACATGTATTTTTAATATACATATATTAATAATTAATTTAATATATCATATATATGGTATTCTACCATGTCATATATTATGAAGAGCATATATATTTTTATTTCAAAACTTCACTATGTAATAAGAAAAGGTTTCCTTTTGTTCTTTGACAGTTTGACATATCTCGAAAAAAGTAATGTAATATTATAAATAATATGTTACTGTATTTAATCTATGATATTCAATTAATTTATTGGACATTTTTAGGTTTAAAGTTTCATTTTTCATGGGAAAATTCATTGCAGACAATGTTGGTAATTTGTCCATTGACAATTACGGTAAATTAACGAGTTGATTGATTTAATTTAAAACATCAATTAAAAGAAATTAAGAAGTCAAACTTGAAATCAGAAAAGTTGTTGAAATTGAAGAGATTCGAGCTGCAAGTTTCCAATTTCGAGCTGGGGCAAGTTGGGCGCGATGGGTTGCCCCTTACCGACTGTTGCCGACGCTGCTGACACGATTCTCACGTACTTCTGGCATGGCATGTGCATTGTCTTTGATGTTGTCTCTGTTGTTGCTGCTGTTGTTGTTGCTGCTGTTGTTGTACTTGTTGTTGTAGCTCATGTTGTTGTTTTGTTGTAGCTACTGCTGCGTCTGCATAGCTTTGCCTTGTCGTAAGTGAAATCTTTCAGGCGTCAGCGGCAGCCGCTGCAAACCTCGACTTCAGTGCTCAGAGGATGTCCAAAGATGCTTACAAAACAGAGTCTCTCCTTCCTCTCACCCCCTCCCCTCTACTCACTCTGCTTGTACCTACACATAGATACACAAAAGCGTTGGCCAGACAATTAACCAACCATCAGTCATTTGGCTGCCTGGCACGCACCAGGCGGGCTTCATTCCCATGCCCCATCCTCCTTGCCGCACGCTCCACTCTCCATGCCTCCTCCTGTTTGCCCCCTCTTCGCAGCAGTTGCATGCTTTGTTCCCCTTTTTGGGGTCACAAATAATTGTTGGACCTCCTGTCGAGCCCATCGGGTGCACGCACAGTCCGCTCAGAATGCTTAGTCCGCTTAGCCCGTTTTCCCCATTTTTTTGTTGCCTTCGCATCGGCCTCGGCACTGCAAAGTGCGCCCACAATACTCCCAGCTGATATTTGATCCGCCCAATGGCAGTGAATATATGTATGCCTGTATGTGTAACGGGTCCCTTGGCGGGTCATTGAAAGTGCATTTAATACTAATTAATTGCATTGATTAGCTCTCATTATATGATTAGCTCCCCATCGAGTGCCAGCCAAGTTGCCCTAGGCGTTAACTGGCTGCCTGACGAGTTGATGAGTTCTAGTTTCCAGTATCAGTTCGAGTTCGCGTTGCCAACGACAATGACAAGGACGTACACCCGACATGTCTGTGTGGGTGAGAAGAGAAAGGCGTGAGGTATGTGTGTGCGAGTTTACAGAACTGTGCGCTGTGATTAAAGCTTAACAAGGCCAGGCAAGTCGCAACAACTTGTTTAACTTGCATTTCATGGCGATTTGGCTTCTGTTTTCGATTATATATTATTTATAATATTTTGAGTAAACTCTTTTGTAATATACTATATACTGTACTATGCTATATACCATATTTTCAAAGCTGTGATCACAGTTTAATAAGGCAAGTCACAGCGAAGTTCGTTGTATTGTTTAGCTTAAACAAATTATTTCGATTATATAATATTTTCAGAAAATCTTTACAGTGTACGAAACACTGTCTTAGATAGAATATATAATATAGGGTTATGTACAATACAAACCTAATTATATACTGCATACCATACTATATATGCTCATTCTCATGCAAAGTTCTTTTTCATTGATTCTTTTTAAATAGTTTAAAGTATTTTAATGGTTTCTCGAAGTCAACTTAGGAGGGTTGCTAAGCAATTTCTATTTGGAAATAAGCTCGCAAGTTTCGTTGCGCAAAAACTGTCAAAAAGCGTCGAGGAAACGTTTATGCGCAACTCGAATACCTTTGCAACAATTTTGCATTTTTTTTGCTGTCGGTTTTCTACTTTTTTTCAAGAAGAAATAAACTTTTCTCACACTATTCCCAGTAGGCCGAATGCGAGTGCGAGTGCGAGTGCCGTTGGCTGTGCGTGTGTGTGGGGCCATAAATTTTTGGCCAAGTTTTGAGGCAAACTGCAGCGTCATCCTCGACGTAGCCGTCGTCGTAGTCGTCGTCGTAGTCGTCGTCGTAGTCGTCGTCGTCATCTGTGTCAGCAGCATCGTTAAGGCGTATCCATCATATAATCTATCAAGCCAGCCAGAGCCTCTAGAATAATTCATTTATATTAATAGTACATGCTGCAAGGAGAGCGAGAGAAATAGTGTGTGGGCTGGGGGGAGGGAGGGGGAGAGCGATGCCAAGTTGACTTGGAAACGAAAGCGAAAGATCTACTATTTCAATTTGTATTGCCAAGTATCTTGAAGCTTCTATCTGTATCTGCTGGCGCATGTATCTGCAATGATATCAGTATCTGTTGCTGTTTGTGTATCTGTATATGTATCTGTATCTGTATTTGTAGCTATTACTGTTGCTGTTGCTGTTGCTGCTGCTGCTGCTGTGGCATGTTGCACTCCCCGACGTCAGCGGCGACAGCTTAAAGTTTGAATTGCTGCACAGTCATCACAGCCAGCGAGTGGGCGGAAAGGAGGCGTGTCAGAGAGTAGGACGTCTGAGGAGGAGAAGTATAAGGGGTTGGGGGAGGAAAGGCAGTCTGAGAACGGAAAGAACGGCAGCAAGTGGAGCGCACCTTTGGCTTCCTGCAGCTGCTTTCATGTGTTCATGGCGCAAATAATCGCCGTCATCAACAACACAGACACAGGACATGGCAGGACGTTGGGACGGCGGGACGACAGGACGCGGATGAGGACAGAGAGCGAGAGAGAGATAGAGAGAGTGTAGAGCAGAGCATGATGATGAGTCGACGCTGACGCCATTAGCACTGAGTTTTGCAGCATCCGCGACAAACTTTAAATTGTTGTGTCATTACAATTCGAGTTGAAGTACCCAGCATGGGGAGGGGAAAGCAGAAAGAGGGTGGGACCGTAGGTGGGAGGCGGGGCAAGGAGTGAAGCTGGCAAAGAAAAGGCCACATGTGCACATTTTCAGTCCAGCTCAGCCGCAGCCCCAGCGGCTGCCTCGACGTCGTCTTGTCCTCGTTTGGGGCCATGATTGATGTTGACTTCAAAGTAATCGCGTCCACGATGCGCGCCAGTCATAGTCACTTTGGCAGCTCAGGTGAGAGAGATGCAACTGCAGCTGAGCGTGAAAAGAAATTGTCAGTGCAGTAAAGAAGCAGTTGTACTCGGGAAGAGCAGAGTGGGAACAGAGTGGCGGCTGGGAACATTTGCCTTTTGCAATTAGGCGAAAAATTCAAATCAATATGCCAAGCTAAACTTTAGCTGCAGCACGTTGCGGAGAGCAAGAGTGGAATGGGGGGAGTGTAGAAGAGGGGAACTGGGGGACTGCGTTGCACCGTGGGCCAACCAAATTGCCCAATGCCAACGGCCACGTACGTGTTCGGCCAAATGAGCCAGTTGCTTGCTGCCTGCTGCCTGCCCCGATCTGCTCTTCCGTTCGTGTCGAGGCAATCGAGGCCAGCGCGAGGCAAGCTGCAACAAGCGAAGATGCTGCACAATGCAGCAGCAGCAGGAGCAGCCAAGCTGAGGCAAGTCGACGAGTCGCTTGAGTCGAGGCTAATGTGATTTCCGTACGTTCAATTTGTGAATTGCCTGCACACACGTACAGAATGAACAGTAGGAGAAGGGGCAGGAGCAGGAGCCGGACGGGGCGACATATGCATAACTACGTGGCATTTGAATTTTGTCGGAGATTCAAGCAACTGCTCTAGTACTCAGGCCAGTCTGCATGCATCCCTTCCCCCCTCAGTCTGCCCATAGTCACTGGCCTGGCTTTTTGGCAGCCACTCGCATTGTCGTGCAACAATTTAGCATACAACGCGACTGTGTCTGAGGCAACAGTGCTGTCAGCAACATGATTACTTATACAGAACGACGCAGCGACATATATAAACACAGAGAGAGAGAGAGAGAGAGATAGGGAGGGAGAGAGAGTCATCGGGAACGTGGCGAACGCGACTTGCACTTGTTCCATCTCCAGGAGTTGCTGCATGCAATTGCCAGCTGTGAGAGCGGGACAGGACGGGAAGGGGATGCCAGGGAAAGCTGGATAATATGTGCATTATATGTAAGGCACTGTGCCAGACACAGACACAGGATGTACACACACACACACTCGGCTTGCAGTCAGGACATTTTGAATTAATATTAAGGAAATTTATAATGAACCAAAATTGTCGCTCGTTGTGATGCAAGCGCTGCATTGTGTGGCACATATATTTATATATGTATATAACCCTCTATATAGATATATATATATATATATAGCATATATATTGCTATATATGTATGTACTCTCCCATATATACTCTGCATATCGATACATATGGCTACGCTCCGGCTGAGATTCTACAGGCCACTTGTCCTGGATGCCACGCTCGACCATTATGGGTAATTTATAATTTGTACATTTCGATGATTACAATGCGAGGAGCCGTCCAGTCAGCCCAGTCAGCAGTGTCGAGCGATGTTGCAAACACTCGTGCACACACCATTACTTACAACTGCACTTAAGTGGGGAAGCAAAAGAATTCATTGCAAATTACGAAATTTGTTGTTCAATTTAAAAATTTACAAATGTTTAACGTATTTAAGCTTTAAATATGCAGCTTAAACTTAAGATATCTTTTATAAAGCAAATGCATTTCTACTTTTATTCGTTTGACTTGCTTGACTCTTCAAACAAAAGGAATACTGCCAAATTTCCTTTCTCATTTTCCTTGCAAACATTTTTTGAAATTTCGTAATTTTACATAAAATTTTTATTAGGTTTTATTTACACTTTAATTGAGTAGTTTGTTGTTTTTTAATTACATACCCCAAAGTCTTTTTTGTTATAGATATGCCTGTAATAAATGTATTTTCAAACCTGTATTTTAATCAAAAACGTAAAAATTTAAAACAACAATGGCTATTTACATTGTGAAAGAGGGAGATCTGAAAAAAATTGCCTTGTTTAATAATTTTGCACAATATTTACCATATTTGACACTCCAAACTGCATTGGCCTCGCTCTGCCGAACAAAATCGACAATTTTATTCGATTTCCAATTAGATTTCGATGTGTTGTTGATGAGGGAATTAAACGTAGAGGAGTGCCTATATAGAATTTCAGCTTACATAAACTATAGGGTATATTTAAGAGTGTTCAGAAAAGGGCTTTCAGCTACCCTTTACAAAAAAAGGAAAGACAATGATGAAAAAATCGGAAAAAACGAATAGACTACAGGGGAAATAGACAAGAAATTGGACAATAGGTTTGTGTAAAAAAAAAATGGTAATTTTTCATAATTTTGTCGACTTATGTGGTTTTTCATAATCTATCGATAATGTTCAAATGGTTATTTTTATGTTGATAGTGTGCCTAATTGAAATATGCCAGGATAAATTAATATTTCTGAAATATTTGTTCCTTGGACATGTTGCATTTCATGATTGAAAACCAAATCGAAAAACTGGGATAAACATTTGTGTACAAATCATGCGGTTGAACGTCGATTTAAAAAAAATGTCATTTAATTATATCAAAAATACAAATACTGCAAAGAATCCATAAAAGTGTGATTTTAATTAAATTGTAATGATATTAGTTGAAGATTAATACAGGGGTTTTTAAAACTGTAACTCACTTGTTCTTTGAATGTTTGTAAACCTTTAATAATTGTAGAACTTTGGGTATTATAAAGGATATAGTTATACCTATAGTAAGCTTACATTATATTCTCGATTACTTTATCAAACAAGTAAAGATTGCATCCTCTTTTCCACTTCTTTACAGTTATGCTTCCGTTCTGTGAGTGTTTTGATTGCGTTAATTTCACAACTCGCTGTACGGGGTATTTTCAAGTCACGTGTGCTTCACTTGAGCCTTACTTGTTGTTTTCTTTTCTATTGTATATTTATTTAGGACAGCAAAATTCCGTATTGCATTCAATATTTTTGCGCTCATTTTGCTTTTGGGATTTCTCTGGGAGATTTTTGCAGTTGCAATTGCTACCCTCTTTTTTGTTGTTGTTGTTGTTTTGGTTACGCTAGGGCAACAACTGGAACCCTTTGCTGATGTTGTATCTATTGTTGGTGTGGTTGTTATTGCTGTAATCTTGTTATGCTCATATCTGTGCAAAATAAATTGTTTACGTTCAATTTGTATATTTTGTAGTTTTTGCACATTTAACACGCGTGAGTGTGGAGTGTGGAGAGCAATAATGTGCACGGAATAATGAAATGCCATGGAAATGGGGGGAGCGTTCTTCATCTCCCCCGCCCCCAGACTCAAATAGTTTTCAAATTGATTTTACAAGTGCTAAGCAAACAAGTTGCAGCTGCCGACAGGGGCGTGTTGGGAGGAGAAAGGCAGACTGAGTTGAAGGGGACCTGATGCAGTGTCAGGTCGCATGGGCCTGTTGTGGGCGTGGCCCGGTGGCAACTTTATTAAAATGCTGACGAAAGTGCACATTGCTGTTCCCGTTGCCGTTGCCAACGTTGTTGATGCCCAGATCTGCTTGAGTTCAGTCAACAGACTAACAGGCAGGCGGACAGACAGGCAGGCAGGCAGGGAGGCAGACAAACAGACAGACATACAGACGGACGGACGGATGGACAGACAGACAGACAATGGCTGTGTGCAAGCAACAAGCGATGTCGACTTCGCTGCTCGCGCTGCCCACGCAACAAGGTAATCAAATGCAATTGAAAAAGCAGCGCAAAAAGTTTATCCTTGCTTCGCTGCGCCTTTGCGTTGACAGGCAGGTGGAGGCGTAGATAGAGGCGAGGTTTGGGGGATTGGGGAAGGAAGGTGGGATAAACGGAGATGCGCTGCACGCAGCCCGATTTCCTGTTGCCATTGCAACGAATTTAATCAAAAGTTACAATTTCAATTGTCCGCAAGCGGGTCACTCGTGTTGCGTATTAAAAAAGTTGCGCTGCGGTGCAGCAGCGCGAGCGCCAGCGCAGTTGCCACAGCAACAGCAGCAGCAGTAGCAGCAGCGGAACCATCCATAGTGTGACTCGACTCGACTCGATTCGATTCGGTTTGCGAATCTCCTTTCCCGTTGCCGTTGCCGTTGCTGTTGCTGTTCCCCTTTTGTAGTTCATAGTGCCATGATGTTTTGCTATGTGGGTCAGCAACTTTGTCCGTCTGTCCGTCTGTCAGTTTGTCCGACTGCTCGTTTGTCCATGTCCACGCGCCGTTGTACTATTTGAAACGTATTTTAACCCGACATATTTTCCGCCCTAATGCGCCCTGCGATAAAATCTCAATCGATTTCGCTTTTAATGTATATTTCCACCCCCCTCTCCTTTCCTTCATTCCTCCTCCGCAACTTTCTAAAACGCCGTTTTGCAATCTGATCTTCTGTTTGGAATTTACATCAACTCATTTCACTTTTTTCCAGCGGTTATATTTACTTTAAAGCGCGCAAATCCCGATAAGCTCTACAAAGTTTCAAATGACCCTAAGCATGTCATTTTGAGTGAGTTTTGAGCTTTAATGAGCTTTGAATGGGATGATTTTCGATTAGGCTGAAGAAAACTTTTAAACTTTTAATTGATAATTCCTTTTTAAATTTATAAAATATCAAATTTGTAGAGTACAACACTGGAATTTGATAAAGTGCAATTTCAAAAAATGAAATTGAAAAGACCTTTATTATTTTAAATTAATTTATGGTTAGATTGAAAAAAAGTGATTTTTGGCGAATTAAAATAAATGTTTTTATTGTAAGCTGGATGAATTTAGTGAGTGGAAAAGTTTTTTCAAGCTATAAGTCAACTAAATTTGCTAAAAATCGGATATTGTTTTTAACAACGAGCACGAAAGCTACAGGCGAGTGTACCCGACTGTGCTATACCCACTACCCACCAGATGAAAACGATTTCTAAAATAAATGACTTCTATGTATAGCGTATTTAGTGTTGTTATTTTGTGTTATTTTCTATATTGATCTAAAATGCCGGAAATGCCTATATCGACACGGCTGTTGATGCTGATTAAGAATAAAGTTTTTGGGGTCTGCCACGCCTACTTCTGCTTGCAACATTTATTTTCGGTTGGCGCTAAGTTATAATTCCCTTTTATCCTACATGTACCATATACCAGTTTTGTATGACTGATAAAGAAATGTCGATACGCAGGCTTAGTCGCTTTGTCGCGATAATGGAAATCTAATTGGTAGAATCCATGCATTTGGATCTGTAAAAGCCTTGGCTAATGGACGATTATTGGCTTTGCAGCAGCTGCTGTTGGTGCTGCCGTTGCTGCAGTGCGTCGCGCTTGGACGAGCTTGTAAAATGGCCGTGTTGAGACCTCCTTTGGCTTTGGCTTGGGCTGTTTTCACGTCATCATCGTAGGCTGTGTGAGCTGTCGTAATGATGAGGCGGCCAAACAATCACCGAGGGCCATCAACACGCTTCCAACTACAACTCCAACTCCAGGTCCGTGTCGAGGACAAGACAAGCATGCAGCTCAGGGACGCAGCTCCCGTTACTGGACACACAGCCTGATGGCTGTTTGGCCATTTTAGCTCGTTGGCTCCTCCGACTTTCGGCTTCTCTTGGTTGTTTAGTCACTTCTTTGCAGTATGTGTGTGTCTGTGTGTGTCTGTGTGTGTGTGTGTGTGTGCGTTGCTGCTGCTGTTGACAGAGTTTTGGTTTTTGGTTTACCACTTGATTGCGCGACCGCACGCAAAACCGATTTGCCGTGTAGCCGCCTGTGGCCTACGCTACTCGCACCACACCACCTGCTGCTGCCCCTCTTCCTGTCTCCTGCCACCACTCCCTCTCTACCAGCACCGCTGTTTCATCCCAGGGCTGCCCAAAAAGTCCCCAGTTGCCACTTCTGCCCACGCGGATGCGTGTGGGTGCTGGCAAAATTTTTGTAGCTTAGGCAAACATTCGGCCTGAAAAATTGTGCAGCTCCACTTGCTACACTCCTCTCACCTTCCCCTCTACCTTCCCTTACTTGTTTCTTTCGCAGGGGCCGCTTAGTGACAACTGGGAACGAAATCTACCCCTATGGCTCTTCCCTCCTCCACTTTGCCCCGCCCACGCTACAGCACTAAAATTGTTAAGTTGTCACAGTGGAATCGATGCTGCAAAATGTTTTTGTACTTAGCACGAAAGCGGCCAAACTAACAGGGAATTAATTTTCTCGCAGATGGGTTTTTTCTTTTTTTTTTGTAAAATTGCAAAATGGAAAACTGCCCACATTTTACCTTTATGTGCTGTGCTATGTTCGGTGTTTTCGAGTGATTAAAGTTTGGTTCCAGTGCAGGCTACAGATTCAATACATTTTGGAAATCTTTGCTTTTCACAGAACAGAAATGGAGCTTTGGCTAGTACCGAAGCCGTTAATGGAAAGGAAACTCTAGTTTCAGTTGTTGATTCTATAACAGTTCCAACTTCACTTCAGTTGCCCCTTTCATTTTCAACTATAGTTACTGCATTAAACGTGACTCCAGTTCAACTCTGAGCTCTAGTTCCAATTAAGGTTTCTTATTGTATTTCATTTAATCTGTTAACCATAAGTATTTTAATCATCAGCTCTTACCTTGTTTAAGTTCCCTTACAGTCACGAACCACATTTCAGTGCACTGGTGGGTTAATTGTGGTTTGATTAAGTCTCGCTAAGCATTCCGGCATTCCATTTCTTCTCTCCTCCGCTCCCTTTTGCCACTGCATCCACCTCCACTCGTTGGTCAAAAATAGCCATTTACAAACAATTTTGCATACATTTTTATGCGGCAACTGTTGACACACCGCCATAAATTGTCCCCGAACCTGCTGCAGTTTTACCTCTCTTCCGCCGTTGCCTTTCCCATTCCCTTCCCCTTTCCGTTGGCAGCTCTGGAGTTTCGGTGCAGGCAAAAACAGCAGCCTGACTGATGTCTGACTAGATGGATGACCGGTTGGCTGGTTGCCTGCCCGGTTGGACGCTTATTGTTAGATGGACGTACGGACTGAAGGACTGACGGACGGATGGATGGACGAACGGACCGTTGGTTGGAAGAACGGATGGATGATTCGTAGCTGCAGCTTCAGCTTCAGTTTCAGTTGCCGCTGCAGTTGTTCCCTGTTCCTTGTTCGTTGTTCTGTTACCCGTTGTTGGTTGGTTATTGGTTGCCCGTTGTTGTTATCTATCTCTACCAACACTTGTACACACTCATACACACACACACATGCACACACACATACACACACACACTTACACATCACACACAGCAACGCCACCAAGAATCATCGAAAGACCACGGGCCGATAGAGTTTATGATTTGTGGCGCAAAATGCGGAGCTGACAGCGCGCTTCCGCTTAAAGGAAATTGAAATTTTTCTTCGCCCAAAATTGTTGACGTATTTACACACTTTTATACACGTTTTGATTCCCTATTCCTCTTACCTTTGTTTAGATTTCATTCGCTTTAGGCTTCTGGATTATTGTTTGTATTTTCGGTGTTGAGTTTCTTACGTTCATCGAGCAACATTTATAAAAATAAATAATAACAAAAGGTACCGTTGAATGCGCCCCACAGATACCCCTTTTGTTAAATTTGGAAAATAAAAATTCCGAAAAAACAAAATAAAGACACTGGCTGCGTGTGGTATATATATTAGAGCATTATTGTTTTTCTACTATTGTTAATATCGGATTTCAAAGTCACTGTTTAAAATGATTAATTAAGATAGATAATTTAAACAAGGCTAGTCAAAAACTCCCTTTAATTAATTCATAAATAACTTCTTTGCTAATTATCTGATTGGTCGTTGATAATTATTGTGTTTACCACAAATGAACCGTCCTGCATTAAAATTACTCTTGGAATTTGCTTTTTATCGAGTGGTTTATTTTTTAAAGAAAAGCTTGAATTTGTAAATAACTTATTTGGATTTATAGCAAACACTTTGACGCAGAGATATTCCGTATGATAGGCTGATTATTACTTGATGATACATTGCTGCAATCTCATAAATAACTATTGTATATAAATCGCTCGTACTTGAAACTAAAAGGCAGTACTACATTTATGTTATGTACGTATGTATAATACACATTACACTTTGTATATTGGAGTGATTCGTTAGTTGATTTTGTCATTTTATTTTGTTGTTGCTCTCGTGCTGCATTTGATTAGCTTTGAGTTTTGGGGCTTTGCGGTCGCATTCAACGGACATATGTTCATCATGTGACTGTGTGTGCGATTGTGTGTGTGTGTGTTGGGCTCAAACTACGGACTGCGCTGTTGCCTTTCATTAGCTGGGAAATTTTTGGTGGCCAACTGCTGAAAAAGCTAAAACACCTGGCCCGCTCAACTGGGGCGAGTTCAAGTGCAATAATGCCAATAATGATGATGATGATGATTATGAAGATGATGATGACAATGATGATAATGGCAGCACACTTTTGTATAGACATACATACATACGTACTATATAAGTATTTGTGACAGTGGCGTAGGTCAGGTTGGTAGCAGCTGCGGCACCGCAAATGTGCGTACAACACTAGTGTCAGGGACGAGTACAAAACTTAGGTGGGGAAGGGGGGGAGGGCTGAGGGCGGGGCCAGGTGCCGGAGCCAGCGAGATGTAAAGCAAACGATGCGAAAAAATGGTATTTGCACTGACATTTTAAGCTAAACGCAATATGTACGACTCTCTCATTCCCCCAATACGTATGTAGCGAGGACCAGAGAGGGGGAAGCGGAGCTTAGGGGGGTTGTCGCTGACATGCAGGTCATCTAATTGGTTGCATTGCACGCTAGACAGAATATGGCAATCAACGAATGTCCAGCGGCTTATGTGTCCTCCTGCTCGTCGCACTTGTCGTCTCTCTTTCCAATTGCGGTGTTTGTTTGTCTGTTTCCGCATGTATAGCTCAGCTCTGTATGTATATGTATACCTTTGTGTGACTGCCTATATGTGTGCGTGTGTGTCTGTGAGAGAGGAAGTGTGCATGTGTGTGCTCCATGCTCGAGTGCATTCGTATTTTGACAGTTGGAGCGAACGCTGTGCCCCAACATCGCTAGCCCTCCCGATCGCCCCTTCTCCTCCGTTCTTCATCCTCGAACCGTAGCCAAATATTTTCCGATCTCCTTGACTCGCCACTGTGCTGGCGTCTTTTCCTACAGCACTCCCCCCAAGATACCTTCGATTGATAGGGAAGTCGCAATTTTCACTACATCTCGTATAACCTTCGCAAGTTTCTGTACACACACAACAAATTGTTGGCAGTCATTTCAATTAGATGTTTGAAGTCAGTCGGCTAATTATTGTTGCAATGCTTAGGCTCATACAGAACTCATCTTAAGACAGTATCAAGCAGAAAAATATAACTGATTCAATTATGTCAAATCAACTTGAGTTTGCCAATAAATTTAGCCAATAAATTGGTTATGGCTAGTTTTGATCAGAACAAGACTTGAATTTAAGAGTATAAATTGAGTTTAAATGCTAAAAAAAAAAAAGAATAATTTTAAAGACTAAAAGTATGTTTTTACAAATAATAGTAATATATAACTATGTATTATTGGTAATTATTTTCGTTCTGTAACTTATAGTAACTCTGCTTTTATTAGTCAGTTGTTGGTTGGTTTTTTTTCGATATATTCATATTTTATGTCTAAAACACTTATGGAATATATTTTATTTTATTTTTAAACAGTGTTTAACTAACTCTAATGACCGTTTTATCAGGTTGTACAATGGTATATGAAAGCTGTGGGATTTCAACAGCTTTTCAAAATATTTCCCTAACTTTTCAGGTCTAAAACTTAATGGTAAGAAGATCAAATCTAACTCGTTTTGATTGCCTTAAACATTGCCTCACAATAAAATTAAATACCAAAATATATATGTATATGCACAAATAGTATGCTTCTTTTTGGGAGATGGGACAAATCGTGGTGAGGACAAAACGATTGACAAAGCCAGAGAAAACCTTTCGCCGCATAAGATGCTAATTTATGAATCAGCCCAGTTGCAAGCACACACAAAATTTGCGAGTATTTATTAAAAAGTTCTACATAAATTATGCATGGGCATATGTGCAATGCCCAAGTTGGCCAAACAACAGAGCTTAAGGGAGACAGAGTGGAAAGCAAAAGGAAGAGAGAATTATAGACAGCAAGAGAGAGAGGGAGGAAGACCGTAGTGGGTTAAGAAGCGTATGAGACTTTCAATCTGCAGGCATTTTGTTCCCATGTGCGTACGGGTTGTGTGTATGTGTGTGAGTGTGTGTTCGTGCGTTTGTGTCTGGCAATTGAAATTTATTGTGACCATAAATTGTATATTTATTTTATTGAATTAATTAATTTTACAATAAAACTGCAAGAACTAAACAACAAACGGAAGCGAAGCATATCCCATTGCTTGGCAAGGGTTGCGTGTTTTTTGCGTATACCCAGCCGGCTGTTGCTTGCAATGGGTATGTTCAGCTTGTGAAATGTTGTGAAACAGTAGGCAGATCTAAAGAAATTGGATTTAATATAACGACTACATTTAAATTCATGAACACTGCTTTTTTTTCCATTATTCCCACGATTTCTCTCCTAATTGAATCTTCTGCAAATAAAAGAATTTAAGAATATGGGAATATTCGCGAAGACAAAGAGAGCATAAGCACGAAAGAGTTCTCTATATTTTTTACCTTTCAAGAAGTGTAATTATCATTGTCAAGTCCCTGCCCAGGCCTGGTCCCCTCCCTTCTGGGTCGCTCTTAACCCATATCAACGGTAGAGGCATCATAATTGCGGAAAGAAAAGGGCTGGCTGTAGGCTGCATGCTGTGATGCGAGGAGAGTGTGGCAGAGGTCTCCTCTTGCCTCGATGACGGCACCCGCGTATTGTGCGAAGAGGAAACCGAACAAGTAAAATCCATTAAACGCACGAAATGGAAATTAATTTGCCAGGACATACTGAGATGCAGATGCTGATGCAGAGAAGCCAGAGGCAAATTCGCTGGCTGATGAGGAGGCAGTCCCTGAGGCAGACGCTGATGCAGACAGAGATGCAACTTGGTCTGAGATTCGCACAGTTTGAGAAAGTGAAATGAGTTGTTTGTCAACGACGCCGGACTGACAACTGACATCTGTGTCAGTGGCCTGGCCAGTTACCCTCTCAACGCGCAGCTCTACATTGCTACCATCGTCTCCATCAGCTACTACTCCAAGCTCCTCGGAATGTTTCCCGCTGCGACGTTAATTTCAATTCCCATGACCAGCGATAACTGTTGGTTGCTTGCTCCGCCTTTTCGCCAATTCGCTTGTCCATCCGTCTGCTTGTCTTTTGGTTTGGTGTGGTCTCTTTCAGTGTCCTCCGGTCTCCATGTCTCCCAGTCTGTCGTTCTTTTGGTATCCCGGGTATCGGTCTGGTCGTTGACTCCTTGCCACAACTAAATCAAGAACTGCACGTGGCAGATGCGCTCAGTCTCGGGGCAGTCTGGCGTTCTGGGTCCGCTATCGCACTTTGGGCATGACATGGACATGAGCAATGTGCACGGGCGATAAGAGAACTCCCAATGGTCGCGCTCGACGACGACGACGACGCTGATGCTGATGCTGATGTTGAGGACGACTCGGCCCTCGGTTCGTACTCCGTAATTGGCCGGGCAACCAAGTCAACCAACTTTGGCCAATTGAAGCGTAATGGGCAACAGTTCAATAACTTTTTGGCATTCCCTTCGAGGCGACTTCTGATGCCTGACTTATCTATTTAGGATCCAGAAATTAATTTCTTTACCTTACCCAGTTGCCAAGTGCAAGTCAAATATCGATAAAATATGTATGTACTCTGTGGATTCCGCATTCTACTTGTCTTTCCTTGCATATTCATTTCCTTGTGTCAATCCAAGTCATAATCTGGGATAATCGTACACTTCATTGTGGCGAGGAACGTATTATACCAGTTAATCTCAAGTCAATTTTAAAAGTATTTCAAAGGAAAGAGAGAGAGAGAGAGAGACACAGTGTATGTTAGTAAAATAGAAAAAAGGACATTTCTTTTTGTATTTTCATAATAGACATCGCCAATAAATTTCATTGGGAATGAAGCCGTTTTATAAATCTATAAGTAACAGAGTATTTTTATTTCTATACGATATCATTGATAAAATATAGCACAATCATTATTGCGTATGCTAAATTAAAGACATAATTCTTCTTTGACTTAGAACCTGTTTTTCTCATTTTTTTAATTGATATGCTTCCAACTTGGCTAAGATGCAGTCACAATGTTTCCATCACTGTCTGCTTTCAAAACAATACTATCGGCCAACGATCGAGCCAGGCACTGCGATTCCCTCGTCCACGTTGCCTTCCATCGATTCGTCGCCGTCGATTCTGTTCGCAGCTTTAAAGGGTTCAAAAGACTTAAGCTTTACATTGTCATCCCCCTCCTCCCCCTGGGCCAAGCAACGCCGCAAGCAAATCCTGGGCACATGCATCAAAAGCCAAACTTAAAGGCAATGACTAATATTTTTGGCTATCAGCGGTGCCAAATGGCCAACTAGGGCTCCCTTCGGCTGCTGCTGCTCCTGCTGCGCATGTGGCGGAGCTCAATGCATATACGAGCATGTACTATGTATGTGTGTGTGAATACATAGATACCTGGCTGGGCTGCGAGTGGGGTTGAGGCAGTGGCAGTGGCAAAGGCAGTGGCAGAGCGCGCTGTGCCGCTATCATTGCACAAGTGCGCAAAATTTTGGACTCAATTCACGTGCTTCGCTGCCAAAATTGTTGGCAGCCTCCTCCAGTCGGCCGGTCGTCGTCCGCTTCATAAATTTGCACATTGAGTCGCCCTATGTGGTGGCCAGGGGGCTGGGGCGGGCTGGGCCGAGCCAAGCTGCTGTGGCATGCAACGTACCGTTTCGCTGTGCACTGTGCACCGCGGCAGGCGGCAGGCGGCATCTACATTACATCCTATTTGTATTTAATTCGATATGGGGGCAATGGCAGCGAGTAGCTACCGAAGATTTTTGCTATGCGAGTGACTCGCTGCCACGCCCACACAGACCGCCCTGCTCCCTTGCTGCACGACTCTTGTACCAGGGGAACCACACTCAAGTGCAGTGAAATAGTTGTGAAACACTTTGCCAAAGATGAAAGATAAACCACACGGGCAACTGCAGGCGCAGGCGGAGTAGGAGTCGGTGTCGGAGGCAACAGCGACGGCGACGTCGACGCCGTTGCCGTTGCCGTTGCCGATGCCGACGTTCATGTCAGGCGCCATTTTTGCATGTACTTGCACACACGACTACATAAATATTCACACACACTGCTGCACACCCACACACTCAGGGAGAAAGACGTAAAAATCTTTCAATTTGCGCAACTTTAAAACGCTTAAGCAGTTGAGCTGCCGCAGCAGTAAAGGTGTGGGAATTCAAACGGCATCTAGGCAATAAGTATCTGTCTCTCTTTCTCTTTTACGCTTTCTATCTCTTTTTAGGCCATGGATTTTAAAAAAATTCGTGGTCTATTGTGTTTGTCGGAACGGAAATGTGCGTAACAGGCAGAAGGAGGCATCTCCGACCCCATAAACTATATACATATATTCTGAATCAGTAGGCCAAGGAGTGAGGCCGAATGGTTAGAGTGGCGGACGGCTGTGATAGAGTGCGTGTGTTCAACTCCCTCCCCCCGGTTGAAGCGGGTGCGAATTTTCATTTATTAATTATTTATTATTTTATTTTATTTTTTTTATTTATTTTATTCTAATAAAATTCGGGCGGCGATTCCATACCGTTAACATTTTTATTACGGTATAATATGATAATCCATGGCCTTATACAGTCAGCACCTGACTGTAGCGTTAGTATTTTTGCTTTAAGTAAAGTTACTCTTTTGGAAATGCTTTAAATTTAGAAAAGCGTTTAACATTTTATCATCCCCATTGTTTTTTATTGTTATTTAGTAAAATTAATATTATTTTCTATAAATCTTACGAAACACAAAATGCAATCCCAAATCAATTAAAATCTGTTTAAACAATTTTTAAATATTTATATATGAAATATATATGGTATATTTAATGAATTCTGAATATTTGGTTGCAATCGGATATTTAAGCTATTAAAGAAATAATTTTAAAAGGTACTGATTTCTGCAAAGCAAATAGAAATTTAATTAATAATTTTAAGAAATCGTTTTGGTCAGGGTAGCGGATATATCACAATCGAGCACACTCGACGGTAGCTTTCGTGCTTGTTTTAATTCCGCTAGACTCTTGATACACGTACGTAAATCTCTTGAATATTCAATAAGACATTCTTTTGAGCCACTCTTACTTTTGAAATTTTTCTGCTTGGCAAAGCAAAGCTAGAAATTCTTAACATTTTATACAGATTGTAAAATCGAATATAGTATTTTCAGTTGCAGGTTGCAAAGAGATCCGAAATCCAGTTTGAATAACTCGTATTGAATTGGTTTAAGTGACTTGCTCGATTAGCTCGATTCACTTTTGGCTGCTGCATTCCGCATAATTCCCTTGCAACTTTGTGACAATAAGTAGAGAAGCATGTTATGTACATGCACATGCATGCTCATGCAAGAACATACGTGTACGTTATCTCCATCGTGGGGCAAACAGTGTGTGATAAAATGTCAATGTTGCCGCAGTAATCGGCATTAGAAAGTCGAGTTGCCATTTAAATTTGCGGCAACTGCGACAAAACTTTGCTCCAAACATTGTTGTACTTTCCCCTTTTCCTTGTCGCTGTTGCTGTTGTTGTTTTTGTTGTTGTTGGAGCTGCTGCCGATGATTATTTTGCGTTTTAATTACTCGCACACAATGAAAGTGCAGAGTGAAAATGAATGATGACATTGGCAGACAACCCAAAAGTCGTGTCGAGTTGCATCGAGTCGCATCGGGTCTAGTGGGGCATTGCTCATGCAGTTGACATTACGTATACGCCGCGTTTGCCACTGTTGGCAGCGTATTTTTCGCGTTATTATGTGTATAAATAATAAGTAACAGATAAAAATGAATGCGAAAACAAAAGAGAAGGATGGAGAGAAAAAAACGCAACGAATGCAGCCCAAAATTGACGCAAAGTGCGGCCCCAAAATGCACTCGTACATACACCCCTATCCGTCTGTCTGTTCATCTATCTGTCCGTCTGTCTGTTTGTCTGTCTATTCGTCTGTCTGTCCCTCTGTCCATCCGTATGTCTGTCCGTCTCCGTGTCTGTCTCTCTGTGTGAACGTCTGTTTGGCTTCTATCGAATCAGGGGGCGTGGCATTGACTAACATTGAACTCAGCGCGCCTCGGCCCGTTCGCATTGTTTATTGTGTTTTGTGTTTTGTATTTTCTGTTGGGCTTTTCGAGCCGAGCGCAGCGATAAAAATGCTGCTAAAGTATAAATTATGCCAATATGAAAAGTCCAAAGATGGAAAAAAATGGTAACAGAACAGAACGAGGGTAGCTCAAGCAATTCTATCATCGAGTCAAAGTAATTGAATATTGAAAGCAATTGAAAAACTGACAGGAAATCTAAGTCTATTTATTTAATGTTTTCTACAGATTTACTTCAATAAAAACATCTTTAAATAATTAAATTTATTATTATTATATAGATTATTACATATATAAAGTATTTTTAGCTCAATTTACGACTTGCTATAATTGAAATGCGCCTTACTAACTGATCGACTCTCGCCATTTGCACGCACATAGCGACAGTAATAATGGCTGGGAGACAATGTGGCGAACCCATAAAAGCCAGCTCTGCATATACGTGTGTGTACGCATGTGCACGTGTGTGTGTGTGTGTATGGGTGTCAATACGGGTCATGTTGGAAAAAAATGCGCATAATTGGCAAATTTAGAGTAAAATTGCCTGATAAATATGCAAAATGCGAGGCAACCCGGCGAAGCCTAACATCAGTGCCACGCCTCCCTTTCTCGCCTCACCCTAGTGGTAATACCCTATTAAGCATTTGAAGCTCATAAGTGTCGATTTGTTTTCAATGTTTCATTTATTTGGTTACCTTGCAAGCTTATCAATTATCAATAATCGATAATCAATTATTGATTTATAGTAATCGATTACCAATTATCATTTCCTTATTGAAACCACCTAGACGTCTGTGTGCGCCTTGATCCAATCAACAAAGTTAAAGACTCGCGCGTAGCCATCTGGTTTGCTGGAGCCGCAGTAACCCACAATGAAACCAGCAATCCCAACCAGCTCGTCGTTGTAATGCGCCGGTCCACCCGAGTCGCCATTGCAGGCACCGTTATCCTCCTCGTGCTTCAGGCAGAGACCAACCGGCACTCCCCAGTTGATCTGCTCCGTACAGTCGTCCAGTGTCAGCGATCTAAGCGTATTCCATTGCAGATAACGTGGCAGATCGCCATTGGACTCGGTGAGACCCCAGCCAGATATGATGACATCCACATCGCCAGGTGTATTCTGTGTGGCCAGAGCAATGGGGCGTATGCTCTCCGAATAGATGAACGGCGTCTCGACGCGCAGCAGTGCGAGATCGTTGAGAAAGTTGCCGTAATCCTCGTGTGCGATTATCTCCACAATATTGTGCAACACGCCGCCAGAGAAGCGATCATTGCTGCCCACACGCACACTGAACTGGCTGGCCGGGGAGGCCACATAGTCATCTGTCGCATTCTGGTAAGTCACGCAATGCGCTGCCGTCAGCACCCAATTGCGCGAGATGATGGAGCCGCCGCAGCCGTGGGAGCCGCGATTACGCAGGGACACTTGATGCGGAAACTGTGCCTTGCTGGCGTCGACACCGCCAACGACACGGCCCGAGGGGGGCCAGAGCAGCTCCGTGGCATGTGGCAGCCACAAGTACAACCACTAGACACTTTGCCAGCAACATCTTTTGAACGGAGGAGCGCAAAAGCACACACACACTGGATGTGCGGACAGGTAACGCGACTCTTTTATACTCCCTTCCAGCGTGCACGCAGCTTATCTATCCGAACTATTAAAGCTCTCTCCCGTAATCTTCCTCTCTCTTTCTCTCTCTCTCTCCCTCATTCATATCTTATCTGTAGGCCACAAGATTTATGACGATGCTTCGGTGATTATCAGTGCAGCGAAATCTGCGATTAATATAAGTTTATATAGTTTGTAGGGTATATATTACAAATCGATAATCTATATATGTATACCATACTATATCGATTGTAATTGCTTTCTCAATTTAAAGGTACGACTATCAATGAAGTGAATTAAATAATTAATAATTATAAATGTGAATGTATTAGTGATTGATGAATTGGGGATAGGAATTATATAGATATATAGATATTCATACAATACAATTATAAACTACATACATATTTAAATCCTGTTTTCAATAGTTAAATCTCAGGAAATTGCGCTTAATACGATTGATACTATACAAATATTTACAAAATCAATCAAGTTTGCAGCATTAAAAGTGAATTTGAATACCCGCTACCCTAAGTGTAGATGGCTAGTGTATGTAAAGGGAAAAATGAAGCTTGGCCGACCCCACAAACTATATATATTCTTAATCAGGATTAACCGTCTGTCTGTTTGTCTGTCAGTCTGTCCGTTATATGGAAGAACTAGGATATGTCACAGTCGGGCACACTCGACTTTAGTTTTCGTGTTTGTTTTGGCTTATATCGCAGACTACTATATAGAAACTCAATCTATGTATGTCTCGCTAGTATCTCTTTATTGTCCTAATCGAACTCACTTCTTACTTCTGGTCAACTTGGCTTAAGACAGGTCGAAGTTCGAGCCTAGAATAGCTTAGGAGGAGGTCTTGAAGTATACCTGGGTTAGGAAGGCGAGCGGGGCGTGACGAGCTTAAAGGTTTTTCAATTTGCATTGTGGGTGTGTGGGTTTTTTCTCTGCTCGCCGTTTGCATTTGAATGTGAAGCGATGTTGGCCTCCATCTTTAATTTGCAACTGCAACCAGGAGTGCTTGCGTAGGTGTGTGTGTGTGTGTGTGTCGAGCCCCAAAGCGCCAAAGCGTACATGGTGTGTCGATGCCAGTATCGATGCCCAGCATCGACATCGGCTTTGGCATCGACAGTGCCTAGCGGCACCTGGCGGCTTGCGGCTGCTGCGCTCGCTTGCCTCGCATTTATTTGTCATGCATTTATGCAATTTGCTGTGGTTGTCTGCAACGTGTAGAGAGAAGGGTAGGGGGAAAGAGGAGGGTGCGGCAGAGCCGGTTGGATTGGGGGCTGGCAGTGGACGCTACATTGTCTGGCTACGCCCACAGCATGCCAGACATTTATTGAATTTTTGACTTGAAGCATTTAACATTTAAACGCAAAAGTGTCGCACGCAGTCCGTAATAAGAGAGAGACAGAGAAAGAGAATGGGAGTGGAAGAGAGAGAGAGCCGCATCCGTAACCGAATCCGAGTGTGAATGCGAATCCGAATGCGCCTAGCTAGGAGCAACATGCCGCCGGCTCTCCTGGCTCTCCAGGCGGCTCCAGGATGCTCCCGGCTCTCTTGGACCCATTTGCCATTTTCGGCCCATAAATTGCCAGGCGGCACAGGGCCATCAGTTTGTGCCCACTGTTGCACGTTGCACGTTGTTGTTACTGTTGTTGTTGCTGCTGATGTTGTCTTCCATTTAGGCGCATTTTGTGTGTGTGTATGTTTTTTGTTGTACGCACACACACACAATCGCACCTACACCTACCCGATACAGAGATACAGATACAGTTATTCAGTTATAATACTCTATATGCGTGTGCCAGTGGGTGTGCCGCCAGGATGACAGGGACGTGTGTATTGCCACATGTGTGTGTGTGTGTGTGTGTGTGTGTCTGTGTGTGTGCGTATGCACAACGGAAATGAATTGAAATTTTAAAACCGACAGCTGCGACCGCTTCCTGCGGCAAAAGTAGCATCCCACACACACGCACACTTCGAGTGCCAGTGCCGGGTGTGAGTGCCGAGTGTGAGTACACTCATGCGTGTGTGAGTGCCGGTGCGTCGGTTCGCCTCTGTGTCTGTCTGTCCCTCTGCATGTTCCCAAAAAAGTTTGAGTAACGAAATAATAAATATGACAGGCACAAATGCCCACACTGGTCTGTCTCTCCGTCCGTTCGTCCGACATTGTCCTCGAGGCTTCTCGAGTGTCTCTCGAGGCGAAACCAAAGAGTTTTATCCAAAAGCCGCAGCACGCAGCATGCAGCACGAAGCACGAAGCACGCAGCAAAACTTGAGAAGTTCTCAAAACCGAAGCCAAAGACAGATTTAATCAATGTTTAATTTAATTATTATTTATTGAAATTGAAATAGTTTTGTGTGGATGAATAAAGTGCAATAACACGTTAGTCAAATATAATCAATTTTTAGAGTTTTATTTAATAAGAGTTGTTTGCTTTATTTCGAAGCTATGAATACTGTGTAGGAGGATAAAAAATATGAGATCAAATTAAAATAGACTTAGAAAACACTTTAAAAATTCTATAATTATCTGTCTCATTCAAATCAAATTTGTCGAATATATACAATTTTATATTTCATGGCGAAAACGATTTACAGAACAGCTAACAGCTAACTGTCGAACGGCCAGCGAGGAGGCTGCGTGCGTGCTTTTGTATGTGTATTTACATATGCATTCAGAAAGAGAGTTAATATCATTGATACACTTGGACGCATTCTTATGCCAAACACACACACGCAACACACATTCGTTTAATTTTATTTAATACAAACTCACACATACACCCACACACGCTGAGTAAACAGTGAATATCGAGATGACATTCAATTTTCACCCTCCAAAAGTTGCCGCAACAAATTGCAGGCTGAAAAATGTAATATCATCTGACATAGAAACGGAAAGATGCCGCTGGGCAATTGTACAGAATGCATATAGTACACATACATGCATGCACAGTAGTACACACATATGCATGTTGGACAAGGCATCTCATTAAACCGGACATAATTCGCAATTAGAATAATTCAGGCGAGTGAACCGAAAGACCTCAGCAAATAAATATTTATGACATTCCAATTATTCAGCTGGTAACTGTGAAAATTGCGATTTTATTTTCTTTCCATTATAAATTCAAGTTCCATTAAGCATTTTACGCATTTACATTGGCGCAGGTGACACATCAAATTAACAAAAAAAAAAAGAGGAAAGAAAATTTGCATTCAACATGCGGAAGCTTTAATACCCTTGCAGCCCATATCAAAAGTATTCGCCAATTGTTTTAAATGCTTATTATGGTATATGGTATTAATATACATATATAATAATATATACATATTATAATAATATAATTCACACAGTTTCATTACGCAGGCTAGGCTTTAAAGGTGTATGTTATATGTTGTAGTGGTCAGATTTTGATGATATTTTCTATGCATAGTATTTATATATGTATAACAATTCTGCTTTGGAAAGTTTGGTTGCAATGTCATTAAAAATCGGCGAATATGTTGTTTGTTGTCTCGATTAGATCTATTTACAGCATGCAGCAGGTGCAGATAGTTTTTAAACTGAAAGATTAGTTTGCGTTGCAACAGACAGGCGGGCGGATAGACTGACTGACGGACGTATAGACGGGCATAGCTAGCTAGACTTCTCTGTTGATTCTGAGTCAGAACATGTTTACTTAATAGGGTCGGAGATATCTCCTAAGTTGCGTTACAAACTTGTGGCCAAAATAAATATACCCTTTGCGACGGTAAAACTAGCAGTGATGTGGAAATTTAAATCAGTTCAAAATGCAAAGGGGTGTGCACAAATTGCAAATTGTTAAATGGTAAGTCATGTAAGAAGATTTTTTTGTCAATTATTAAATACTGTTAATATGAAAAACTGAACCTTCTTTCTATGTTCAGTCTTTGCAGAAATATTTAATCTATAGTTATCATTTATAACTTCGTAATCACATTTAAAATAAGAAAGGATGTTGTCGAAGAAACCAAAGGGCAACCTTAGTAAAGCTTTTCAGTTTTTACTTCGCCACGCAAAACAAATCAAATAAATACCAGTTGTCTTAAGGTATTTCTATCTTTCATCTAAAAATTCCTGGAACAGAATTTTTATGGATTGAACTCAGCGAAGAGCGAATGTGTTAGACCTGCGAATGCCTTAATAAACACTTCAGCCTGTGCATGGAATGCACTTGTTGTTGTGCTTGTCTTCCTTGCTGTTGATGTTGTTGTTGTTGCAGTTAGGACAATGGGCTGGATTTGGAGTGCAGCATAGCCGGGTAGCGCTGTCTATAAAGGTTACCTTCTTAATTTGTTATGGCTGCCACTTTTGGGGCACACGTAAATGGGCGCGGCTCGCTGGCCCATCTCGACCTGCTGGGCGATGGGGTAGAGGGGGTTGGGTCCGAGACTGTGGCCGGGGATCAGGACCGGGACCGGGACCCGGGACCCGGACAGCTCCTGTTCCCGTTGTTGTTATGTGTTATGTGTCGTCCTGGATGAACGTCCAGCTGCCGTTCGCATCGTTGTCCCACCCCTCACCTTCCCCTCTGCCACCCCTCGAAGCATGCATTCCCTTTGCTCCGGCATCTTTCCAGGAAGCGCCCCAAGCGTTGGCGCTGTATGCGGCTTGTCACTTTGCGTTATCCACGTTTTGTTTCAGCGCTTCTCTTCTGCTGCTTCTTTTGCTCATTGTTGTTGCTGTTGTTGCTGCTGCTGTTGTTGTTGGCATATTTGCATTGCGGTGTCGCTGGCGCTGCCGCTGCACTGCGAAGCTGCTGCTGCGAGGCTGCAGCCATTGCTATTTGTGTGTAGAGCAAAAACAACAACAAAGAGAAACAACTTTGCATTGTTTACTTTTTGTTTGGTTTTCAGCTAAAACTTTGTTGTTGCTGCCACTGCCGCCGCCACTGCCGCCGTTGCTGCTGCTGCTACAGCTGCCTTTTTTGCCACTCTGTCAGTTTTTGCCGCTTCCATTTTGGCAGGCTCGAAACGAAAGTAAACTAAAGCAAAAACCAAACAACTTAACAGCCAACGCAACAGCGACGCTTGCTGCGGTCAGATAAGCAATACGAACACACACACAACCCACACAAAGAGGGGGAGGGAGACAGAAAGAGTGAGGGGATGGGCATGTTGGGGCTATGGTCCAGATGCAGCTGCAGATAGAGAAGAGAAGAGAAGTAAAGAAGCTGAAGATGGCAATGGATAAGAACAAGAAATAGCGATGGGAAGAAAGAGAAAGAGAAGAAGAGAAGCTGAAACTGAAAAGTCCATTTAAAAATCTTTATTATTACGATTATGTATAGGCCAGAGTTGGAAACAATATGAATAGCTTTAATGCAAACTAGCCAAGGTATTCGCACCTGGAATACCTAGTTTAATCTGCACAGATATTGTACACATTGCAGGTTCATATTCCAGATATATATTTTAATATTCAATGATAACACTTTAAGTATTGTATAAGTTTAAATCTGATGTGATTGAATTCCCGCGAGAACTCGAAAGAAAGCTAAGCAAAAGCCGAGAAAGAAGAAATTTGTAAGCAGCATTTCGTTTATACATATTGTACTTTACACTTACATTGTATGCTATATAGAGTACACTTATCCTATCCGCCTACCTGCCTGTAGGGCAGTGTAATCGCAATACTTGCTCGAGCCACACAAGTGGATCGTCGCGCGTTGAGTAAGGGAAATAGAAATGTCGAGAGCGGCGTGTTGATTATGCGGCAACGTGTTGACAACGTTGTCGCCTGGAACTGAAGCTGAGGCGGAAGCTGAACACCTTGCCAGGTGTTTTGCAACAAACATTTACCTTGCACCTTGTTGTTGTTATTCGCGTTGGCGTTGCGACTGTGTCTGGTGCTGGAGCTGGAGATGTTGCCACGCTGAGCAAACAAAAACATAATTGGTTTGCTTGTCATTTTGGCATAATAAGCTGACAATACTTACCAAAAACAACAACGTGGGCAACAATAACAGAGGCCAGAAGGAACAAGCCAAAGAGAAAAAAACAGAGAGAGAGAGAGAGAGCAAGTGTAAAAATCAAGCTCAAATACTTAGTCTGCTAGAGGTGAGTGACAGTTCGTGAGTGGATGTCGAGAGTCAGAATATAAAAGAAATAAAGGCAATGGATTGCCGCTGCTAAGCAAGAGAACTGAACTAAACTGAACTAAACTAAACAGATCATCTGTATTAATCATTAAAGTTCTTGAGTAACTTGTCGGGAACTCTGCGTAATTTATACCATAAGCAAGTACAACAAAAGTACATCAAAGTACTTACTAAGTAACTATTGCACGTTAAACCGATTTCAGCTGAGGTATTCAATATGTTCAGCACCCTCGTGAGTCGTGGGGGATTCATGTCGTATGCAGTCTATGTAGGAGGGATCTTAAACTGCACACGAACTATCTTTAGCACTTTTAACAATCTAAAATTGACTGGGCATGCTTCAAAATGTACTTTCGTGAGTCGTGCGTGAGCTGGACTGTTGCCCGTGCATATCTGTGCACAACTGTACCTCAACCTAGATACAATATATCTGATACAAAGTTAGGTACAAATAGCCCAACAAGGCGGACAACGGGCAACAAAAAAGCACGCGCGCTGTGCTAATGTGCCGCACTCGTGTGCACGGCAAAGACGACTGGCCAGATGCCCTGCAAATGGTCAGTGGGCTGGACGCACAGCACTGGTGAAGGGAGGAAGAGGGAGGGTCAGTTGGAAGAGACTTCGATTGCGGTGGCTGCTGTTGCTGTTGGTGCTGCTACTGCTGATGGTGAGGGGGGAAGGTCTGGGGACTGTGGTAAAAGTGCTTACGAATTGGTTATTATTTTTTGGGTGAGTGCTAGAAGGCGGGCCAGGGGTATGTGCTGGAGGGGGCGGATGGCAGTTAGTGGAAAGCCAGCGCCTTGTTTGTTTGTTTGTTCATTCGTTCGTTTGTTGGTTTCGTTGCTTTTGGCTGTTGCTTGTCGACCTGTAGCCAAAATGGTTAAAAAGAAAATTGAGCGCAAAATGCTTAACAAATATTTTATGACTTCGGAGTTCAAACGCTTAAAATGTGAACCATTGTTGTTGTTGTTGTTGCTGTTGCTGTTGCTGTTGCTGGCAAATTACCCACAAAGCCAACACAGCAGCCAACTATTTTGTAAGCAACAGCAGCAGCAGCAACAATAACAAGAACAACAACTAGCTGGATAGAGCGCCTCGTGTTGCTCTTTGGTCACGGCCATGTCTACTAAGGGGCCACCTTCTTGCCCCCCTCCACATCCCCTTCCTCTTTAGCTTTTAGACCTCCCTTAGCTGTAGCTATATCCTGTGTACTGCATCGCAGCCGCCAAAAAAATTGTTTGAAATTCCAAACAAAGCATTTTAACAATTTGCTGACATTATAACGGCGACAAGTTGAGCGGAGTCAATAAACTGTTAACTGAAAAAAAAAAATGCGCCAAAGTGAAATGCGGCGACGGCGAAAAAAAGTGCTGATAGTAATAGACTGGAAAGACGTGCATCAATGGCCCCACAAATAGCACCCCATAACAACGCGCCCCTCTCTCCGTGTCCCACTTCCTCGCTCCACTACGGTACGGTCAGCCTTTGCCAGGGGAACACTCCTTCTCTGCTGCTGCTGTAACGCCTCGTCATGGGATTGACGCAAAAAGTTTGCACAAAATTCTTTTAGCGATGACGATCAACGACGACGATGACGACGACGACGACGACGACGATGTCGGCATCTCATAGTGTAAATAGCATGGAACTTCATTAAAGCGATAACAATCGGAGCAAAGGTAGCGGCGCCTCCCTTGCACCCTACCCTGCCTCACGCCACGCCCCCTGCGCCCTGTCCATAGTATTGCCCCATAAAAATTCTGTGCAGAGAGAGAGAGAAAGAGAGAGAGAGATGGAGAGGGAGACGGAGAGTGAGAGGAATGCAGTTTATAGTTTAGATTTTAATAATTTTTATGAGAAACTTAGAATCCATGCAAATATCACATATTCTGCATTTTGATAGTGTGGGAAAGTTATAGATAAAAACTAATTAGGTTAAACCACTAAGCTTACGTTGATAGCTTAGCGAGATGTGCGATGATAGAACCTTTATAAGCTACCGATATGTGTAAAGTGTCGACAACCTTAGCCGATTATTATATGTTAGTTTAGATGGTAATATATGTAAATGTCTAAACGACCTATTTGTGTGTAATATGAGTAAGTTTTAGCTAACTCGCTTCGAAGCTTCTCATCTAGCCGAAATATATATTTTGTATTAATAATATTTTTTGCTTATTATTCCATTAGGGATCAGATAAACAATTTTATCTATATCCTTATATAACCTCGTGTAGTTGCTTCTCCTAGACTACTTCTAAGTAGTTATAGTGTCTTATTTTAACCCAACTGTTGTACCTCTTTAAATTATCGATACGCGTAAAGAATCGGCAACCTTTGCTGATTAACTGCTGCACTGATTGAAGGCACTCACATCATCAACATCATCATCATCATCCTATCATAATCATCTTTAGCAACGCGTCGAACTTCATTACCATCATTGTTGGATTGTCAGCGGCAGAGTGAGCTGTCGACACGCCGCAAAGTATGCAACGGAAAGTTATTAAAACTGTTGCCGCTTGTTGATGACGACGACGACGATGAGCCCAGAGAGCGTTGGGGCGTGGCTCACTTCACTATGCAACAGTTTTTAGTTTTATTTCTGCCGCTGCCACTGCCACTGCCACTGCCACAGCCCCGGCATCCGTTATTGTTGTTGCTATTGTAATTTTAGATTACATTAGTTGGGATGTTGTTGCCGTACGTGCGGGAGTAGCGACCAATCTGCTTTTTCTACTTATTGTACGTAATAAAATTTTAGAGTTATACAAACTCACACGCATAGCCACACACATATACATACACACCCACTTTAATGTACTATATGTGCGGCTTGTGGCATGCAACGTGTAGAAGGGTGGCAACAGCATAAGCTGATGCTGAAATTAAGCATAGCGTCAGCCATAGTTCGCATTCCATGAGTTCGCCCAGTAAATTTTGTAGGCAAAATTATGTCGGGTTTCTAAGCGTCAAAAGATCCCTCGAACTTATGTCGTTCCGAAACTACTCGCGGCGACGCTTCAAAACGACATAAGCTCGCCAAAATAAAAACGACATAATTTAACTTACATATGTCGCCCTTAAGCGTCAACAATTTTGATATTTAGATTTTTATTGGCAGACCTAGTCATAATTAGTATCGAAGAAATATCCTAAATTTAGGTATTTACCATGTCCATTTTCGAACTTACAAAAATCATAGCTTCGTTAATAATTATCCGATTTTGGTAAGGAAAGTCACTTTATTCGTGGTTTTTCTGCTAGATTCATTCTGTATTCAAATTTGAACAATTTTAATAATATCATTTTTTCGCCAACCCTTACAAAATTTTTACAAATTTTTCAAAATGTAGAATTTTGATATTTTAACTTTAATTGATAATGCTAGTCATAATTAGTATAAAAGGTGCTCCGAAAAGTGTTTGCGATGGAAATTGTGGCAAATATCGAAAATAAAATAAATCAAAGTTAACGGTAGTTTTAAGTTTTCTGTCTTGTGTTGCACCGTTTCTAGACAAGGACGTACTTACTATTATTAAGGAGGTTATTTATTTAAGTTGCTTATAAGATAACATTAGGCTTAAGCTGACTTTAAATTAAGTATGATTTGTTGGATGTGCAACTAGAATCCCTCTTTTCTTTCTGAGTGCACGCATGTCTTACATATCCATATGTACATACAAGTACAAGTTTTACCAATTGCGTGAAGTATGTACATTAGTGTTGTGTCGTTCGTGAACGAACGAACTAAATTGAACTATTCACCAAACTGAACGAACGAACTAGGTCTGTCTTTATAGTTCAATATAGTTCGTTAGTTCAGTTTAGTTCACTTAGTTCAATATAGTTCACTTAGTTCAATATAGTTCACTTAGTTCAATATAATATGTAAACTCTTTATTATTTCTTATTATTATTATGTATAAGTGTTTTTGACATAAATTGAATAAATAATATTAATTTTCAATGACACCATTGTATGAAATAACATAACATATTTTTTTTTGAAGCACCTTTAAGCAAGTTTAAAAAATGAACGATTGAACTAAATGAACGACCTAGTTCATTGATTTTAAACGAACGAACGAACTTATTCCTCAAATTGAACTAGGACACACTAACACTAATGTACATACATACATGCACATTCTTCTACATCTATATACATATATGCATACATACATACATGCATATGTATGCAAGTTCGCGCGATCTAATGACGCTTAAGGGTGACATATGTATGTATGTAAGTTAGCCGGCCGCGGAACAATGTCAATTTTATCTTGGCAAACTTATGTCGTTCTGAAGCGTCATAAGATCGCGCGATATACTAACGCTTTGTCATTACTTTAATGTACCATATATGTGCGGCTTGTAGCATGCAACGTGTAGCAGGGTGGCAACTGCATAAGCTGATGCTAAAATAATTTCCTTTGCTTAAGGTCGATTTATATACATGACAACTGCAGCATCGGGCAATCAAATTATTTATTTATAACTCAATAATTTTCAATAATAATAAAAAAGGATATTTAACACAAGTCACACAGAGGCTGCAGAGCCCAATCACAACAGAGGAATGTGTGAAGTTAGAACAAGACAAAGAAGAAGCAGCACAAGATGAGGGGCATGAGAAGCAAATGACTGTGACAGTGCCATAAAGCTGCCTTCTACACAGAAATATTTATGTGCTGATATATTACATATGTATGTATTCTACATGAATGTGTAAACAAACATACAATAAATGTAAGCTTAGTTGTGTGCCGCATGATTATTAAAATAAAGGCAAATCGTTCAAATGACAACTTCAAATTGTAAATGGCAAATCATTGTAGAGTCAAAACTCTAAAGTGAATCATGTTTCATAGAAAGTGTAGATATAAACCTGGAACACAATTTTCAATGTGCGCAGGTTCACTGGGTTCGCTCGTATTTAGATTGTGCTATTCGATAGTTTCGTCACCTTTATTCAATTCGAAATTAATCGGATTAGATTTATGTTGGTTGCGCCATAGAGCACATGCCAAGAAATACTAACAATTACGACGAAGGACACACACTGTGGCAAGTGGCATCTCACAATGGCGGCCAAAGATAAGCAAATGCAGGCACTTGTTTTACGGCAAGTTGCGCCCTTTTGTTGCCGTCACCCTCTGCCGCTGCTGTTGAGGCTGCCTCGGTGTCGGCCCTCTCTCCTTCTGCCACTGCCACTGCTGCTGCTACTGCCCCAAAGAAACAAATGTGATAAATCACAGAGGACGCGGTGCCGGAGGCAGCCAACCAAGTGGACTGCATCAATCAGGGCGCGGCGCTTTTAATTGATATTGTTTGGGCATGGCTTTAATTGAACAGTGGCTGGCCATAAACCAGCAAAATTATCGCTTGTGGTGTTGCCAGCCACAATCTCCTCAATTTCGCCAATTTCTGTCAAATTTGGCGACTATGACATGTGTGGAACGAAATATTGTTGATGAAACTGAGATGCAGTTGTGTAGCTACTACTTGGGGACTTGCTTGCAATTCAATAGCAACAGCAATTATATGATTGAATTATGATTAATAATCGACGACACCACCACCATTGATATCTGCCCATGGTTTACCATTTATCGATTATAGTTCGTTATGTATCGATTAATAATCGAAGATAGGAAGTCTACGGTAGTCGATTATTATCTGCCGAGCAGACCTATTCTCGTTCATCATTTATCGATAATATTGTTAACGATTATAGTTCTATTGCGCAGTGTGCCGGAGAATATGTTTGCTGGAGTATTCTTTTCATTTCATACAATTTATTTGTATTTATTATAAATGAACAAGCACGCGTGCATGTGCGAATGTGTGTGTGTGTGTGTTTGGACGTGTGTTTATGTGCGCGTGTATATAAACATGTGCCACGCCATTAATTGGATCATCTAGCAGCAAACACAATGAAAATAATTATAATAATAACAACAGCAGCAACTGCAGCGGCAGTAGCAGACGCAGCACAATAACAACAACCCAAATAACAATAACAACAAGCCCAAATAGCAACAATGACAACAACAACAACAAGAACAACAAAAACAAAGTGAACATTGTCATAATTATTTTTGTATGCACTTTATTTTTTCCAGTGCACGCAAACAGCATTAACAAAATGGAGGAAAGAGGAGAAAACTTGTCGCTGCAACAGAAATTAATTAGAATGAACTGCAGAGTGCAAACGGGACGAGTCAATCGATCAATTGTTCGATCAATCAATCCATCAATAGATCAATCTATCAATCCATCAATCTATCAGTCTATCAATCTGGTCGTCACTAAGCTGTCATGTTGCCAGCAGGCTGCTAAGAAGCTGCTTTGCTGCCGCTGTTGCTGCTGCCTGTCAGCGACATTGCGTTTATGAGGTTGCCACCACTTTGGTCTGCCCTTCGACTGCGGTTTGCTCCCAGTTCCCTTTCCGCGCTCCTTTCCTTCTGCTCAACCAATCAACTGCACATATCATGCACTCATACCGAAACACTCAAAATGCATTTGCCGGACAGACAGTGAGACAGAAGCCATAGCTAGAGTGGGAGAGGGAAAGGGAGTTGGAGAGGGACAAGGGGACAGTCAGATAGACAGACAGCATTCAGCTTTCTGGGCAGAGTGATGAGAAAAGGGATGTGAGGGGTTTGGCGACAGTGTGTTTATTTCACGCTGCGCTCGGCAATGTTGGTCAAATGTGTGTTTGACATTTTCGTTATGTTTTTGGCTGGAATACGTGCACCATTTAATGTTTCAGCTTCTCTTCCCGTTGTTTTTGTTACACTTGCAGTTGTTGTTAATGCTGTTGTTGTTGTTGTTGTTGCTGCTGCTGCCGTATCGGTGTCTGCGGTGGCAGAACCGAGTATAAACTGCTTTTGCTTTTGTATTTTGCATGAAATTTCTCAAAATTCTGTGCATTTGTTGAGGTTGTTGTTATAATTTAGTTGGAAATAGTTGTTGCACACACATAGGCAAACACACACACACAGACACTCACACTCTCAAAGGCAGATAGAGAGCCACAGCGAAGCGCACACGCACTGCAATCCACACTGGCATTTGGAATTTTAACCCATTAGTGTTGTTTGTGCCATAATTAAGCACGGCAACTGCCTGGATACATTTCGCAAAGTTCTTAATTATGTGAATTTAGTTTCATATTCAAATGAATTAAATACTTTGTGCACTTTGAAAACATTTTGTTTTCCGTACGTTCTTTCTCGCATTGGCTAATTGACTAAAATTCTCTTGGTTTTCAATTAGCAAAATAAATGCTTGGACAATTGTTGAAGTTAAAAACCAAGAAAACTAAATGTAGAAAATGAACTGAAATTGCCAAAGCATTACAGATAAAGCTATTTATATGTGTACAGTTATAAGCTGATCAAAATACATTACAATAATAATATATTATTGTCAAAGCTTGAATTACCTTTCCATATTGCCAAATTAGAAAGCCAACTTTATTGGGTTAATTTATATAAATTTTCAATTAAATTTCGCCAAAAAGAACCAATTCATTCGGCTACGCGCTTTGCGCGTCGTTTCAGTTTTTTAGAGGAAAACACGTCTCTAATCCCACATTCAGCCAGGCTGTGCTCCTGCTTCTGTTCCTGCTCTGTTCCCGCTTCTCGTGTTAACCCTGCAGGCGCTGCTTGGGCCGGTGTTGGTGCTGGTTCCGGTGCTAGTGCTGATGCTGGTGTTGTTACTCGTGCCCCGGGGTAATAACCATTCCGGGCCAAGTGCAGGAAAATAGTCGTATGTCGCCTGTTTCGCAGTTAGCCGAAAATTGCACTGCAAATGCTTTGCCAACTGCAATTTTGGCAACGCGAATTGGATTTGCGGCTTATAAGCACGTTTATAAATTACTGATTCGTCTATGCCATATGGACCCCTACTCTTAAAATACGTAACACACATACAAAAGTGACACTCCCACACACACAGACTGTCCTACAAAGGTCGAGCTGGCCGTGTGCTAGGAGCTTTGTGGACAAATGAATAAATTAAATTTGCAAGCATTCAAAATGCGTTTATTCGCTTTCCCATTCTCCCGTTTATGCGCTTACCCGTTTGCCTGTTTCCCCGTTTGTCTGTCTGCTTTAATTAACTTTTTATGTCGGCTTCCAGATGAGATTTTGTAGATGGTTAACTTTCAAAATTGAATTCGGTTTCCTAATTTGGCATTAATTCCCATTAAAGCGCACTTTCCTCGCTCCCAATCGCCCAATCGACCAACTGACCAAATGATTAAACCAAAGATTTTTACCACCATTCACATTGATCCGCAAGAGGGATTATGTCAGCTTAGTGCTTGTTATTGACCAAATTCCGTGCTGTTTGACCTCCTGCAAATTAGTCGAGTCAATTTCGCTTGAATTAATTAAGCCAATAAATAATGTGGCAAGTGGCCGAGAAATAAAGGGGGAGGGGCAAAGGGGGAGGCAGGAGTAGTAAAGGATAATTGAGAAACTTCAAATACAGCAAGGTCTTGTTATGAACAAGAGAGAAATTTGTATTCCCTAATCAAATCAAAGATATCTGCTGAAAATTCCATTGCAATTTGAAACAAATTTTGCTCATATTCCATTGACATGTGACAAGCAAATTATGTTGAAATATTTTGCCCCATTTGCATTCATATTTGACTGTCGGCAAAAAATCCCTAACAAGCTGCATTCAGATTGAAAACAAACACTGCTAATTAGTTCCGACCATATCGTATGCCATATGTGTGGCTGTCGTCGTATCTCACGCTGCCCCCCTCGCCTATTGCATTTCACTCTATTCGCTATGAATATTGCAAATTTCACAATTATTTATTGCGCTCATTTAGGCACTGTAGCAGCAACAGCAGCAGCAGTCCGAGAGTACTACGTGACTAGCTGCAGAAAACATTATCGAATTCAGGTTTCTGCCTGCTTGACGGATTCCACTGCCCCAAAAATCAGAGGAACTGCAATCAGCATGTGCCAATGTACAATGTTTTATTAATTAAATGTTGCCTTAATGCAATTTTAACAGAGAGAATCGTGAAAGAATATTAAATTCGTAATGGAAATTAAATTAAATCGCATCGCAGCAGCAACAGCAGCAGTAGCAACAGCAGCAGCAGCAACAACAAGAGTAAATAATATAGAGTGCCAATCGCGCTGAATTTCCGTTTGAAATTTTGTTCTATTTCATGTACGAAGATATGAGATGGAAATGCAGATAAAGGAGAGTATGCGGGCCCGATTAATAAATATGTATGCAGCATAAAATTTAATTTAAATGCTTTCTATGCCAAATAAGCATCGCCTCGCATCGCATTGTGTATTACCGGGCCATTTCATTCAGAATCTCTTACGTAGCTCGCTTTTATAGCCCAAACGCGGCGACTGTGCCCAATTGGCCACAAATCGTGCGAAAATTGCCAGCACATAAACACATCAGCCGCACATTCACATGCCTCTAACACCTGGTCCTTTACCTCCCCCCTGTTTACCTAGATATACCCTCTGTACAGTGCAGATGTATACCATATACGATATTTAGGTGTATTTGCTCAGACACCTTTTAACTTTGCCGAATTTCCAAGCGGAAAATGTCAATTAATTTAAGCTTTTATTGCATATTTGCAACATTAATTCACATGTCTCGCCATAATTCACAACTGTCTTCAAATGATTTACTTCGTTTGGGCTCAAAGCTTTGGCAATAGGCAGTATTATGACCTTTCCCAAGTATCTTAGATTTGTTATTTAGTCTAAGAAAGAAATCGAATTAAAGTAATATAAGACTACATTCTAATCGAAAGAATTAGGAAACTATCTACAGCTTTTATTAACTAATATAGGCAGTTTTACTAGCCAAGTAAACAAAGGTTATCTACCAAATCTAAGATTGAAATCAAAGCAAAGTAAAACCTACAAAACACGTTATAGTTTTCTTCATTATAGGTGGATATATATATAGGAGTATAACGCTATTGATAGCTTTTGTTAACTAGTAAAGGCTGAATACCAAATATTTCATGTCGCGAAAGAAAGAAATCAAAGCATAGTTAAAACTACTTCATAATACGTATAGATGACTTCATTATTGTCGATATTATCTTATATCTTATAACTATCGATAATGATTATTCAACCAAAGCAATCTTTTGTTTTCAAGGAAAATTATAAATATCGCTGAAAGGTTCGTATTGATTTACATAAATGTTTGTCTGAAACTCAAGTTAGGAAAGGTTCTATTCGCACTGAAGTTTCTTAACTTACTTTTTATTCTTTTACTGTTCCACATGCCCGGAATATGTTAGATATAATAACGTATGCCCCATGTTCGTTAACTGGGCCAATAAAAACGTCAGGCTTTGCGAAAGTTTCAGCCTTAATTAAGTCACAAAGTGGCAGCTGCAACTACTGCGACAACTCTTGCAATCTGCACTCTCATCCTCTGAGAATGGCCATATATAGAGCATATAGAGTAGGGCTGTAACGGTACGTACATACAACCAGCACACTATTACTGGTTGAGAAACTGCAAACGTTTCCAAGCGTTTCAATTTTTGGGCAGTCGCTTTGTTGTTATTGTCGCTGCCACTTGGCATTGTCAGGACTGAGTACTTTGTAATGGGAATTAAGTGGTAGCTGGCAAAAAAACATTAAGGCCACAAACAGGCGGACAAACGGACAGTCAGACAGACAGAGACGCGGAAAGACATTCGCTTAAGGGGCACTTCAATTAGCACTTCATCTGTCTAGGCTCACACACTCAAAATTGGAATTGGTAATTGCAAATTGATTTTGCCATATGCATCAGTTGATACATTTATAATTATGCCTCTCACTTGTCGGCCTCACCAAGTGCCCTCACCGACACGAGGCACGCAACCCGCCTCCCTTACTTTCCCTCGGCGTGCTGGAGTGGGTATTGCTGAGAGTTCAATGGCATTAAGTGATTTTGTTTTATCTCCACTCGCTGGGACAAGAATGGGGATTGGGGTTTGAGACAAAACAGCAGTCGCACAGCTAAGCAACGAAAATCTGCTTCCTCTTCGCCCGTTGCCGAAAAAGGGGTGGGGTTGGGGTAAAGTCGAGTGCCAGCAGCGAGCAGAGAAGACGACGCCAACGTCAACGCACATAAAAACCACTATAAACTTTATTAATTTTAATTAAAAACACTACACTCATTCTGAGAGTTAAATTCCAGTGCACATCTTTCGACTCTCTCGCACTCGCACTCGCACCCTCTCTCCCTCTCTCTCTTTCTCTTTCTGTCTCTCTATTTCTTTCTCTCTCTCACCCTCTCCGTCCCATCATTTTCTTTACCCTTTCTGTGACCATTGGCAAATGTTTTTGTTAGCGGCTCCTTGCTGTGTGCTGTAAGCCGCAGAACGCGTCCTGGCCAGCAGGCGGTGGGCAGTTAAAAACAGGAAGCCATCAAAAAAAGGTAATCAATGCAAGTCGAATTGGGAATACCCTCACTTGAGCTATTAATTTAAATCAATTAAAGTCAACTGAAATAAAAAGAATTTAAGGATTTTAACATATAATATCATTCATTAATTTAATCATCTTAATTTATGAATTTCATTTCCCTAATTTTATTCACATATATATAATTTAAATGTAATTTTATAAAGTTTTTTTAGTCGACTGCCATTATTTAAATACATTAAATTCTTAGAATAAATAAAATTAAAAAAATAAAAAAACGAAATAAGAACTTGTATATGAATTTTTGCTTGGATATAAAATAAATATAACTATATCAATTTATTTTAATTAATTTAATCAATAATGGTTAAGTCCGTGCATTAATTAATGAATTAAACAATTAAAAATCAATTATTATTTTCCGTAATGTTCATCGGATTCCTAGTATCTAAGGTACCTCGCAAGCTGCTTAAACAAGCCGCATACTTCAGTCTTTATGCCACAGTGTCGTTAGCGTGTCATAATGAAGAAGCTGCAACTGAAAAATCTGGGCAAAGTTTTGCCCAAAAAGGCGTAAGACGTTTGGGCAATGCCAGATGCCAGCCAGGGCAAGAAGAAAGAGGTGCTGGGGAGGTTAAGGGAGTCGGTGAAGGGGAACAGCAGCAGCATGGCTTGCGGGTTGATGGGTCAGCCCGAGGTTAAGGGCGCTGGGAGGTCGCTGCCGGAGGAGTTGCTTATTTATTGTTTTGGCGGTGCGTGGCAGTTGGCCGCTTTGCCGCTTAATACCATAAAAAACAAAGGTGCCACGGCGATAAACAATAAAGAGAACGCAAATGGGATGGACAGCAGCGGGGATGGAGACTAGAAGGTGGGGAAACGAGGCGTGTGGGGTGTATGGGGGGGGGCTGCCAAACGTTTTATGCAAATTTATGACTTAAAAAACATTTTATTATTATGAATTTAAAATAGCCAACGAAATATAAAGAAAATATACAAGAAACCGTATAAGAAATATATAGAGAAAAAAAAAAAACGAATACTCAAATCGCACTCACATTCGCACACTCAATCACACATGCATATTTACAGTTATCTCTTAAGCTACTCGGAGATAGTTCTCGCCCGCTGCCGCATCGATGTGTGCGACTCCCGGCTGGAGTTTCTGGCCAGACTATCGAGCGGACCCATTAGGCTGAGCAGTACGGGCAGCAGGATTAGGCCGTGCACCGCTCCGATGAGCACAATGCCCAGGTACATGCGGAAATAGAAGACCTGAAAGACCTGCGAGTTCGAGAAGGCCAGCACAATGATGCCGGCAAACTTGGTCAGTGTAATCCCGGAGAGGACACTGCTGCCCGTCACGCTGAGAGAGTGGAATGCCCGCTGCTGGGCACTGCCCTGTGCCTGCTTAAAGGAGCGCACTATATGTGCCACAAACTCCACACCGATTCCCACACAGACAACCAGATTGACCAGAGAGATGGCATTCAGTGTTATGTCCCAGGCCCACATCATTCCGCCCATGTTGATCAGAATGCAGACGACCATGAAGAGCACTATTAGGGCTGATGTGATGTCTAGTCCAGTTAGCAGGAGGGTCACCACGAAAATGGCAGCCAGCGAGTAGCCCAGCGAGATGAGTGCATCATCCCAGATGGTCAGGTACTGCTCGTAGAAAATGAAGAAGACACAGTAGGGGAACACCTCCGAGTCGATGCCATTCTCCGCCAGCATCGCATTGATCTCGCCCTGCACGCGACGCGCCTCTCGTAGCGCTGCGACAAACTTGTCCGATGTCGTCGATGTTGTCGAGTATTGCATGAAGTGCGTGTCCAAGATGGTAGCCAGTCCATTGTCGTCTAGCGTGTATATTACGGCCTGCAGGGGGAAGGCAATTACTATCTTTCTCTGTCTCATTTTCTTTCCATCCCCATATTTGTACTTACATCCGCATAAGAAGCCCGTCCCGCCTTGGCGCACTCAGCATCGGGCAAATCGGAAAGGAAGAAGGGCACATATTTATCAAACGTCTCGGAGCTGGGTCTCAATCCGTCCTCCGTGAAGCTGCGCTCGCAAGGTAGACAGTCATCGCTCTTGGAGTCTGCAAAAGACCCAAAGAATCCGTTAAAGAAACCTGCTCTCCTCCGAAGTCACTACTGCACTTACTGCTGGGGCAAAAGGCTCCTGTGCTGGCATTGTATTTGCAGCAGTCGCTGATGCCGAGCCAATCGATGTAGTCGTCTATCCACGAGGATGCCGGTCGGGCCAGGGAGGTGATCTCTGGGTAACGGGACTGCGTGTAGAGCTGCACGGAAAGCGAATCGTTGTTGCACTCGACGCCACCGCAAATGAAGTTCTGATGGTCGGGCCGACTGTAGTTAAGTCCAGGCTTGAGCACCCAGTAGACGGGTGCACCCATGGCCAGGAGTTCGTCCATGTAGCGGAAGTACTTGACTACATGCGAGGCTGCCGGCATGGACATCTCCTGGTCGAGACCCGGCTCAATGGACGGCATAACCATTAGGGACAGACACGTGACTACAGTAAAGATGAGCAGCACAACAATCTTGACGGGTCTAAGAGGGGAGCACAATGAAGTCATATTGGAAGCTGCATACATTACTGAAAACTCACTTCTTGAGCAGGAACGGGGCATAAAAGTTCTTGAACAGTTGTTCCAGCACGCCAGCCTCGTGTGACTTCTCCGGCTTCACCTTGGAGCGCACACAGCACAACATGTCGAGGCGTCCGTCCTGGTAGCGACGCTCATCGATGGCCATAAGGGCTACAAATGCGGTGATTTGCAGGAGAAAGTCAAAGAGGATGGCGGCGGCAGCGTACATCGCGAACGTCTTCACAGCTGGCATCACTGATATGCAACCGATGGCAAAGCAGGCGAACTCACTGCACGCTGTCTGCAATATGGACGGACCAATCTGGCCAATGGCCTCACCAATTGCCTCGTGCGTCGTCTCGTAGCGGCTGTGATCAAGACGCTGATACGTGTGCACCATTATGAAGATATTGTCTACGCCCACGGCCAGCACTAAGAACGGAATGACCTCGATGGCTAGCATTGTCGTCGTGATGCCAACATATCCCCAGAATCCCAGACTGCAGATGACGGAGGCCATCACAATCACAATGCCGCTGACGGCCAGCATAATGCGAGAATCTCGCAGGAAACCCAGACAGCTTTTGATGCGGCCCAAGGCGATGGCCACGTACAGGAACATCACCACATAGCTGATGACCACAGTGCCCACCTCGCCCTCTGACAACTCCACAATGGCATCCTGAATGCTGCGCTCTGCCGAGTAGGCAATGTCCAGTTTGTCGTTGTTGTAGTTCTTCATAAAGTCCACGAAGAGTTTCTCCCATACAAAGTTCGGCTCCAGCAGGGTCTCATCGTTCTGGTTCTTGCCTAGGAACGTGATTACCAGGCCTGCAGCTAGCATGTAGTCCGGATCGTCGCCAACAGCCACCGCGGGCATACCACCCACAGCAATGCCGGGCTCAATGGGACCACCGTAGGTGCTGAAACAGTCCTCCATCATGGGTACACTGAAAAGCAGTTGAAGAAGGATAGAAAGAGAAAGAAGTTAGTCAAGGGATATATGTTAAGTAAAATCTTGTGATAGGCTATTCCCAAGTTGAGATGTATCTAGATGTATCTCAGCATTATAAACTCTAGTAATTTCTACAGGATCTTGTGGGGACCTTAGAGGAAACGCTATTCAAGCACCTTGCTATAAACCTACCGCAAGCAATCCTCCAGTTGGTTAAGATAGTTTACAGTAAAGTTGTTGCTGTCCACGTAGGAGTTTGTGAACTTGGACATGTCGTTCTGGAAATAACCGTAGATCGACTGTATAACGCAGTCGTCCACAGTGGGCGTGACGCCGGGATATAACATAGGAGCGTAACAGATCTTATCCAATCCGGCATTGTCAGCCATGCCCAACTGCATAATCTGTTCCTGCAACTCGAACACCTCCTGTAGAAAGCTTTGCTCATAGGCAGGACCAAAAACGAGCTCGCCATCGGCTGTCTCATGCGTAAACTGATGGAGAGAAGCAGGCAAGACGTGAGTAGAAAGCAACCCGAATAAGCACAATGCTAACTTACTGTGCTCTTGTTGACAGGTTTGATGAACAGTTGATTGGTGCGATAGAAGGGTCCGAAATGTTCGTCGAAGTAGTTCTTCTCGATGCGCGTGTCGCTCACCTCGCTGGCCCACAACTCGACGGGATCTGTGGTGACCTTCAGATAGATCACGCCGTAGGCAAGTCCACCAATGGCCCAGGAGCACAGAGCAAGCACGAGCACAGGGTGCTTGGCACAGAAGGTACCCCAGGCGCGACAGCCGAGGTAAAGGAAATTGCCATAAAGTGTCGGCATGCGTATACTTGGTCCTTGTCGGCGTCCCGTGGCTCCCCAGCATATCAGCACGGCGAGAAGAACGCCCAGCACCAAGGCCACAATAAAAGTGATGCCATACAAACCGGCTATTTGCCAAGGTGGCTGGTAACCAGTCGGCGCATCAGTCTGCGGGCACGACTCTTCGCAATCGATGCAGGCGCAGGCGAAGTTACCTTCGTAGCTCTCGCCGCAGTTCAGGGGGAACAGCTTCAGGTATATCTCATTGCTACCCTCCATGGCATCATCCGACCATAGATAGTTGATCACAAAGGGCACATAGTCGCTGTTTTCCGCGTCGCCCATGAAGTGATACCATCTGCGGTAGTTGCAAGTCTTTCCATTGTATGCGCCGCAGCCCAAATCCATCGCTGGTCGCCCTGTCTGCGGGTGCTGAATCGAGGAGCAACTATTGTAGATTTTCGAAACGGTCTCGTCATCAATGCGATAGTCGATGTGCTCCACATAGTCCACACCAGAGGGATTCGGCTCCGGGTAGGCTTTCAGGAAGGAAGAATGATTCTTGGCACAGGTCATGGCGCAGACCGTCTGAGCCATGTTCATGGTGCAGGTGGGACAACGCGAGTAGACTCCATCGGCCTGCGTCAGTCCGCTGTCCATGTTTACAATCTGATTGGCATCACAGCACAGCTCCAGCACATTTGTGCCGTCCTCGCCCTTGTACTCCTTGTACAATGAAGGACAGCGTCTGGCGAAGATCGCCTCTGCCTCGGCATTGTTCACCGGCAGCGGGGGTCCGGAGTAGGCTAAGTTCTGTGCATGCTGCCCGATATAATGACTCTCACCATACCAAATACAACCGTACTCTTCGTCGGCTCCCAAGCCCAGCTGCAATAGTGACAGTAGCAACAATAATGACCCCACCAGCTGCGGCAACATGAGCACCATTTCAAGGCGATAACCGAGTAAAATAATAATAAGAAAGTAACTTAAAAAAAATACCAAAAAATAATACTTTGTGGTGGTTTTGCGGAGCTTTGTCGACCGTCGGTCACCTCACTAGCTCGTCTATTGACCGACAACTGACGGTCCAAGTGGAACTAACACGACTCTCAACTGCCCCGCACAAATACTATCTCCGAGTGAAGTGCTCTCTGCCCGGCTGTGATAAGATTTCGGTTTCGATTCATCGGTTGTGCGATTCAACGATTCGGCGATTAGCTCTGAGTTTCCATTTCAAATCGACTCGGGTTTATCTCGCCCGATAAGCCAGTTAGCAGCCGGTTCGGAAATCGATTAAAGAGGTAGCATTGTTGTATCCATTGCTGTTGTGGTTCCCTTGGTGTGGTAGCAACCGTAATTGATCTCTCGCCATTAGCAGTAATATAATAGTTAATACAATAAAAAGATATCGACAGGCATTATGAATCTGGGAAAATACTTGCAGTAAATATAGAAATCCAGTTTCACTTTTGTGATTTATGGGCAGAAAGGTTTTCTTTTAATATAATAACGTATCACATATCACATTCACAATAATTAAATTATATTTATAGCTTTCAGGTATGAATCTATTTTTATAATAATATTGTATAATGAAATAGTTTCTTTATCTAATTCTCTTTTATAGCTTTCACTTCATAATGAGTTGGAGAAGTTTTTCCAGAAATTAAACGTTATATTCTTCTTTATTTATAGTTATGGAAGACTTCCCATAATTACTTTACCCATAAGTTACTTCTAAACAACATTGAACTTTCAAAGAAAGGCAATGTATATAAAAGATGCAGATATTGTCACCAAAATACTTTTGATAATGATTGATCCCCATTGTTGGTGATATACTATTATTATTTATTTAGTTTCCCCAAAAACTAATTGATACTTGCTGTTTTTTATGGCTCTGATTCACAAAGCCAGCTATGCAGACACTTCGAATCGTCAGTCGGTTCTCGGTCGCAGTTGCCGCAGTCGCGTAGTATAACTTTTATGATATGCAAGTGTTCTCACATTGTTGGGTCCTCTTATCTGAAATCGCCGAACAGGTGTTCAGTATAAAAGGCAATCGTTTACTGCGAACTGTTTTCAGCCGAACAACTTACTCACTTATCGGACTCTAAGCAGCTGTCTCGGGCTGCTACAAGTAGCAGGTGTGTCCGGTGTAAGTAAGAAACACTTGGTAATCCCAACATGAAAATGAGTTTCTAGTATAGCAAAGATATGTAAGATAATACGCCACAGCTGTAGATATAGCCGAGCTAACACCTGCATGTCCAATGATATGATTATCATTAAATCAAATTAAATAATAATTATTTTAAATTTTTTAACTTTTATTCTTTTTTTCTTGTTAAATTAATTACTTGAATCATCTTCATTTGTAAATTAAACAAAAACATAATTAATAAATGTATTTCCAAAATCTTCAGGAATATCTGAGTATCTAGTAAATTAAAATACTTATGTAAATCATGGTTAAAGTCAACAGATATTAGATAAGATATAAGAGTGTATATTCATTTTCTAAAAATCACTAATACCTCGAGTTTGTTGTCAATTCTTTTGGACTAAAGCTAACAAAATAAATAAGTAGTAATGGAAAAAAACATGAAATACACCAAACAAACCATTTTCAAACAGGAAGCTACTTCGACACGAAAAGAGTATGGTATTTTGAACAGATCGAAAACAACAGTAACGACATCAATAAAAACAACATCAACTACAACAAGAACAGCAGCACACGACAATCTGAATCAGAAGATAGCAGGTACTCTCAACGAAAGAGAAAGCGACAAAGACAGAGACAGCGAGAAAGAGAGAGACAGAGACAGAGACAGAAAAAGTGAACACTCTAAGGCGTCTGCTGCATCCGCAAGCAAGATAGACAGGCAGGGCGATCAAGAACCAAGTCAGGCGCAGAAGAGATTTAATTGCTTGTGTGAGTAGTAGCGATAGATGGGTGGATAGATGGAGGAGCTAATGTCGTTATTCAGCCAGTTCCCAGAGGCAATACTTTCTTCGCAAATTGGCCCAGGGTCGCTACAGGCTGATCGACAAAATTGGCCAGCATCAGCAGCAGCCGGCCAAGGAGGAATGCTCAGAATTAGCCATCCAGGCCTACGATCAATTCTCAAGCCAGCGGATAGAGCAGCTGGACTTTCTTACGACGCAGGATCTGCCCATTAATTTTGTGCAGCTCTTTCGACAACGCACATATTACAAGCGGTTGGGCATCTCGCTGACTGCACTCGATCTGCTCTACATGGAGGACTACAGTCGCAAGTGCCGAAAGCGACACGGTGTGCCAACGGTGTCCAAGTGCAGTATGTCTGATCGTCAGGACAACTGCACCCAAACCGAATCTCATACCATGGAATTGAAGGATAAGCCACGTCTCGAAGGTGGCTTTCGACTGGATGCGGTTATTTCCCGGGCCTACGGCTCTCCGAAGCACCACGAAATGATTTCGAAAAATAATTTAAAAGAGCAGTCATACTTTGACAACATATTGACCGACGCCCAGCAATACAAGCAGCCGAACAAGAAGAGAACCGAGACGAGGCTGTGCACGAAGGAGGCATCGGCCACAGAGCTTGCCTGCACCTGCTGCTGCTGCGATAGTAGGTGCCAGAAGCAGGAGGAGGTACAGAAGCAGGGGCAACGAAGGGAGACAGCATTGTCGGGGGGTCGCTGCCCGATTAATTGCAAGCAGTCCATTCACATGGCTCACGCGCATAGCAATGAGTCCGAGGATGACATGCAGAATTACGAACTGCGCCGAACGTCAGTGATTATCAATCTGCCCACCGTGGTGGCCGCTGAGTCGAACACGCTGCACGACATCTGTGACCGGCATGGGAACGATGTGATGACATTGTTTAGCCCGAGAGTCTTTCGACTAACGCAAAGTAAGAGCTTGGCCTGTGTGCTATCCAAGGTGGACATCAAAGGGAAGCTTTCGCCGGCCTCGTCGCAGTCGGTGTCGTCGAAGATTAGTACGCAGCAGGCAACCTCCACGGACACGCTCAACGATGTGTGGTCCAATCCCGATGCGTACAAGACGAATGGCACTGCCGAGCAGCCCTATCATTGGTCCAGCGAACTGCAGAATGTTGGCTGGGCAGGGGCAGCGTGTCCGGACGCGGCCCTCAAGCGGGCTGCGTTCGTGCGCTCTGAGAAATATGGCATGCTGCATCGTAAGCTGAGCCGAGAGCAGCGGACCCAAGGCATTTTGTGGAGGCTGCAGCAGCTGCGTCGATACCAGGAGAAGTCGTGTCGCCACTACCATCGCAGTCTTCTGGTTAGTGATGTGTCTGAGAAGTATCGCTGTAAATCACAAAAAGTAAGCAACCAGCTCTACGAGTGTCCCATGCGGACGTCAGGCTGCTCGCGTCTGCGTAGCGACGCGCTACTTTCCCACTTTCTCGCGGTACACCTGAGCGAGCCCAGCCTGGCGCTGACTGAGGTGGGCCGGCGCGATCAGCTCTTGATCAAGTTCAAGCCAATGGCGTTCGATCGATCGCGTAACGTTTGCCTCGCGATGATTGTCTATGCCCGCGAGCAAGGCCCGAAGTCCGCGTCCGAGTACAATGTGGGCCTGCCATCGGAATATGCTCAGTATGCGGGACACTTGCCTCTCTTTGTGCTCGCCTGTCGTACCCGGGTGACGGCAGTGAGCAAAGGCACTACGATGGACAGCGAGCAGAAGGAGAGTCGTGGACTGTGTACTACAAAATCGGCGACAGCGAACGTCGAAGACATCGACGAGAATGCGCTGGCTTTGTGGTTGGTCGGCCTGGAGGTGTCACAACCGCTGCATGCGCACTTGACCATCTTTAATCATCGCCTTGATATTATTCGCAGCTCCATTGTGAGGGTACGGAGCCAGTGCAAGTGTCACAACTTCAAGCGATTTTTCGCGAAGAGCAAGAACTACATGCGGCTCAACGAACACGATCTGCAACTCCTGACAGAGAACTACAACGAGCCTATTTACCTGGAGCTGACGCTACGTGACTATGCGCGGCTTTATCCTCCCGCTGCCAATCAGCCAAAGTAATTGACGGAATCCCTATCCAGCTGCACACGCTGTTAATCGCAAGGCTGTTGGCTTATGCCCAAGTTCTCTAGCATGTTATATATTATTTACTATATCTCCAACACAACACAAGCTCCTTTTGTAATTTTTCAGACTATAAATACCCCCCCGTCAAGAGCGTTTCTTTTATTTCACGGCAAATTGTTTCCTTGTTCAAAACAGAAGCCAGGCAACTTCAATATTTTGCCATGCGCTAAAAAGTATACTATGATTGCTCAGCGTGAACTGTGTAAGGGGGAAATACGTATACGCACTGTGAATAAATATCTTAAATGTACAATTTCCATGAACATACATACAAATGAATACATTTACAAAAACAAAAATGAAACAACATATACGCATATATGGTATATATTTTACTTTATTTATTTGAAACTCTCAATTTGATGAAGCTTATTTTTTTCTATCTAAACAGGCATGAGAAAAGTGTCTTATAATTAAAAAAATATATATATATTATTTGTTGATTTGCAACTTTTGAATATAAGGATAATATCGTAATAAAGTATCATAGAAGTGTGTTTATGATCAGATCTTGTTGGGAACTCCCCACAGTATTTGTCTGCAATATGTACAGAATGCACAACGACTAGGGCTTTGCCAACGCTTTGGCAGCACGGAAGCTTTGGTCACTGTTGACGCGCACTGTTATTACTCTGTTAACACGCTGTTCCCACTGCCTCTGCTTCTGTTGCTGTCGACGTCGACGTCGCTGCCAACTGCAGCAAGCGGCGGCGGCTTTATTTATTTTTTAATGCCGGGCAGAATGCTATTGAACTCACACGCACACACGCACACACACACAGACGCACATGCACATATGCACACATAGAGACTCGCTCTCTCGTACACTCGCATACACACACACACATAAACAGACTGAGGGGGAATTTGGTAATTTGGCAGCTGGCGCTGATGTTGCTGCAAAATGCATAATGCATAAATTGTTGCCGGCATTCAGTCGTGGCGAGAGTCGAGAGTCGAGGCTAATTTGATTAGTTTAGTTTTGCAACTGAGCTGAGGCTGTCGTCTTAGGAAAACCTAAAATGAAAAGCAAGCGCAAAATAGCTGTGCCAACAGCAACAGCAACGGCAATGGAATCGCTGTCAGCTTAATGCGAAATGTAATCGGAGTTCGGCTGCGATGCATTTGTGGGACACGTGCTCCAAAAATCCAGACCTACATCAACAATCTCAACTGCTTGCAGCGACGCTGGCAGTGGATGCCAGCAGACGGCGACGACGTTGGCAGCGACAGCGTTGCGCATCTGCAAAGCAGTTGCTCTCCCCCTCCCTTCCACCGGGCTCAACTGCCCCCTCTGCTGTAACAGCTGCTGCCTGTTCGTGCTCCCCCGAACTCCGCAACTTTCCCGAAAATCTGTTCCCGTTCCAGAAAACTTGCCACGTTCCAGGCGCATTCTGGAAAATTGTGTCAAGCTGACGACACAATTTTCAAATCGCATGCCCGGAGTTGCAGTTGGCTCCCAAAAAACAAAAACACGCAATAAGAAGCAGCGACAAGCTGCAGAGAGAGAGAGAGAGTGACAAGTTGAGAGAGAGATGGGAGCTAGAGAGAGAGAGAGAGAGGGAGAGAGAGAGAAAGAGAGAGAGAGAGAGAGAGAAGGAAGGGGGGTGAGTTGGGAAGCAAGGGAGAGACAGACACAAACGACACGCGGAGAGACATTTCGACTGACAGAGAGAGCGAGAGAGATCGGGAAAGAGAGAATGAGGGGGGGAGAGGGAGAGAGAGGTAGAGAGCGGGCCAAATTCGTTTCGCTGGCATTGCACAAATAACGGTAAAGGTAACGGTACAGTAGCGTAACAGGAAGTGGTGCATTAACACGCGCCGCAGCTGACGACGACGACGCCGTCGTCCATTCGACTCGACCCTCGACTTGGCCCGGGCACGGACTCGAAAAGCGCGTAACCGACGGGGACTTGATGAAAGACAACAATAACAAACTGTAATTACAACAGAAGTAACAACAACAATAATAGCAAGAGGTGAAACAACAACAATAATAAGCAGGAGCAACAATAACAACAACAACAACAGCAGCAGCAACGAGCGCCCTTTGTTGTTATTGTGCGAAGTGTAAGTGTGTGTATGTGTGTTTGTTTTTTGTGTGTTCAAGTGTGTGTGTGTGGCAAATGCGGCATTAAATAGCGCGATTGCATCACCAAAAATACAGTCGCAGCTAACTACGCTTCCAACTTGCCCCACAATGCGGCACTATGCGGTGCGTTGCATTGCATTGCGTTGCGTCTTCGACGTCATCAGCAGCAGCAAACGAAACTGTGACGTCGCCAGTGTATGTGTGTCGCCGCTCTCCCAGTGTGTGTGTGTGTGTGTCTGTGTTTGTGTAGACGACTCAGTGTGTCGTCTTCAGTTTTTTGTTGTTTATGTTGCATTTTGCAGCCTCGCAATGAACAGGCGAAATGACGTAGAATGCCCCATTGATGTTGCACGCTGCCTGCTGCCTGCTGCCCGCTTTATTTGGCTATCGTCATCGCCGTCGCCTTCGCGTTAGCATTTCGCCACTCGCATTTGCCATTTGTTTGCGGCAAAACAGCCGAAAAAAGCCAACAAAAAAAGACTACAGAACCGGCTACACACGCAGGCAAATGCCAAAATGCTGAAATGCCGCAACGTGTGTGACAGAGAGAGCAAATCGCTACTGCTGCTGCTGCGGCTGCCGAGTGAAGCCAGAGGAGCCGAAACTGCCGAGTGCCGTTAGCCGACTGGCAAATACCGAACGAGGCAAAAAACGTGCACACGTGCAGCATGCAGACAGACAGACGGCAGTGGGCGATGGGCTGAAGGGGACAAAGCGGGGGAGGCAGGCCAACTTTTTCGGTGTGAATGCCTTCTGCACAAAAACGTGGTTTTTCGGCTGTCAGCGTTGCAGTTGACGTCGATGTCGGCATCGCGAGCAGCGCTGCTTTCGCTCCGTTAGCGTCGCTGCCCGTTTTTTTTGTTTTTTTCTTTGTTTCCACAATTGTTGCAATTTCTTATGCGCTCGTAACTGTTACCCAGTTTAACAGCTTGACAGCATAACAGCTGAACAGCTTAACAGCGTGACGGCATAACAGCAGGCAGTTGACACTTAACATTTAACTGCTTAATGGCGTATGTTAACAGTCGCGAGCGCTGTAAACATTTCGCGTTCTCAATTTGTGCTGCATACCCCGCAGCGCAAATTTAAATATCGCAAACTGGCGCAAGATCGCTGCAGCACGAAACCTTACTGAATTCGAAATAACAGTTAATAATTACAAATATGTATTCTGGAGTGTACTTATATTATATTTATATTATTATTATATTATAAAATATTTATTTTATTTATTAATTTATTCAACGTCGACTAAATCAGTCGAAAGGTATACCTAAATTGCAATTAAGAGTACAATTATATTAATTTAATATTATAAATAATTACAAAATTAAACCTAAAAAAGCTACATATTACTTTGAAATAATTTTAAGTAGAATTAATTGATTTAAATATATAAATTGATTAACTTATTAAAATTAGTGTATATATAACTAATACAAATAGATTAATGTCACATACTTATAACATATAATTTATGGTATATATTTTAAGTATCTTTTTGAATAGCATATTTATTACGAGACAACCCTTCACGCTCCTCTAAATCTCGAATATAATTTGTAAAATGTTACATATAATGCAATATATGATAATATTTGCAAATATAAATTTAAGTTTTCTTTTATTATGTGTTATACATATAAACAAAAAATTTTTATTTTATATTATCTTTTCTAGAAACTTTTCTAATAAATAATTCAATAAATTATTCATTATATTTATAATTGAATTAATTATGTTATTGTTTTGTCATAACAAACTTCAATAAAGTTGAGATTATCTATTTTAATTGTGTTTGCTGTTGTCTCTCCTCCATAATTATATTTTCATGTATTAAGAAAATTGCAATTGCGCTGCCTTCTAATGGCACACGGCTGTCTAATCTGCTTCTACGAAATATCACTAATACGCCGTGGTGCAATCACAATTACTCAGGCAGTCCGTAGTTGCTTGGCAATTAAACAGGTTGAATTTATAAAGGCGCATAATTGAATGAAATGCATAAAACATACAACACAAGTGGCAGCCAAGCAATGGCAATGGCAACAACTGCAACAGAACGTGCAGCTAGCATCAGGCAGCTCATTAGCCAAAGTCGGAGACGGCAACGAGCTGTAGCTTCTACTACAGGTAGGAATCTGACTCTGACTCCAAGTGCGACTCTGTTGTCTGTCCTTCGCCTTTGGCTGATGTGATGTGTTTATGCTGTTGTTCTTGTTGTGTTGTTGTATTGCTTGCTTGCCTCTTCCGTCAGTTGCCGGAAGTTGCACGAGGTGCGCACAGAAGCTTTCGGCGCTCGGGATAGCTCGGCCATCGCTGTTAAGCTGCGCTGCAGCTGGCAAATTGGCAACGGGCAAAAGACAAAGGCAACGAACACGTTTACAAAGCGCAGGCAGCGCAACAGTCGGCGCAGCAGCAGCGTCAACGTTAACAGCAGCAGCAGCAGTGGCAGTGGCAGCAGCAACAGTGGCAGCGGCGTCTGTTTGTTGTTGGGGCCGCACGGTCTCATCGCAATCGCATCTCGTTCTCATTCGTGTGCGGCGCTTCACCGCTAAGCGACGTCTCAAATAATTCGCTGGCCGCTGCTGCTGCTTCACGACGTCTCCATATATCGTACGTACCAAACTCACTCTGAGTGTGTGAGTGTGTGTGTATGTTGTCTCTGTGAGTGTGAATGTGTGTGTATGAGTGTGTTTACCGTGTCGATTCGCATAGTGTCGTGGGTGCTCGGCTCTCGCTCGCATCGTGTTGTCGTTGTGGCTCGGCAAACGCTTCGTTTCGTTGCGCGTTCATCGTATGCGTTCGGCTTGCTGCCGCTGGTGTTGCTGCTGCTGGCACTGCTGCCTGCCGCCTACTGCTGCTGCTGCCAATGCTGCCTCGGAACACTCGCAGACCATGCAGCAAAAACAGTTTACATTTGTTTTTCTGCGTGCTCGCACACACGGTCTGCGACTCAGCGAGTGAGCGAGCGAGCTCAATCAGTCAGTCAGTCTGTCTGTCTGTCTATGTGTGCGTCTGTCTGTCTGTTGTGCGTGCGTGTGCCTATGTGTGAGTGCGAGTGTGTGTGTGAGTGAGTCTGCGAGCGTGTGTGGTGTGCAAGCCGGAGTTGCCACAGAGTGACCGACCGGAGTTGCATGGCCGAACCGGAGGCGGCAGCACTCGAGCCTGCTCCAGTTACTGGCCTGGTCTAGTCCTGGTCGGGTCGGGTCTTGTCGGGTCAAGTCGAGTCTGCTCTGGTCAGGTGCATCACTTGCAGCGCTAGCAGCAGCATTTGATCGGCTCAGCAACATCAGCAGCTGCAACCTGAACTCTACAGTACAGTAAGCGAGCCGCGTTGTCTTCATAGTTTCTTATTCTGTTTATCATTCTCTGTTTTCTGTTTTCTGCGTTCTGTTTTGCGTTTTCCAATTCGACTTTTCGTTTTTCGAACTTTTTATTTTGGTTTTGGCTCTCGACTAAAGTTTCAAATTCAACTGCAGTTCGGCTTCGGCTCGCAGCTCGCAGCGCAGTTCGTAAATCGTCGCTCTCGTTCGCTCCTCGTTGCCATTCGCATCCGAAGCTGAAGCAGAAGCTGTGCCGCAGCGGAGTGGGATGAGTTGCAGCCAAAACGCTGAACTGAGCTGAACAGAGTTGAGCGAGCTGAGGGCGAATGCCGTGTGAGTCGTGTCGAGATCGGAGCGCCGCGCGGAAGTGCAGTGCAGAAAGCGGAAACGGAAGCTCGAGCTGAAACTGAAACTGTAACCGAAACACAATTTATACTTCCCAACTCTCAATACTCTGGCAAATTGAGGACTGCAGTGCGCAACACACACACACATACACACACATATATCCACACACACATACTGGCACACTCAGAGGACTTGTTAAGCAGAATTTTTTTACAATTTTTTTACTGTGATCCACTCGAGCAGCGGCAACAATAACAATTAAAACAACAACGCGCGGTGTTGTCAGTTCAAATCGCAGGAGTAATAGCAACAACAACAACAGTAACAATGTGCAGTGTGCAGTGTGCGTGCATAAAACAAACAAAACACAACAGAAACAACAGCAACAACAACAGCAGTAGCAGCAGCAACAAGCCGAAACAATAACAACAAAAACAACATCAAGACTTTTTGGACAAGCGAGAAATGTGTTAAACGTGAAAAGTACAAAGAAAATATTTTTGAAAAACACATTTCACACATAAAACAAAATGTTTAACAAGCGCCGACTCAGCCGACTTTAAGCCACTGAACTAAGGTGTGTGTGAGTGTGTGGGTGTGCGAGAATGTGTCTGAAAATGTGTGCAATTTTCCGATGCTATAAAAACAATTAACTGTTCAAGTATTTTACTTTAAAGATTTTCCACAGTTCGCTTTGAAATTCGATTTCAGAGCACAAAAAAAAACTGTTTTTTAAATTTTTTTGCCTGTTTCTCTTGAGTTTGTGAAGTTTTTGGCGAGCAAAAGTTTCCTGTTTTGATTATATAATTTATATATAACATAAGATCAATACAAGCGCCTGATTTACTGCCAAGTGAGCTAAATCTGTTTCACATAATGTTCTTCGATTGCTTTTTTTCTGGGTGCAATGAACCTGAAATTAGAAATAATATTTAACGTCGATTAAATTTCTGATTAAATTTGAGATTTCTAAATATAACATATATAGTTTGCTGTGAAGCTCTTAAAGAATCTCATGTTGCACGGTGAAAATAATACATACACTTTGAACATATTTCGAAAAATTCCTTTTGGTTTTTCCTCGTGCTATTTCTAATGAAATTTTCGTATGAAATGAACTTTTCATTGTTAAATTTTATTTGAAATAAAGCAATCTATAGCGTTTTTTCAAATTGTTTTGAAGTTTTACAAAGATTTAAACAAGATTGTAATAATTTCGTGAATTTCAAATGCTTTAAATATTTAATAACACCAATCATGTCAATCTTAAGTAAAGTAAATTGCAAAAATTGGAACAATATTCAGCTAAGTTTTATTGGGAAATTTACAAAAACTGTTGAAAGTATTTGTCCCAACTGGTATCGTTTACCTTCCAATCAGATTTCTATCCGTTATATATTTTTTATATCCAAAACATTATAAGAGTTTATCCCTCAGGTACTTATGATTTAATTTGATTATTGAAGTGTTTTTTTTAAAACGTTGCTGTGCGAATTTGCATTCCAATTTTCCGCCCTTTCTCTTTTTAAATAATTTGAACACGTTTTTGGAGAAATTATGGCGTCAGCTGCTGTGCGGAACATAAACAAAACAAAAGAATACAAAAATATCAAGAAACTGAACAAAAACACGAAAACTTTTATTCTCTTGCGGAAAATTATTGTTGCTGTTGCCGATGTTATTGTTGTTGGTGATGGCGCGCTCATTTCGCTCAACTTGTCGAAATCAAATAAATCTTGAGTTTGAAATGATTTTTCACGTCTTTCCCGGCAAAGCGTTTTTCACTTTCTGTTTTGATTTTGGTTTTGATTTTGGTTTTGTTTTCGATTTCATTTGTGTTTCTTGTTGATTTTCAGTAATCTTTTTGTTTTTGGTTTTATGAAATTCCGGTCATTCCGATGCTCACATAAACTATAAGGAATCATTCTCCACATAGATCTATTAATAAATTGATGCATTGCCTTCATCGTCATCTCGGGTCAACGTGGATGTTGTTCACGTTCTTTCCCGTTGAGTAACTGTGTGTTTCTTTTTGTAGTTGTTGGTGCTCTGGGTCTTATGAAATTGTGGTACTTTATGCTAATTAGGAATCTCTTTTATCTCTTTCATCTTTTGACAAATTCCCAACTAATTTGCTGCGCATTGTGGTGAAATATTTTCGATAGTTTTCTCATAGATTTCAAGTGTTTTAGATGTGTTTTAGAGTGGATCATAGATAAAAAAGAGTAAATAAATTTTAAAACATTCACTAATATATAGCGAATAATTGTGAAATTTTGTATAATTAATTTTTGATTAATTTAGTTAACTTTCTATATTCTTTGCCTGAAAATTGGCTTCATCAAAGGCCCCTTTAAATTCATAATATCAGAAAAATATAACGTTTTCCGGGTTACAGGTAAATAAATGTTATTGGAATAGTTTTCGCATTCTTTGCCAACTTGATGACTTTTCTATACTTCTACCCTTTAATATTTATTAGACTATTTTCAAATATAAACTTGTCTTACATACATAGTTAAATTAGAAAGAACATACAGGGGCATTGTTTAAGTTAGGATGTGTGTATCTTCTGGGGTATAAATTTTGTTGACAATACATTTTGTTGAAATACCTCGAATTCCATAATATTTTAAATTCAAAATGGTGAAGTGTAGGAAAGTTCCTATTATGTTAATATGGTTGAATTAAAACTTATCGTGTGGTAGTTCAATATATATATATATCAAAAGGGATGGAAATAAAAAATACTTATGAAGACTTCAAGTCATCATATTTTTATAATATATTATACAATTTTTAATTATTCTATGTGTTTTTTTAATAAGTGAAGAATTTGTACTTAGAAATATAGTACCTCTACATCACTTGGTAGGGAAAATTTAGAGTAACTACCGGATCAAATATCGAAATGTTAGGACTTAATACCATATAAAACACGATTAATTAAACTTAATTTCGATATTGTTAGTTTTTGTTAAGAGGAAATCGCCGCCATAAACTGAAAATTGGACGACAATAACAACATCTATAGCTGCCACCGTAACAACAGCGGTGACAACAACTGAAAAAAAGAACATTTTATGTGGTAATAAATTATAAATTTTTGCATTAAATTGTCATAATTTTGCGTTTTGGCGAACATCTGCAAAAATCACAATCACAATCGCAATTTCTCATTTTGTGTTTTATTTTTTATTTAACTCATGTCTGACCTAATTTGTGTAATAAAAAAAGTGAAAAATCACACACAGCTGCACACATGAACACACACACACACACATAGTTTAGTTGGGCAAGTGGCTGACATATTTGTCAGCTGGAAAGTCGCTGCTGCTGCCGTCGCTGTTGCTGCCATTGCTGATGCTGCCGTCACTGCTGCTGCTGTTGCTGCTGCTTTGCATTTTGATATTTAATGCAGAGGCAGGCGCAGCGGCTGCTGCTGCCGCGACTGCTGCTGCATAACGGCACATACTCGTTATGCGGGCTGAAAACAAAAGTGACGTCGCTTCCTTTATTGTCTGCGATACATCCTCGCATTGTGCTGCACGCTGTGCGCCTGCTTTGGCTCCTACTTTGGCGCCGATGTCCTACTTTAAATAGTCTTTAGGTCGGCTGGGGTGGAGAGCGCGCATTAAACTCTCTCCGATATGACACTGTGCCTCTCTGTTTGTGTGTTTATTTGTTTGTTGTGCGCTGTGTGTATGCTTTAGTGGGTCTCTGCTTGCTGGCCGCAGCTATCGCCATCAAATCAGGCACAGACTTCACCACACATAGGCATACTCGCACACACATAGACATGCACGCTGAGCTATAATTGTATGCAGCCTGGCTAAATAGCATTCATTCGCTAGTTGTATCTCTTCTGCTCGCATGTTCGCTCTCTCACTCTCCCCCTGTGCAGCCAAAAAAATATGATGAAATTGAAGCCGCAGCAGAATTGCACAACAACAACAGCAACAAAGATAGCAACAACGACAGCAACAACGCCAGCAACAACGACAGCAACAACGACAGCAGCAGCAGAAGCAGCAGCAACGGGACTCGAGAAACGAACAAGTTACGCCCCAAAGTATGCTTCGATAAGTATAAATGAGGCACAAGCGCAGGAGATGGGCGGGGGGCTGAGGCGGAAGCTGTGGCAGGGGGAAGTGGCAACGCTAACTTACTCAAAGTGCATTCCAAGCGCCAGGCGAGAGGTCAGGCAAGAATTGCTGCTGGTTGTTGATGTTGTTGTTGTTGCAGTTGTGGTTGTTGCACATGGTGTGGCAAACACAGAACTGGCGGAGTCTTCTTCGCTGGCCTCGTGTCATGTCTCCAAAAGTGGGCGTCGCTGATAATACCTATAGGCATTTTGGGGCAATTTATAGCCACGCTCTGGCAAATACAAATGTATACGTAACCATAGGTATACCATGTCGAAGACGAGGCAGGCAGTTCCACCATAATCCCATTTTACCATTCTCTCTACTGCGAACTTATTCACATAAAACTCACATAGTATTATTTATTCATTTGAATTTTTAATAAGTTGTAAGTGAAAATGTAGTCAACGGTAGCAGTAAAGCACCAAAACATAAACGTAGTTCATAATCAGCTTATGATATTGATTTTTACTTGTAACTAGTATTTTTGATTGTGTTTTAGTTATGCTTTTTACCCACCCTCTCTAATGTGTGGCAAGAATATAGAAGTATATTAAAGATTCTTTTAATGTGCGTGAATATCTGGCATACTATATAAGTATATATTATTTGAGATGTTTTTTCACCACATAATATTGAATAACTATTATACACATATTCTCTATTCGTCGAGATATGTGAAATATGAAGGAAAGAAACCTCATTTACCAGCAACTGCCCATAGATAACGGCATTTGCTCGAGTCTAATCGCGACGTTTAGTCGATTATCCAAATAGGAATCTAATGCGATTCAAATTTACTTCTGTTAGTTTTGCATTTATTATGAAAGAGAAGAGCTTGGCGAATCTGGAACTGACCCACCCCAGGGTTTAAGTTGTGAAAATATGTAAATCAATGGAGGGTGCGACGAGTTATGGGACCCTACTTCCTCCGAAATAAGCAAAGCCAAATTTAATTACGTGGTTCGATATTTGCTGGGTTGGAGGGAAAAAGCGAGCAACTTAAGTGCGGAAGGGCAGGCAGTTTGCCAATTTCTTGCTATGTGGGCGGGTGGCGGTGGCAAATGGGAAAAGGAAAGAGGAAAGGGAATTGTTTGTGCGCCATTACACAATATATTTTATTTTATGGCATGACTTTTCATACAGAGCCCGCTGCCAATTGATGTTGTCCACGTCGAAAGTTGGTCAGAGGACAGAGGGCAGAGGGGGAAAGGGGAGAGCAAGACAGAGCATAGTGACCGACATTCGCCAGCAACAACAACTTCGTCATCGTCATCGGCACGGGCATCGTCATCGCTATCGCCATCGTCATCGTCATCGTTCTGTCATCGTCGTTTCGTGCTTTGTCTTTGTGTTAGTCTCGAAAACGAAAGCAGCCCGGAAATGTTCGACCCGCATCGTAGCGTGGCTTCCTCAGTGCGAGGTGTGCCTCATTATTCATATAAGCAGCGGTAGCTCCACCTTCCCCCTCTGCCGACACACTGCACCAACCCTGCTCAGCTCTGCCCCCTGACCCCACCTGGGTTGGGCCCATCCCTGCTAGGCTTACACATAAACAAGTTTCGGGGTATGGGAGAGAATGTCAGTGTGTGTGACTGTAACAGTGTGTGTGTGAGTATGCTAGTGTGTGTGTGTGTGTGTGTGTGTGTGCAGTTATGTCTGACAGTTCACCTCGCAGTCCATGCCTCTTTTAAGCATGTTCTTTCGTTCTCTCTCTCTCTCTATATATCTCTCGTACTACCTCTCTGTCGCTCTGCTGTCTCAATAAATTTGGGTTCTTCTTTTCGTTACGTTTCGTATGCAATTTTCGCATTTTGCATTCTCCCTCTATGTGTGTTTGTGTGTGTGTGTGTTTGTGAGTCGTTGTTAAATAGCAATCTTATTGTTGCACTTGTATTTGTTGCGAAAGTAGGACATTCTGATGCAGGTAGGCAGTCAGCGGCATGTGACGTGTGGCATGTGGCATGTGCCAGCGTCGAGGTTAGTAGAGTAGAGGGGAGGAGGGGCCTGAGTGGAATGGGGGGCATGGGGAACTTGACGTAGATACGCGGTTGCGGCTGGCAGCACAAAATGTGCAACACAAATGTTTCGTCATTATTGGCTTATGAGGTGAAATTTATTGCAGCATAATTCAATGCGCTCTCTCCCTACCCAGCTCCCTCTCTCTTTGCCACTATATCTGCCCTGCTCTGCTTCATTTTCAGTTTTCGGCGAAAATTGCAGCAACACAACACAAGACGTGCTGATTAAGTTGAAAATATTGATAAACAATAATCACCTAATAAACGAAAATCCACTGAAAAGACGAGAAACCTGAAAAAGAGGAAGAAAATGCAAATGAAGTTTCCGCAAGAGTTTTTGCAACTTCGAATGAGAGAGAGACTTTTCGCTATTACCTGAAGCATCTCATGGATTCGATAAACCCATTTTGCATTGTACGCTGTGCAGCAGCAGGAAAAGATTTGCATTAATTAGCTATTATCTGAACCGATTGACGAGCATTTATTAAAAGAAACTTTAAAGTTTTCAGAAAATTGTTTTCTTTTTATTATAAGACTGTGGGTTAACTTCACCTGACAGGATGTAGAACTTATTTTTCAATTAGGTCGAGAATCCCTTGAGTTGATGGAGAACAGACGATTTTAGATTAACGCTTCGTATACTTTATTTTGCTCATTATCTTATGTAAAAATTGAAACTATCTCGATTATGCATTGACAGATTTAAGGAACATTTTATCAACGGCCGAAGTTAAAAGAAAACTTTTCAAATTTTTATTAAATCCTTTTTATTTTTAAGGATTCTCCGCCCATTTTGTATTAACTTGATTCTCTCCTTATGCCTTTTCAGCACACATGCAGTCTGCGGATTGAGAAATACGATTCGAAAATGGCCCCAAGAAGCTGAAGACTAACCAAAGTGCGAAAGACAGAAAAGCGAAAGCAAAGAGAAAGAACAGAAATGCGTTGAGTAGTCGCCTATTCAAGCATTAACTCACTCAAATCAATAACAAATATAAAAACCAACAATAACACACACACACACACAAACACATAATACCAAAATACCAAATAATACTAAAATACCAAAAGAAAAATATATACCAAATAATAATACACGAAGCTCAAATAGACTGAAATAGAGTCCAAATATATTACGAAAGTAAATGCAATTAATTATACATATCATAAAATAATTAGCAATTGCATTTAAGTTATTAAAATAAACAACAACAGACGACAACAACAACAAGAATTATAACAACAACTACATCAGCAGCAACAACTAATGCAGTAACAACAAAAATAGCAGCAGCAGAAAAAACTTCGACAACAGCAGCGACTGCAAATATGACAACAAATGCAACAACAACAATAAGAAAAACAACAAGAAGAGTTAAAAAAATTTAACACTTAACAGTTAATCGCGTGTGGCAAACAAAAAACAAAACAAAACAAACCAAAAAGTGACAAATAGAAAAAATCCAATTGGAAGTTTGCGCGCGAGAAAAGTGTTTGTGGACGCGAGTGCGACGTGGAACCCGCGGGCGTCATGCAGAAGCAAAAGCAGCAACAACAACCACAATAACGAAAACAACAATGTTAATAGCAACCAGAACAGATACAACAACAATTGAAAGCAGAACGAGAAGAACTCTGAACAACAAGAAAATGCGAAAAAACTTTACGCGCCTAACGCAACAAGGGAGCAACAGCAACAACAGTAACAACAAAAGTAACAACAACGACAATAAAAAATAACAAGTAGAAGAAAAAGAAGACGAATAAACACAACAATAGCAACAACAACAACAACTAGAAGACTGCCAGGTAAGTTAGTCATGCTCGAGAAAATGTGGGCGGGTATGTGAGGACGAGGGCGTGGCATGGAAATGCCGCTGATTGATATTCAACAATATTTAAAATAATTTGCCTCCACTTTACTTTGCCCTGCCGCGACTCGAGATTCCATAGATTTTTTCACGCTCATTGACAGCAAAGGAAATTCTCTTCGGGAAGGAGAAGAGGAGAGAATTAGAGGGGAAGTGGGAAAAGGAAATCGTGTTGCGGCCGAATCATTTGAACTATTCATTCCGTCAATTTGAATGCCATAAAATACTCATTTAATATTAATGTATTTTTAACAAGTGTCTGAGCGAGAGGGGACTCCACTCTCTCCCCTCTGGAAAAACCATCACCCCTCGAGTAGTGCTGCTATTTCGGGGCATTCAATTTGTTTTCCCATTGAAAACAAAAATAAATACACAAATCTTTCATGCCTTTTCTCTTTTTATTTTAAGTGTACAATTAATTTGCACTCACAGCGCAAATTCTGCAAATATTTAAGTCTTGAGGTGCTTTTTATTTGCTTGATCTAATTGTTAAGTGGACATAACGTATTTTACTAATTACAATCGATACATACATATATCCAATTACAATGTATGCAATAAGTGACCATTAATTGATGGAGGGAATGAGTTTCCAGGGCGCACAATTTGCAGTTTAGTCGAGCACAGGCCCGCAGCGAGGCGTGTGCAGGGTGTGCGGTGCTCAAGGGCCGCCGAATACAAAGGACCCCTTCTACCCCAATAAAATGAACATGTACCGAAAGCTATTACATATATGCAGAAAGGTTCTAAACAATTTTATAGCCTTTGTTTCTTTAATAACTGAGATCTTGACATTCAATCGGAAATGGTCGGAAATGGCTAAAATTTTTCGCACTGACCAAGAATATAAATTTCTCAAAAATCATTTTGCCTATCAAATCAAATCAAAAAAAACAGTTTATGCAATTTGTGTTTAATTGCTTAATTTTTTCGAAATGTTTTATGAACTAACACACATATTATACTAATATGTGTATTATATGTGTGTTAGTTCATAAATTTTTAAAGTAAGGCTATCGCGATAAGGTCGTCTAGACAGTCGATACGGCCCTGGTTGGGGAATTGCAGAAGAGTTCGAGTCACCTAAAGTGTGATAATAATAGTTGCAATGATTTGGCGGGCTCTTAAGTGCTTCAAGACACACTGCATTGCCGAGTTAGAGCAGCAACTCAAAGGCAAATTCTCCGCTTCAAGCAGTTTGGGAAAAATCCAAACGAATTTCCAATATTGAAGTTCTGCTTCCGCAAGTTCAATTGAAACTTCTTGAACTGATTAAAATTCACTTTAAAATGGAACCGCAAAAACGGGTTTTCTCAGCTAATTAATTTCATCTTTATTAACTTCAGATCTTACACACTCTCGAACACATCCCCTAACGGATACCATATGGTTTGCTCAGCGTCCTTCATTAACGCGATTTCGCCTCCACCTCTCCGACAGCCCCCTTCATAACTCAATTTTCAACCGGGGCTTAAAAAAAAGCAAAGAAGAAACAACAAAAAGCGAAGCCAGCAAATAGCTTAGCATCGCAGAGGAAACAAGCTAATTCCAAAGCCAGAAGTATTTCATGTTCGACCAAATCAATTTCATTGATAGAAAACCGAAAAGGAACATAGAGCAAAAGAGAGACCTCAAGCGCCAAAGAAGCGAGTATGTAAGAGAGAGAGAGAGAGAGAGGCAGAGAGAGATAGAGGGAGGTAGGTAGAGAGAGAGTCAGGAGTCCATTGCTAAAAACGTGGCGACGCATGTCGATGCTGCTGGATGGAAAGAAAATCGCATTGCTACGGTATAATTCGTTTGCCATTCATTGGATTCGTTCATTGAGAACAGCCAAGCCAATCAGACAGACACACACATGAGAGTCTGTGTTTGTATATGTGCGGGTGTGTGTTGAGTTCTAATCAAATCAAAGACTTGCCAAATCATAAAAGTCACAAACACTTCAGTTCCCGCCGCACGCTGCTTTAAACAAGCAAACAAACAAACGAAGAAACGAGAATCTTTTGGGGGAATCAAAGTATTGGGGAAGCTCCCTCAAGCATATATCACACCCCACCCCCCGAGTGCCCAAACAGTTTCAGAAATTAAATAAATTATCCAGCAAATCTATAAGCAGCGAAGAGAAATCTCTGAGCGAGTTCGTGCTGCGATGGCGCCCTAAAGTAGCTGAGAATTATAGGCGGGAGAGGAAGAGAAGGGGAGGGAGGCACATAGCAAGATGTAAGATATCATCATCATTGAGTTTGATATGCAGACTGTTTCCCCGAAGTAAGTTCTCATACTCAGCAGCAGATGTTATCATAAATATCGTTGGGAAACTACTATTTCAATTATAACTCAGAGAACTCTTGGGTTTCAATCATGAAATTCTATATACGCATTGCCAAACTACAGTCGGTCGAAATTACATTCAAGTGGTGCGTCACATTTGTGCTGCCAAATAGTTACGTCATAAAATTGCACTTGAAGCATATCGAACTCTTTTCAAACTTGTCAATTGAATTGGCCAGCAACAAAAAACGCATTCGCTGGTGCCGCAAAATAAAACTTTACCATAAGCAGAGCAAGAACAAGAACAGATACCACACACACACTCGCACTCACACACACCGCCTCTCCCTGGCGCCGCCCACGCCAACACCAACCGCCAACGCCAACGTGTTGTATACCCCAGCACGCCTGTCGAACGTTTCGGGCTTGTCGCCTGCCACTTTGTGGCAATAAAAAGTTCGTTTATAAACAAGCAAACATGTCTAGAGAGATGTTTTCTGTTGCCTCCCCCTCTGCCCCGTCGTTGTTACTGCCGTTTATTGTTGCCATTGCCGTTATTGCCGTTATTGTTGCAGCACATCAGTCAGCGGCTTGTTCGCCTGCCGCAAGTGCCGACTCCCGACTGTCGAGTGCGGAGCGCGTCGCCCCCTTTTCTTTTATTGGAAATTGCCGAAAATATCGAATTAAATTTCCCTGCCAAGTGTTGCAAACTCCAGCACAGGGTGTGCGCGCTTCGTAGTCGCGCAAATTCTTAACATGCCTCAAGTTTTACGCCATGAAAGTCCAGTGAATATTTCAGCTAGCTGAGGTGAATGGAGTTCGAGTGGGTAATAAAAGTGAGCACGTGTTTGCGACGCTGCTGATGGATTTTCACGCATTGTCAGTTGACGCCTTCTGTGTTTTTGCGTATACGCCCCGTGGGCTGCTGCACAACCGAAAGGGGTTAATGGGTTAGCTGCCCATAACACATTTAATGCGATTATTGCCATTTGCCTTTTGTTGTTTTTAATCATTTATAATCTGTATGTGCATTATGTATTACTTCTAATTAATTTTAATTCCATTTGCGGTGGCCAAATCAAACCAAAGTCCAAACGAACCCAACAAAGCCAAACAAAACCGAAGGAACCATTGCGAAGCAAACTGGAAGCAAACGTTTGCTCCGTTCGCTGCTAATTTTGTGCTGCCCATCATTATGATTGCTTGATTGATGAATGCACGAAAGCAAATGCGAAAACTGTGAATGCGAATGAATGCCCCATGGTTTTCTGCTGAGTGAATTGCTTTCTGCTTGTCGACTTTGATGAGAAGGAACGTAGAGAGCAGCATAAATGGGAGTGGCCACACGCTGTTGAAATGTGTCCAACTTTTAATTTGAACATCATTTTCATTGTGAGAGGAACTCAAGTGCTCGAATGGGATTTGAATAAACGAGTGTTGGCTGACAAGTAGGGAAACACGAAAGCAGAAGCAGAAGCAGACAATAAACGCTTTATTAATAGGAAAAATAAATGACAGATATGATGCGATGAAAGATGTCTACGCGCTGCTGGAAATACAACTCATGACTGATGGAAAGACTGATGAGTGATTTTTCTAGATCCTGCCTAGACAGTTTTGGCTGTATGAATATATCGATATAGATTTGAGATAGACGTGACTTATGTTTACTGAATACAGCTTATTTTAAGTTGTCAACAACTCGCAACTATCGATGACTTCCATAAATCTTTTATCGATAGCTTCATATTTACCTATCGATAAAAGAGCTAATGATGGCTATCGATAATTTAACTTTACGAACCATCGATAATTTGACAATTTATGAGCGAAACGATAGCTTCTAACTTACTTATCGATATTGTTTGAGTATTTATTCATAAATTACTCTGTCAATTTTCAATTTCAGACCATTTTTTTTATAGTGCAATTCATTTCAAAGGCGCTTGCAGAAATCCTTACGTCTATCTACCCTCTGATATTTGACTACCCTTTATGTTGTAGAGGCAGAAGGAGTGGTTGAAAAGGAGGCACACACAGCTCACGCGCGGGGCAAGAGTCAACATTGGCCGCCATTCTTTAGTCGCTCGTAATTTTATTCGTTTACAAGTTTTTATGTGTGATTCCATATACGATATACGCGATATGCGATATACGCGATATTTGTTGAGCATCGTTCGCTTATTGTTTATTTGCCGAGCGGTGCGTGCCGCGCTGGCTGCTGCTGGCCATGCCACGCCCACTTTATATGGTGTTTAATACAATTTAAAGCATCGTTTGGCATTATTTGCCCTCGCAAATGCCGCCGTTCAATGAAATTTAACAATCAATTGCAGATTTTTTCCATTCCTCTCTCCCGCTTTCTCTCTTTCCCTCTCCTGGCTTTTGCTGCGTTTTATTTCGGCTGGTTTTTTCATAGTCGATAATTTATGAACTTGTCAAACGGCGCCACCATGCATGGTGTGTGTGTGTGTGTGCGAGTGTGTGTGCTCGTTGCCATTTTATTTGGCCAGACAAAATTTATTCATGCATCTTTGCAGAAAATACAATAATAAAACAGCTTTATTTATTGTGGAAAAACTTCACTTCATGGATACCCATGCCACGCCCCTGGGCGTACTTGCTATTTTCGATTCTATAAAAAGACATCAAGTTGTTTGCGGCACATTTGTGTAGAGTTCTTTAGGCCGCGGTCGCATCTACCAAAAAAAACATTCGTGCTTCCCATTAAGACAGTGTGCGGGTGTGTGCGTGTGTGTGCGTGTGTGTGCGTGTTTATGTCTGAATTGTCGTAGATTTCTGCTTAATTAAATTTGAGTTAAGGTTAACACAAAGGATAATCGCTTACGCATTGATAGGCAGCAGCAATTCCATTTGCATAGTACAGTGGAAGCACGCTAAGGAGGAGAGCAGCAAGCAAAGAGCTGCATTTGCACAAACAATACTGTACTTGGCAATATTTCCACATTTATCTCTTACTCTCTCTGCCCGCTTCTCTCTCACTCTCCTCTCTCGTTCGTCTCGAGCAGTTGAAAAGGCAATTTTCAATTAAATTTGTAATTGTTCAGCTCTTGATTTAATTTACTCGAGCAGAGGCAAACGATAAGCCCAACCCTGTACAGATTATTGGATAATTTGATTGTTGCAACACTATTTGCAATTTGCTGCATTATCGTTTGATTAAAGCGAACACACCTGGGCGAGCAAACACCTGGGGAATCGCAATGATTCGTTTGATTCGTTTCAATTAGGCAGCAATCGAGCGCCCAAATTCACAACAATGGATCCTTTCTCAAGATATTTTGTGTGTATACTACACGCGTTATTTAGCTTTAACTATGTGTTTGTCTGTCAATCTGTCTGTTTGTCTGTCAGTCTTTCTGCTTGGCTGATTCATTGTATAATTGTTGCATTTGAGCGAGACTTAAGCGATTTAAACGCAATACTTAATGCAAGGGGAACGCATTGTGGCCAAGGCCGAGGCTTAGTTAAGGCCTGCACTGCTTTGACACAATTGATAAGGCAACTGGTTGCGTATGTGTGAGTGAGAGGGTGTGTGGGCCGTTCAGGCGAGTGCAAAAAAGGCTCTCGCATCAATCATACGCCTCGGTGCACAGTTTCAATGCAATGCGAGTGTTCGCATATGCAACACATATTTGCTTACATTTTGCTGCTCTAGGCTGCTGCAGGGGCTGTCGCTGAGAATGCTGCCACGCCCTAGGCCCTCTTTGTTGAGGCGTGCAACTGCAGCTGGCCGGGGCAGCTTGCCTCGGGGCTGCGTTAGGCGAAACTCTTCATTGCGGCCATTATTATCATTATTGAGCCATGACATATTTCACACACGCACTCACAGTCACACACACACACGCACACATATGTGACTGCACAGGGGCCAAAGATGAAACGGAGCAGCCCAGGCCAGGCCCAGAGCGCACAATGAATAATGGGCGTGCGGTTGGTCAAATTGGGTAGCCGCTGGGCGGGGCAGCTAACAATACAACGAGATGACGATGACGTCGCCTATGCGCGGTGCGAAGGCGTTGAAGGGGCTATAGAGTGAGCAGTGTGGGGAGACGCGGGCGGTGGGCACAACTCAAGCGATGACAATGATAGAAAATATTACAAAGATATGCGGCCATAAAGAAAAGAAGAAGGCAACTAAAAGAGAAATCGTTTATTGCCAAAGAACCCATAAATTGATTTTTTCAAATAAAAATAAAATATCGGCCCAACATGCCAAGGCGAGAGTGGGAAGGGAGCAGTTAGAGAGTGAGAGAGGAAAACATGGTCGCACCGCAGATAAAATAAGACATCGCCAAAGCAGACGGGACAACTCGATGAGCTCGAGTTACCCAAGGACGAGGACGACGACGACGACAACGACGACGACAACGACGCTCGACGAGGAGATTGTAGCGCCTACAACAACGAAAACAACAGCAGCAGCAGCAGCAAATAACCGAGCCAATAGCCGAGCCCCAAGACACAGTCGAGGCCGCCGCCAAGACGCCAGACATGGGCTGCCTCGTCGTCGTCGGCGTCGTGGAGGGAGATGCTGATGGGGACAGACCCGGGCGAAGGTACACGCCGAATTTCGCTTTGCCAATTCGCCCGCTGTACCCATTTAAGTTAAAAACTATTACGAACTTACCCCCCAAGTACATAAATTAGGCAACCCCCATCCCAACCACCACCAGCCTCCCTGCCCAACCAAAAAAAATAAATAAAAAAATAAAAGAAAATAGAAAAGGCATCTCGCTGGCAGAGTTTCCACGGAGCGCAGGCATTTTATTAAAAACTATGGCCTGCGATTTAATACAGCACCGAGAACTGAGAACTCCGAACTGCGAACTGAGAAACGACGACTGAGAACTGTGGAGTGAGAACTGCGAACTGAGGAGTGTGGGGTGAGCTGTGAGAACTGAGCACACACTGGGCGCATAGCTCTGAAATTTCAGCTTCAAAGTCGCAGACCATAAATAAGCCAAGACACACACACACACACACACACACACACACATGCACACACACAGTGAAGTATTTATCTGAGAGTTGCGAGAAGAAGCGCAAAAAAGGAAGGAAGCAAAGGCAAAGACAAAGTAGTTAGGCGACAACGATGGGGCGCCCCCAGGGCTGCGAGGGAGGGTATGGGTAGACAGTTACTGGTCAACCCTCTATCATTATTTTTTGTGCTTTTCCATTTGTTTTATACTCAGCAGAGTATGGGCAAATGGTTTAAAGAGGGAGGGAGAGAGGGAGGCAGACTGGCCACTCTGCTTCATCTAGTTAACAGATGCTCAGGGCAAAGGTGCACTGGGAATCACTAAGCGCTGCTCCCCTAGATCCTTGCGGAAGACAAGACAAATTTTATTTCCCCCCATTAATAAATTGGTCTCTTAGATGATGTGTGCGATTTATTTAGATTTTCTCATTTAAATCAGAATATCCTTGCCACCGTTAGTTTGTTTAGTTTTTTAAGTATTTGGTAACTTTGTAAATCTTTTGATTCCTCTTTAATTGCTTCCTTTCAAATATTCGTTGGTATCTTTTGGCATTTTATACCTCATACATAGCGCATTAATAAATCGATCAATTTACTGAGTTGCTCTAGGTTAATGCCTATTCCATCACATCCCTTGCCATTCCATCACATCCCTTGCCATTCCATTCCATTCCTTTCAATTCCATTCTGTTTCGTTTCATTATATTCTTCTCTCAGTTCGGTTGAAAAGCACGTTGCGTGCCGCATAAATTGGGAACCTCGAGCCACGATTTATGCTCCGCCCCGACCGACAGAGCCTGAAGACAAATAGAAATATGCTGATTTTACTGACTCGACTGACTCGACTGTTCTCGGGCCCCAAGCCGGGACATAAATCAATTTAGCCATTTATTTACGACTGCTGCATTTGCTTATTAAAAACGGCAAAAAACTATGTCGCCCTGCCTGCCTGGCGTATATATGCGATATGATACTGAAAATTGGCATAAAAATAAATATGGCAATGGCAACGGTTGAAGTTGGCTGCGATTATAATTGATTGGCGACTTTAAGTTAGACAAGGGCTGGCGACGGAGTGAGCTTTTAAGTAAAAGAAAGTCTTGACGCAAATTAAAAAGAAAGTCAAGCAAAGAGGGGCGAGTGAAGCCGTAGAAGAGGGAGCTGTTGGAGTGGAAAATGTAAGGAGGTTGGGTTGGGGGAGGGGAGAGAGCAGGCTGAATCGAGTAACGAGAAGTTTCGTTATGTAGGTAGTTTCTGCCATAAAGTTTATGGCCGTTAATGTTGGGCATGGAGCCGGCACTGAAGCGGCAGCAGTGAGTGGAAGCCGCAGCTGGAGAAGGTACTGGAGCTGGAGCTGGAGCTGGAGCTGGAGCTGGAAAGGCAATCATACATTCATATTCTCATGTTTATTTAACGATGCTTTTTACGCTGCACGCGAAATGTAAAAGGATTAAAACGTCTGTCCGTCCGTCAGTCAGGTGAAAGAAGGTGCCAGCTGGCATGTGGCAGGTGGCAGCAAACCAGCTAGCGTGTGGCAAGTACAGCAAGCGGCAACTGGCAGTTTGGCAGGTGGCTGCTAGCTGGTGGCATGTGGCAGGTGGCAGCGGGTAGGCACCAGTTGCGGAGGCTTCCTTCCTGTTGGAAGGGTAGCGATGCTGCCTGCTCTGCAACGCTTCAAGTGGCGTGAAATTTGGCACGTCGAGTAAGGATCCGAACTTTTAACTAACCTTAGCCGGGCAGCACTTTCAAGTGGATACATCCATCCGCATCCCTTACGCCACAAAGTGTGTGTGTGTGTGTATGTCTTAAATATTAAAAGCACCTTTTACTTAAGGCTCACATCAAATGGAAAAGTGTTTCAACTCCCGACGCGATGCGTCTTTAATGTCGAGTGCTTACTCGCCTCCAAGTCGTATTCCAATTTGATGAGTCTGCAGCGCGCGCTCTTCTTTAAATTGTGGATACGTTAAGCGAGAGCACTGCACTGTTTGTGGTATGATGTATCAACCTATAGCCCTTATAAAGCATAGCAATCTCAGCAGGGCACGCTCTTCCTGTTTTTATACCCACTACCCATATGGTAGAAGGATGTGTGTAACAGGCAGAAGTTGACGTCTCCAAACCCGCAAGGTATATACATATATTCTGAATTATCATCAACAGACAAGTCGACATAGCCATGTCCGTATGTCCTTCTGTCTATCTGTCTGCCTGTCCGTATGGAAAGCTACATCTCGGAGATTATGCGAGCTAGGACTATGAAAAAGAAATATACAAAAATATCCAAGTATTTAAAGTAGATCAAGTTTATTTTAAATTTTGGGCACGCCCATTTCCGTCCCGTTAATCGGATTCCAAGCGTAATTTTAATACAGGAGTGTTTTTTTTTGGTAAACACAATAACCATCAATGTCGAAATGATTTTGAAATGATTTGGTTGCGATCGGATCATTAACAATTAAGTTATTTATGAAATAACTTATAGATGTACTGATTGCAACATGTACGAAAGACATATACAGAATATATTTAAGAAAACGTTTCTCTATTTCAATATTCATAGCCTATATATTGATATGATTTATATATATATATATATATATGTATATAGCCCACATCAAACTTCACAGCTACAGCTTTAAGAAATATTTGCAATGTCTGAAAAGCTTCAGCTTAAATACATTTCTTGATTTCTTGAAGCCATTTCGTTATTGCCCCATATAAGTCTGTTTGTTCTCACACAATTGGTCGATACCCTTGCGTTATTCGAATACAAGGGTTGTATGCACTGACACCCATGCAATAACTTGCAAGAATCTAAAATGAAGAACAAACACTCTGTTTTAATAAACATCTTCGTTTATTTGATATATTCTTTTCCTTTTTCTTTTCTTTTATTTGATGTTAATTATGCAATATATATAAAGAAGTACAGGGTATTTTGCAGTCGCACTGGCAGCACTGTTGTCCTTTGTGCTCAATGTATTGGCCAATTACCAAGGACAGCAGCAAAAGGACGCAGCGGCTCAAGTGTCAATTCACCCAGGCAATTGGATTCTCTTGTTGCAACAACAGAACAACAAGAGCAGCAGCAACGCGTGAAATTCTCGTTGCAGTTGCAGCTGCAAGATACAATTCATGTTTACAGTATTAATACGAATGCCAGCCAGGCTGAGGTGGAGGCTATGGTGGGGGAGCGGCTTTAGACTGAGCCAGAGCACTTTGCCGGAGGCCATTGAAATATTTACAAGGTAAACTGCATCGATAAGGCAGGCAGCTACGCTTGGTCTCCCTCTTCCTCACTTTTTCTCCTCCCCTCCCCACTTTGACACACTTTATGGCATTTCCTGGCACTGCTACCTCGCCCCCTCTCAGGCTGCTTCGCTTAGCTTAATGCTGTCTCGACTCAAGTGTCCCGGCAATTAAAAGGCCAAACTAATTAGATGAATTCTTGTGATTTCCGTATAATTAAATTGCCCATTAACCGGCTGCAGCTTGTGTTTAGTGCTGGCACTGCAGCGTGCCACAGGACACCCTCTGCTCACCCCTCCCTTCTTCCAACCACACAGGATGTATCCTGTTTAGGCCAAGAGGATGGCCGCAGGAAGCGAAGCGAAAAGAAGGCAAAACCAAAACTTTTGCCTGCGAGTGCAAGGCGCGGCCAAGACAAGCCAAAGGATAAGCTGCACAGCTTGAGTGTGTGTGTGAGAGTGGTGTTTGTGTGTGAGAGAGTGTGAATGCATGCATGAGTGTGTGTGTGTGTTTGTGTACCAGACATGTAAAATTTGCGCTAACTACGTTGAGTAAGTTGCCCGCAACAGGACACAGCACGCAGACTAAAAGGAGAGAGAGAGAGAGTGATATGAGGGGGGAGACTCAGGGGCAGTGAAGTCTCATCAGCGGCGCCTGCTATCCGTCCGCACGTTTGTACGTCGACCCTTAGCGTTTAAGTTAACGGTACTTAGCGCTACTTGCTCGCCAGCTGCAGGATACTTTTGTCCCTGTTCGCGTGGGCGCCGCAAGTTGTGCAAGTTTTCTGAGAGCGGCAGCTCATAAAGCGGCGTTGCCCCTCCCTCACTTCACCACTCTATCTGTGTCTCCTTCTCTATGTCAGTTTAGCTAAAGATAAATAAGCAAATAGGCAAATAAATCTTCATTCCAACTTCTTCTTGTGGGGCTTCTTTAACTTTTTCTGCGTCTTCTGCTCGTATCCACTATCCGCTCTTCTCTCTCGTTTTCTTTTCATTTCCGCCAGCTCTCTCTCTCTCCCTCTCTTGTGTGTACGCCCTTTTTTTAAACTTTCACTCGGCATCTTTTGGCTTCCGCCTTCTCTCTCGCTCTGTGGCCAATTCAAATTTTCCAACTTACGCTAGTAAATTGTTGGGTAACATGCACTTAAGTGTGCTGCTGCCATGCCCCGCTTCCCCTATTCCCCTGCTCACATCCCACCTCCTGCCAACCGGCATCCAAGCAGCGGCAGCTCCTACTGCCCGCAGCCACGACATGTGTTCCATGCACACGCTTGTCTCTTTGCTCTTGCCATTAAAAGTTGCGCCTGCAGGGCTCCTAAGCGAACCCCTGAGCTCGCAGACCCGCCCCTCCCCCCTTCTTCTCCTTGCTGGAGTCGCATTCATTGTTCGCTGTACTTCTTTAGTACTTTCGCAGTTGGTATTTTACTTTGGTATTTCTGAGTTTGGTTTCATTTCGTTACGCTTTTTATTTATTTTTCGGCGCTCACAAGTGCAACAATTTAGCCAATCCTCCCCCCCGCCGCCCCAGTCAGCCAGGGAGGCTTCTTGAAGTATGTGAATAATGTGGATAATAGTCGATAGGCGATTACTGCCAAGCACAATGCATGGCAAGGCGAGGCGAGGAGAAACAAGGGCGCAAAGTCGCGTGGGGACTTGCCAAAATTGTTTGCGCCTTTTTGATATCTGAAGACCCGAGATGGATAAAATATATTATGCCTCGCTTTTAACTTACAGGCCCTCTTCCCTCCCTCCCCTTCATCTTTTTCTCTCCCTCTCTCGTTCTGCCATTCCTTACTGCGTTTGTTTTTAATGCCATTCGAAAGTATTTCCAGAGTTGCTTTTAGAGACAAGGCAAAGTTTGTAATATAAATGAAAAGTTGAACAAGAACACACTTAATTGCAATTCAACTAACCATGGAGGAGTGCAGCACAGCACGTGTACACACACGCACACACACAACCGAGAAACTGACAAACAAGCCAGCCCTTCAGCTAAAGAGAGCCGTATTTACTTCGAACACTTTCTGTTACTTTCTCATCACTTTCGCAGTAAATTCCCGTTATTGCTGTCAAGTGACCATGGAGCAGGCTTTTCATAAACGAATAATACAGTAGATCAAAAAGTATAGTTCTGTATAGTTTTGAAAGGAGTATCTTCAGTTTTCTTCAACTGAAAATTAGTAATTACATCGAATCAAATGCAAAATTATCTTAAAACCAGAGAGAAAGGCGATTGTGAAAAAATTTTGTACGCATATTTTTTGTATAAATTGTATATATTTGTATAGAAAAAATCTGATGTGGGAGATTTGCTTGAAATATCTTGAAAACTTGAAAACGATGCGGGTCGTTGGCAAGTTCGATTACTCTGTTGATGCTGAATCGGAATATATATACTTTATATGGTCGAAGATGAGCGCTGCAAACTTCTGGTCAACATATATAAATACGTCTACCTTTTAGTAAACTATATTTTGTTGTGCGTTTAAAGGATATATTAAACACAAAGTGAAGTCAACTGATCGATCCACCAAGCGATTAAAGTGTTACCGGCTAATCGACTGATTGCATTAAATATGCATTTCCTTACCTCCCTCTCTTGTTGCTCTTCTCAGACTCTCACAAGACATTTTCAATTATTTGGTCAGTCTTATTTCATGTCTTGTCCCCGCTCCCTCCCCAGAGTTGTTGCATATTTGAACGCTCAGTTGGGGCCGCAGCAAGTTGGCAGCGCTGTTTGCAGTTTAATTCGCGCCTTGAATTGATTTAAATTTATTACGAACGGCGTCAGCAGCGTGGCGAAAATTTGATTACAAACATAAAAGTTTACTTCTATCTTGTTTGTTGTCAGAGTCAGAGTTGGCCCAGCTTAACACTAATTTCATTTGCCTGGGGGTTGTACACAGCGATGCGCTTAGTTGCCAGACCGGACACAACGATTCTATCTCGAACTTTAACTCCAACTGTGACTGTGACTGTGACTGTGACTGTGACTGTGACTGTGACTGTCACTGTCACTGTGACTGTGACTGTCACTGTGACTGTGACTCCAACTCCAGCTGCTGGTGTGACTACGGCTCAGCTCCGAGCATGTAATTTCTCTGTGGCCCTTCAATCAGACGAGCAACAGCAGCAGATGTCCACTTCCCTCTCCCTGTCTCCCTCACTCATCCCCTTGCCGTCCCCCCTTGCATTCCTCCTGCTGCCGTGGCTTACCTTTGCATATTTTTGCAATTCAGCGCAAAGCTTACTTGACTTTGCCTTTGGCTTTGGCTTTGCTCCGGCAAGTGTGTGGCATGTTGGCATTTCCTTATTTAACACCCCCCCTCCTCTCCCTTCCCTTAGCCTTTGGTCTGGCCAGCATCAGCGTCAACAGCAGGCATCGCTTTGATGCGAGCGAGGCGAGGCAGCTCAAGTGGTGTACGAGGCGGGGTTCGTTGCTTATGTTAGTAAACTGTAAATATTTAATTAATTTGCATGGATATTTTTATGCCGGCAAGTCGAGTTTATTAGTCGGTGTCCGTAACCGACTGTCTGTCCCTGTCCCTGTGCCTGTCCCTGTCCACATCCGTGTTGGCGACGACGTTGAAGAGCCTGGCATGCAGTCTTCTCTCACTCACACGCTCCGTCTCAATATGTGGGCGAGTCTCTCTTGTTTGCCAGCGTGGTCACACGCTGTTTTCTCTGTTCTTCTCTCGCTTCTTTGCTGCCCACATCTTCCTGTCTCCCTGTCCGTGTTCGCTTTTGTGGCTGCCATGCATAATTTGCAAACAGATTTAAATGTTTACATGCGCGCGCCATTTTGTTTGCCTGCAGCCGCAAAAGCCACAGCCGGCTAAAGCTGACCACAACTACAAGCGGAGGAGGGGCAGCAAGAGAGGTTCCTCATTTTCTCTGGAACTTCCGATTCTCCTGCTGCTCCTTGTCCTCCCCCATTCTAGCCCGGGACTTAATGCATACGCTACGACTTCAGCTTTGACTACAGCTCCGGCTTTGGCTCCGGCTTTGGCTCTGGCTTTAGCTCCGGCTCCAGCTCTGGCTTTGCCTTTGGGCGACCACAAGTAGTTTTTTCAATCCTGACCAACTCGTGTTTGTTAGTTTCCTACAATATTGTTGGCAGTTCGTGCCCGTTATCGATATCGGCTATCGATAATTATAATCAACCCCCTGCTTGCCCTCAATTTTCTTACTGCTGCAACCAACTGCGAATTCTCATCAAAGTAAACGATTGCACATGATATGTCTTCCAAAACAATGTTAATAATTGCAATAGAAAGTGTGTCAATTCTGACAGAACTAAGAAAAGTGAATAATAATTCTAGTGGTCATTTACTAAGTCGATTAAAGCTAAACGATTAATTGCCATAATTATAATACGGCAATATACGATTCATATGTATATACAAATATCAATATAAAGTAATACTACATTGATTTTGTACTTTTAATTGAAATGTGAGTATACTTTACTTTTGAATCGACTGGTTTTAGTCAAAGTTGGTCAAAGTTTGAAAAACTATTTAATAAAAACAAAAAAAATGTGAATATATGAATTTATCAAGTTAATTTTTGAATTGAAAACAATTGAATTTTATTTCTTTGAATTTATTTTAGTTAAGGTAATAAATTTCTTTATTTGGTTGTATTTAATTTAATATATTTTATTTATTTATGTTGTGTTTATTTTATTTATTTTTTATACTTGTATATTTGTTTTCCTATAGCAGAACTTAACACTATAATGCCTCTTTAGCAGCAACTTGCACAACATATCTGGTATACTCTACAGATGTTTCAGGCCACGTTCATTTTTCATGCTAACGATGCAGATACATGTACTAATAACTTCTTTCATTAAAAATTCCATGGCATCATGATACTTAACCACATAACGTACCACACACACACACACACGCAGTCAGGGAGTGAGTGGGCTGGGGAATGAGATGGGAAGATGGACTAGCTAAGCATCTCAACAGTCGCAGCAGGATTCACTCGAGCCGCGCTAAACTCGTCCAATTAGTAGCATTTAATTTGGTAAACAGCAGCATTTTCGTGCTTTTGCATTTTTTTTGTAATTAACAACAACAAGAACAACAAGACGAGAAGGAGAAACATGAGCGAGCGATGATGATGAGGACTACGGCAAGGAAGGGGGATAAGGCAAGGCGAAGGCAGCTGGTGAGTGGGGCAAACTGCTTGGCTGCTGCTGTTTTATGTGCCACTTGTGTGTGCGTGTGTGTGTGTGTGTGCGTGTGTGCGTTGTGCATATGTTTGCTTATGCCGCCACCACAATCGCGCCGTTTCTCTTGTTGTTGTTGTTGTTCTTGTAGCTGGTGTCGCCACCATTGTTGTTGGCATTTTGGGGCTCTGCTGCCCGCCACAATCCACAATCCACATCTCGCATCCCCCATCCCACATCCGCATTCGCACATCCGCATTCGCACATCCACATTCGCATCCGCATCCGCATCCCCAATTCCCAGACCAACAGTCATTATTTTGATGTCAACAACGTGCCAACAGATGATTGCCAGTGCCTGTGCCTACTCCTCCCTTCCTCTCTTTCTTCTGCTTCCTCCCCTCCTCTTGCTTCTACTCTCTCCCTTGTCCAACACTTTTTACTTTATTTTGCACCTGTCCACAGCGAAGCTTATTAAAAAACATAAGACACAAAAATTCAAGTAAGCGCAAAAATTTTTAGTGAACCCCGAAAAGGGGCTATCCAAGGGGTGCAGAGTAGAGGGGAAGGCAGAGGCGAGAAACGAGGGGCTGAACAAACAAATTAACCGCAGTAATGAACATGGACAAACGCGCCACACTCACCCGAATAGGGCTTAGAAAGGAACGTGCCCAGGGCAGCAGGGAAGGTAAGAGTGGATAGAATGGGAGGGGTAGGGAGCAACTGAGGAAGGTACAGGGCAACAGGACACACAGTGCGGCGGCTGTGCCGTGTCATGTACGCGCGACCTTTTTTTCACCTGTCAGCCTGGGCGCTGTCTTTTTCGGCGAACACAAAACACCTACAAACATAGTGTGTGTGAAAGAGAGAGAGAGAGAGAGAGAAAGAGAGAGAGAGTGAGGAGAAGTGGTGAAGAGTGATGAGGAGTGGGGAGATGCCCTCATACACTTACTCGCTGTGGGCATGTCGAGACTGTGATGGGACCTGCGGATAGTCTGTTTAACTTGACGAAGGTTGCCATCATGCGAATGTGGCATTTAATCAGTTGCAAAAAGAAATGGGTAAGAGCGAGGAAGGAAAGCAGGACGGAACGGAAGAGAGAAGGAGAAAGAGGTATAATAAAAGAAAGAGAAAGAGAGAGATCATGAGAAAACCAGTAAGAAAAGCAACAGTCGCGCGGCACACGACAGTGCGATACCCTTCGACCTATGTTCCGCTGTAGTTCAATTTGTTAAATTCATACATGCATGCACATGCTTTAAAATTATTCTCGACAGATGGCCTCCCTTGTAAGCTGACACAAGCACTTGGAGTTATGCTCATACTTTCTTAAATAACTTCTGTGTTTATTGTCCGCTCGGATTGCAATTTGGCAATTTGGAGAATACGTAGATAATTCATTCAGCTTAGTATATGTTAAAGTCCGAAAATTTTATCTTTTATATAGCGCCTACAAATTGAGCTCAAAAAAATACAATTATTAATTTGCTGGGGCGGTGGGCGTGGCACCCAACATTTGAAATAAACTTGATCTGCGCCTGGTACACAGATATCTTCATGCCAAAATTGGTGTCCCTAGCTTTTATAATAGTTGAGATCTGTGTGTTCATCTGGTCATCCGGACATCCGGACAGACGTGGCTCAATCAACTTGGCTAGTGAGCCAAGAATATATATATATATACTTTATGGGGTGTCCCTCGCCTCCTTCTGCCTGTTACCTAAGTTTGTACAAAGTTAGTATACCTTTTTTTTTGACCATTTTCAATGGTCGAAGGGTACTATAAAGAGAGAAGTAACGACTGCGAGTGATAGAGATGAAGAAACAGAGAATAATAAAGAGAGGAAGAGAGATAGAGAGACACAGCTGACCAAAGATAGAGAGTCGGATAGAAAGAGCGAAAACGAGAGTAACAAATTGCAGTTATAGAAGCTTTCAGGTGCTTTCGTTTATCTTTCAGGTAGCGTATTCAAGATTCGACCTCTTTAGTAAACAGTATATCCCTTTTAGTTCTCGTCACACTAAAAACCCAAATTAAAAATTTTGCCACAGCGCATCGGCATATGTTGCTGTCGTTGTTGATGTTGTTAGGGCCATATTCCGCCTTTCTCGTGAGCAATTTTCCGTTTTTTGATCTTCTTTCTCTCTCTCTCTCTCTCTCTCTTGTTCCTACCATTTTACGGTATTTCGCTGTGCAGCATTGAGACACAAAGACCGTCCGGAAGGACATTCCTTCTACTTCTGTTGTGTGTTATCTGCATTGACCTGAAGTTACTATATAGTGTATGAAAATGTGTGTGCTTAGTTATATAATATAAGGAAAATTAGGTAAATAAGTCTGAAAGTGTTCTATGAGTTTCTTGACTTTTGTGCTTGTGGGTTATGCTATATTGAGTATACACCATGTGGGACAAATAGAACGAGCTGGGAAGGATAGAATGTGTCAAATGTGCAGCCTGTCACAGTGAGTATAATGAGTATACATATAATATATACCTATATTCAAATATAATTGATACATGGATAACATCTAATCGCAACACGATAACGATAATTATAACATTATTTTCATGTGAATATCAGGCACTTCTACAATATCGTATAACATTCAATCTGTATGGTAAAGACAATTGGCGTAATTAAAGTCATCGACAGGGTTGCCGTTTCACCCACTCAATTGTGAAAAGCAATAAAAATAATTTGAAAATTGTTTTAACTCAGCAATGGCGAAAAAATGCAATGAAAAAATGAAACAGTTTCCATGTGGAACATATGAAAAACAAACTAAGTGCAATTGTATCTGTGCATAAAATATGGACACACTGTCGCCAATCATTCAAAAGTAAAATAGAATAAAATGCATAAAAACTGAAGGGGTGGGGGAAGGGTAGGTTGCTTCAAATGCTGGTGTCATTTGCAAGTGAGAAATGTGGGGAGGAGTACGACGCGTTGATTGGCTGCCTACCACATCAAGTGCGCCAAATGTTGTTGCTGCTGCTACTGCTGTTGTTGTTGTTGTTACTGTGGTTGAGCTGGTAGAGGCAGGCAGAGTGGAAAGAGGAGGATATGTGGGAGGAGGGGTATGTGGCATAAGCCAGCAGCAAAATGTGATTTATATTTAATAAGCTTGCGAGTGTTTTGGGTATCTCTCGCTGTGTTTGTTCAAGCTTCCGTTATTATGTGTGTGCGTCAAGTTTATGTGCGCACATACACACAAAGACACACAGACCCACCCTCTGTTTGCTCACTTATACAGTCTCACACACACACACACGCAAGATAAATAATTAAAAATGCCTTTACAAAATGCCAAAGCGAAAAAAGCGTCGGCTTTCTCGCTGAGCCGCTCTTCCCTCCCCCTCGCCTTCGTCCAACGCCAACCCCGCCTCCTCATAAAATTGTACAAAATTTAATAAATAAATAAATAGCAAAGCAGCACTCTTACACACACACACACGTGCAGGGCATGCAAAGTTAATTAATACTGTAGAAAAAGTAACTAAATCAAAATAAATCAAATTTCGCCCCAAGCCGTCGAACAAATGTCCTGTCAGCTCGCGGCCTAAATCGAGACAATATCGACGCAGTTTGACAATTTCCACAATTTTGCAGAACGCTTGAAGCACTCGAGGAATGTGAACAGCAATAAAAGGGGCGCATGGGGCGTAGCTGGCATTTGTCTGTATTTGTCAAAATGGACTTAAAGTGCTTGGCAGGAATTGATCAGCAGCAGCAGCTAGAAATCAAAGCCAGTACACAGCGACTGTCCGTCTCACGCTCTTTCTCCTCCTCTCCTCCTCTCCCTCTCTTCCACCCCCCCTACGAATCGCTCAGAAATGTCATACGCAATGTGCGTTTCAGGCGATTAAAGCGCAGCACATAAAAAATAAATTATTATATTTATTATGAGTGCGAGGAGTGCGTGCTTCGCTTGAGAGGGGATTGCAGGATATATGGGTGCAGGAGTGCAGGGGTGCAGGGGACTAAACCTAGCATGTAGCCACTTGTATGTGGGGCACGCATAAATGCTTTATATGTGCAATTTGCCATATATCGCGTATATACTTGCGCGTACACACATATTTATTAGCCATTAAAACCGACAAAGCATTGGGCGTGGCAGGCAAGGAGGGGCAGCAGTTGCAGGGGCAAGGGCAACGGAAGCAGAGGAGGAACTGAGGCTGGGACACAACTGCTGTAAACTAATTTGCCATTTGCCATTCGCTGCAGTTGTGCTGAATTTATTAAAATACTTAATAAATTCAACAAACATTGCACAAAATATTCATTTCATCAATTCACACACACTCACACACACTCACACACACTTGCACACACTTGCCCACACTCGCACACACACCTCATACAGGGGCAAATTTAAATTAATGAGAAACGGGGCGATGCCACGGCGAGCACAGCCAGATGCCTCGGTAATTTGGCCGCCATTTTGTTTGTGCACAGCGTGTGTGTGTATAGGTAGGTGTGTGTATAGTGCCCGCTTGTTGTGCCCGTAAATAAAATACAGGGCCATTGAACCTTAAAGTCAAATGAAATCCGCCTTCCTTTTGCTGCAATCGAAATGCAAATGCAAAATATCAATTAAGATTATTGAAATATTATTGCGATAATTAAACGATTGCAATGGCCATAAAGCCCTCACACATACACATACACACTCACGTGCTAATATGCACAGAAATACCTAAAATATAAAGTGCTTAATTGGAACAAATTAGAATCGCAGCATCGATGCGACAATTAGATGCAAAATGCAGCCTGATGCACTCATTGAATGCGAATGAATGCGAATGAGTGTTGCGCTTGAGTGTCGTGCAGAACACATCAAAATGAATGCAAATAGAATGCCAACTAAGTAGCAAATAAATATTAGATAAATACCAACTTGAATTGATTTCATTTTGGCCAACTGTAGATTAAATACGCAGAGCAAATACCAAAAGTGAATGCGCACTAAGCACTCAAAGGGATCAATGGCGAAGTGCAGTATTTATTAAATATCAAAGAGAAGGACAAAGAAATCCTCAATAAATTCGAAAATATATACGTTAAGTAGATTTAACCTGAATTCCCAAATGCAACAACAAAATCCACAGCAAATAAATACCAAATAAATACTAAAACTGGACTGAATGCTAACACAATAAATATAGAAATTACCCGAGGCTAGCAATATGATCTGCAAAAATTAACAACTAATATCAAATAAATACTGCAAATATATCAAATCAAATTGAAATAAATACTAAAATGAATAATGCGAATGATTTCTCAATAAATACAAATGAATACCAGAAATGCATTGGAAACAAGGTAAAGTAAATACTAAAAATATACCAAGTAAATACTAATAATATACCAAGTAAATATTAAAAGGGTACTGAATGCTTACACAATAAATAGTTATATGAGACTAGCAATATGATCGGCAAAAATGAACAACTAATAACAAATAAGTACTGCAAATATACCAAATCAATAAGAAATAAATACCAAAATGAATGATGCGATTGATGTCTTAATTACAATGAATGAATACCAGAAATGCATTATAAGCAAAGTAAAGTAAATACTAAAAATATACCAAGTAAATACTGTAAATATACCAAATAAATACTGTAAATATAGCAAGTAAATACTGCAAATAAACCAAGTCAATAAAGCCGCAAATAAACAAGAATAAGATATGCAGAAACAAATTCAGCTTTAATTAGAACATGTAGCACCCGTTGGCGTAGTTATCTCATCATCTCATATGCTCCATCTCTTTCTAACCATATTCCTCTCTCTCTCTCAACTGGAATCACTTCCATCTCCCTCTCCTTCTTGCTCTCGCACTCAACTCAATCACAGCATTTGCTTTGCCTCTGATCCGTTTGCCAAGCCTCCACTGTGGAGAGAGGGGAGGCTTGGGGGGGAAATTGCTGGGAAATTCGCAAAGCTGCAGATGGCATCCGAAAATCCTCCCTCCTACCTCTCTCTACCTGCTTCCCACCTTGCCATTCACCCTTTCATTCCTACCTAAGCTTGCTGAGCACCTTGCGCAGTTGGCAAACTTCATTTGCATTTGCAAAATGCATTTTCCACAATTGTTGTTGTTGTTGAGCAAGTTGTTCTTTTAATGCAGTTGATGCTGCTGCTTTTGTTGTTCCTATTGTTGTTGTTCTTGTTGTTGTTGTGGCAATGCATTAGAGCATTTAATAGCCAGTGCAGTTGATGCTGTCGATTCTGCTGCAGTTGCTCCAGTTGCGTCGCTCCAAAAATCTTCCCCCCTCTCACTCTGGCTTTCATTCCCTCACTCTCTCTTACTCTCTCTCTCTGTTTCTCTGTCTCATGTTGTTGCTGTTGTCAATCTTGTTGCTGCTGCAACTCTCGCATTTAGTGCGTATGCAGTCTTTGTATATTTGGTTAGCATTTCATGATGTTTACTGAGCAAATAAACTTTTCACACATCATCAGCAGAAACAATCAATGCCAGAGAGACAGGCGAAATGAGAGTAAGAGAGAGAGAGAGAGATAGAGAGAGACTGACTAGGAGATAGTCGGATTGACTGGTTGAGACAGCGATGCATCGACAGGCGTTGCCCATTTGCCGATTTGGCGAGCAGCTGTTCTAATTTTTACCCACATTGTAGACGAGGCAGTGGAGTTGCTTGCACTCTCCCCCTCCCTTCCCTTCTCCCTGTTTCTCCACAAACCACTTGCCATACACACACACACACACATACACGCATACACAAACAGCTCGGCAGTTTGGCCGGAACGTGCCGAGTGCTGGGCAACAAAATCAAAAGGTACGTTGCACGATCAAGTGAGCAACTTCATAATGTTTTTAGGCCACTGACTCGACGATGACTCGTCCGTCGACAGAAACGGGCAGGATTGGGCAGGATTCTGCAGGCCACAACAGGACCCAACAGCAGAGCCACACAGGCACACACAGACACACACACAAGCAGGCAGGCAGTGCATGTGCGACAGGCGACAGACAAAGACAGCAGCAAGCGAATACACAGATACAGACAACGACTGACGTAGCATAGTGTAGGGGCACTGTGAAAGGGGGTGAGGAGGGGAGGAATACGGCCACCGTTACGGGGCCTTGTAAATAAGAAATTTCTTGTTATTGGTCACGTACGCCGGCCGAGTGCCAAGTGCCAAGTTGCCTCTTGCACTTTTGGCTTTTGATTTAGCTCTAAAGAATTAATAAGTGAACGTTCTCAAGTGCATTTATTAATAACATCACGTTGCGACGACGACGACGACGACGACGACGACGACGACGACGACGACGATAGGCAGCCCACTTTCCCACTTGCCCACTATCACGGGCCATTCCTGCTGGCATATTGATCCCACTGCGACAGTTTGCTTCCTCGATTCGCACTGCAAAAATATCTGCAAGACACAAGCCGGGCCTGTAAGCTGACAGAGCATGCGTAATCTTTAGAAATGTCTAGAGAGAGAGAAATAGAGAGAGAGAGTTGCATAATCCGAAAACAAATGCAGTAACATATCTTAAGGGAGAATCTTGGTATGCGAAAGTGTTGGTATGAAATGCAAAAGTATCTGCAACTTGCAAGTTGCAAAAGTATCTTTGGGTTAACTGCCAGATAAAAGTTGCGCGAGAGTTTAGAGAGATTTCATAATCACCTTAATGTCATCGTGGCATATCTGGTTCACTGTTCCACTGGCTCCATGTGCTCGTAACGTTGCCGGAGTGAGGTCATAACTTTGTTTGGCTTTTTGCCAACTGCTGCCGCTGTGCTGCTACTGGTGCTGCTGCTGCTGGCTTGGTTTATTTACGACCCTGTAAGTCGTAAAGGTCACCAAAATGCGAAACAATTTCGGTAAGGGAACTACTCGTGGCGTAGCTGCCGGGGCGGAGTTGTGTTCGACAGTGTTAATGCGCGCCTTGCTGCGTTTATGGCATTGTTTAAAGTGCAAATACGCGTAGCGCTAGGAATAGAAAGGACGAGAAAGCAAGACAAAGAGAGAGGAGAAAGAGAGAGAGGGAGACAGCGAACGAGAGAGGAGCCCAAAGACGAACGGAGACGGCAATCACGGCACACATAAAAGGAAGCAATGACTGTGTGTGGAGTGTGAGAGGAACTAGGGTGTGTTGATTGGGGGGGGTGTGGGTGATGCCACTCCGGTCTTCAGCGTAGCCAGCGGCAATTCGCTGGCTTCTAGTTCAAGTGAAGCGTTTACAAATTCATTTAATGGCTCGTATAATGGCCATTTGCGATGCTTTAAATATTGCACAGAGTTAATTATGTTGAACGTTAAGTAAACATCAATTAAAAAGTTGCTCCTCCTCCTCCCCCCTCGGTGTGCCTTCCCCTCCACCTATTCCCCTGCACTCTAAGCCGGCCAGCGGGGCGTATGAGTAATGCTGCGTGTCAATTTGTTGTTGCGCCTGCTGCTGCCTGCTGCTGCTGTTGTTATTGTTTCCATGACAGCAATGTTCGTGCATTTTAAAGACTGAAGACGGACTGACAAACGACAAGCGACAGGCGACAAGCGACGACAAACGACGGCAACAGTAAGCAAGCTGGAACGAACGACAATAAATATTCATAGCGGGAAATCGTAAAACAAATCAAAAGTCATCAAAAAGTGCACTTTGCTCTAATTCGTTGCTCGGCGCGAGGTTTGGCCCTGTGTTCGGCATGTTTTCTGCCTGTTTGGCTCAATACACGTATAGATGTGCCCTTTGTTTTGCTTTGCTGCCTGGCAGGGAAATCCAATTGTTGACAAGTCATGCCACGACCCCCAGAAACGAAGCCCGGCCAGGTAGACGACAACGACTCCAGCTGAGTAGCAACGTGGCAACAAGAATTGTGCAGCCAAACTTATTAATAAACGTTATAGCTATGACGACAAAAATACAATGTGCCGCACAACAACAGCAGCAGCAACAACAGAGGCAGCAGCAACAACAGAGGCAGCAGCAACTACGAGTAGAACAACAAGGAGCAGCAGCAGCAACAGCAACTGCGGCAGCAACATGCGACGACAATAGACCCAAATGAAGTCGGTGCTGGCTAAAAGTTGTGTCACTTCTGCCGACGGTGTCCAAATTGGCAAAGTTGGAACAAAAAGGCAGCAGCAGCAGCAAAAGAAAGAGAAACAGCAACAACTACAATCACAGCTCGGCTACGAAGCCATCGTGGCATAATTACAGAACTGTTTTCATAAAGCCGGCAGCAACAGCAGCAGCACCAAGACCTACAACAGCAACAACAATAACAAGGGCAAAGCAACGAACGAAACAGCAACAGAAACAGAACCCAACAATCGAATTTTCCACATAAAGCGCAGAGACCAACAATGCACAGTGGTGCAGGCGCCAAAGAAACTGCCAGCGAGGCAGCATAACAAACCGCACGAATCGATACTATATGTTTGTGTGTATCTTCACATATACATGTTGTATATGGAGGTGTATATAAAATGCATAAATAAAGCAGATTTTAATTGCAGCCAATGGCAGAACCCTCGAAGGGGGTCGCTGCTTGAGTGATTGATGATACTGTATTCTGGCACTTGAGAAAGATTTGAGTTTGACTAAGGTAGTGCAGAAATTATGGGAAGCAGTTACCTACTTATTATTTGCCAAGCTTTGGAAGCTTTACTTCATCAATTCATTTAACAAGTTATGAGAGCTACAGAAAAGACTAAAATCAAATTAGACTTACTTTATATATTAAATTCAATCCGAACCAGCACGAAATCTACAGTTGAGTGTGCTCGACTGTGATATTTCCCCTACCCACCTGAACAAAAATGTTTAAAGTGATGCTGATTAAGTATGATTAGTTGTGGGGTCTGCCATGGCTCATTCTGCCTGTGACACACATTTTCGGTTGGCACGAATTTACCCTAGCGGGAGCGGGTATTACAGAAAAGACTGAAATCAAATGAGACTTCCATTATACATTCTATTCACAATCGAAAAGCAATTAATACTCAAAGTGCTCATCTCACAATACAATTGAGAGTGATTGTATTCAATAAAAAAACAGAGAGAATCAACAAAGAAATGAGTTAGGTGAATTGCTTAAAGCGATTTGCTTGTAAAGGGAGCACTCCTGCCCCTATTAATGTCTGCTATTTATAGACTGAAATCAAAGGAGATTCCCTCGTTAGCTGACAATTAGCCCAATTGAGGTCGTCTCGAGTATCCGCCAAACATTTATTCGTCTATTCAAATTTGATTGCCTTGCCGTGTGCCGTGCGCCGTAGCGGATCAGGTGTGTAATGGTCAAAACGTTTTCGATTCATTCTCGCTTGCGTGCGGTAATTGGAGCTGGCAGTGAAAGCGTTAACTGCTTTTGCCCGCAGTTAACCGTTGGTTGCTCCACCAACCTGCAAGCTAGCAGGCAAGCAACCAACCTACCCCGCGGGTAGTAAACAGTTTCCAATTAACAATCGATTCGCAACATGCAAATCGCCGCAGCTGTTGCCGTTCGAGTTACAGCTCTGTTTGCTTTTTTGGGTTCGTTGGCGGATTGGGGTTGGCATTAGGTATGAAATTTAGGAAAGGGTGAACGGTGGTGATGGTAGGGGATGGGGGGGTTGTTTACTTTTGGCATGTGAACGATATTATGAAAATGAAATTAGTTTAATCATTAAATATTCATTAGACGAGGCCATTGTAATTTGAATTAATTGAATTGTTTGTTAAATTGTAACAACAATTGCCACGCCCCATGCCCGATTCGGGCTAACCATTATCAGAGCACACTGGGCGAACTGAACACACTCGGCGCCAGGGCCACAAGCGGACAATAACAATAATAATAAAATGAATTAAATATGACCGCAATGTGATTAAAATCCCGCAAAATGTCGCCGTGCTTGCCATGAAATCTTCCCGAAATTGAATTTAAAATGAGGCCACGCCTCGTTCAAAGCATGCAGGAGAGAGAGTAAAAATAAAATAAGAAAATAATAGAATATAATATAATATAATTCACACATTTCTTTCTCTCTCTCCCCCTTTCGTTGCAGGTAAGCGAAAAGAGCCAAAACATTTCTGCATACAAATGCGAGTAAGTGAATAACACGATTTTCATATTGATTAAATTACGCATACTTTTACTCTACATGTGTGTGTGTCGTGTGTCTATGTGACTGTGTGACTGTATCTCCCCAGGCGTTGGCATTGCGTCTGCATGCGTGAGACTGTATGTGTGCGAAGAATGTGCCGATAAATACAGCAGACAGCAAGAATATTTAACCAAGAACATCCTCTGCTCGCCCGCGTCTCTCTCTATTTGCCCCTACCTTAGGCAATTGCCCTAAAGTATGTGCTATTTTCGAAGATATTTGATGTCATTGGAGAATAGAGAATGTCTTTCATTTTTATCTGCAGACAAGTAAAAATGTTGCTACCAATTGTCGAGAACTCTTTAAGATTTGAATCGAATCTAATCATATGTCACGCATTTAAAGTATGCTTAGATAAGGTTTAAGTATGCCTGGTATTGATACCCGCTACCCATAGAAAAAAGGGTATTATTTTTAATATCTCTGCATTCTGGGTATTCGGTATTTCGCCCGTCAGCTATTGGAAGTGGCCACGCCACATTTATATGCAATTAATTTGAATTTGTTTTTAAAATACTTACGCGCAGCAGTTCATATACACCTATTGTTTTTGGTATTTTCAAAGCAAGCACACACGCACGTAAACCTTAGTGAGAGGGGGTTGGGGAGTGATGGTGGGGAGTGAGCTGCGTGCATTGCGAAGCGTCTGCTTTGTTCGGCCATCGAGCGACCGCATATGCACTTTATGTGGCGCACGTAAGTATGCTATACTTTTCGTTTTCAGCCAGTCACGCGTACAGACAGACAGAAAGGCAGTGACATGTGCGCGCACATCCACACCCACACTGTTGCAGCGCGCTCAACTATGATCCCAAACACGTAAAATAGTTTTGATACCCATTTAATAAAAATGCTATCTATGTATTTTCCTTCGGTTTGCCTTCGCTTCTCCCCTTTTCCCTTCCCCTTCCCTTCTTCTGCTGCTCGTTTTGTCATTTATATTGTTAGCCCCACCCAGAGCTGCTTACCTGCCCATGGCTCTACTCTGCTCCGCTTTGCGGCAACACATTTCAGCACGCTGCGTCAAAGCAGGAAAGTGAAAAATCCCGAACGGAAATACATTCATTTGCTTGTTTTATTTTTCCAATTCCAGTGCCGGAGGCTTCCATCTTCTTGGCACATTAATCGGGACAGGACAAGGGCGAAGTGAGACGAGGCAACTGGTCACGAGGCGTTGCCGTGGGGCAGCTGCCGTTGCTGCTGCCAGTTCGTGCCGCAGTCACGTTTAAAACATTAAAGTTAGATTTATGACTCTTCGGGTTATAAAATGACTTTAGATTGATTCCCGTCACATGATGACAGTTTTTCGTTTTTCATTCAGTTCAAGGCGGCAGCAGAGGAATGTTTCCGCTATCTTCTCTCTCTCTCTCTCTCTTTCTCTCTCTTTCTCTTTCTGTGTGTGGACTTGCCCACAGGCAGTAGCAGGGCACCATGTGTAGACAACGAATTTTTAAATTGTTTATAAGTTGAGACAGCCTGACGCTGCTATGTGTGCTATGTGTGGTCGCCTCGGCTGGGCATTCCTTGCATACCAGTGCCAGTGACAGTCAGTTGTCCAGCCTGCTGCTCCTCCTCCTCCTGGCATTAATTCCAGTGCACATCAATTTCTAGGCACTTGAAATTTGACAAATTGTGTCGCAGCAGCCACGTTGACACACATAATCCAATGCACACACACAGACACACCCGCAGATACGGCCTGCCTACCTCCCTCCGTTCCACTCTGTCCTCGCACACACACAAGTAGACTGGCTGACCGACACCACAAATGGAACGCGAGGATTCATTACCATTCTGACGTTATCAAAGGCAATTTTTAATTAGTCCTCGCTGATTGATGGCGCTGATAAAGAAATGTCATGACAGCGCCTGAATTTCCGTTCGCCATCCTCGGCTAGCTCGCACTAAATGGCGCACTGGTGGGGCGGCAGTGGTTGGGGCGTGGCACGGAAAATGGGCCGCGTTCATTAGCGTGTCGTCCATCGGCTGACAAAAGGAAGCTGGGCGCGATAGAATTATCAAACATGGCCGCAGTCGACTACTATAAGGTAGTCAGAGGCAGCGGCAAGGGGAGTGGCTGCTTACATGCCAGCGCACACATTGTGGGGGAGGGAGAAGGTAGGAGGGCAAAGGGCCGTGGTGCGCTTGCAGATTTCAAGCGCTAATTACGTGGTCATTAATTGCGCTAATTATTTTTCATTTTCTGCGCTTCGTTTTGTGCTGCACCAAACATCCCCCTCGCCGTGTCTCCACTCACGCCAACTGGTTAGCTGCCCCTCTGCCCCACTACCACTTCCTCTGCTTCTTCCCTGCGCAGCTCTTGCTTCTCTTTGCGTTTCAATTTCAATTTCATATATTTCACTATGCGTCATTTGCATGCCGCATTTCAGTTGCTCCACTGTCTCCCCTCCCTCTCCCCCGTCCATCTCTTCCTCCATCTTTTGCTCTCTACTTTAACTCCCGTTTCGTCTTTGCCAACTTGCCTCACTGTCTGCGCACAGATTTTCTCGCTTTTCCCGACACTTCACCTGCCTCCAATACCCTTTGCCCTTAGCGGATCGACATAGAGTTACCATAAACAAAATATTTGTTGCCATAAAAATGATCAGCGTAGTTGGCTCTTCAGTTTTATAAGCACTTAATTTTAATGCTCTACTTCTCCATTGGAAATGTGTTACAAAAAAAATGATATGCAGAAATTTGTAGAAGGATTATTTAGAGGAATTCTTTGATTGATCTTTTCAATTTCTGGGCCCTACAAGAATGATAAACATATTCTCGTTGTGGGTTAATGTCTTGTATTTCATATTTAGTTACAGGGTATGCAGTTTCCAGTTATGTTTATTGCTTCACATTTCAATTCCGCCTTTTACAGGATATCTGCCTGGCGACTCCCTGCACTGGTTTGCCTCGCCCGCCAAGTGCTTTTTTCATTACGTTCATTTTCTTATGCACATTTCTGTAATAAGAAAATGCGCATTAGGTAATTTTCCTGGCTATTTGCACTATTCGCAATTTGTGCGAGCTGCTCTCGCAACTGTAACCAGCGGAGCAGTGCTGGCTGAGTTGGAGTGCTCGCTGGTGGTAGAGGGGAAGTGGGGGAAGTCGGGGAAGACGCTCTTAAACCGCAAGTGACCGACATTTTGTGTCGTCGTCGTAGTCGTTGTCGACCAGAAATGAAAATGGCTAAAACTGTGCCAACGGAAAGATGAGCACGTTGTGCGAGCACGGGGCAAAGGGGACGCAAGTGTAGAGCAAGAGAGGGAGGAAAGAATGGAAGGAGGCGGAGGAGGGGAAAGAGTGGAGCTTGTTCGTCGGTGTCACTGATAATTTGATGAAAATGACGTTGCTCTATATTACACTTTGCGCTAATTGAAATTTTCATCATCAGCGAACGACGACTGTTAGGGCTCCTACTACATCCCCTTCCCCCTCTCTCTCCACTCTGCCACCCCCCCTGTTGCTGCTGCCTGCGCACTTTCATCTTCTGCTGTAGCATTAGCACATTGCATTATGGCCACTGCTGGCCACGTCCACTTTGGGCGAGTGCGAGTGCAAAAAATGGTCGTAAGATTTCTGCGCTGCTTCCGCTCCCTCCCTTCTTACCTTCTTTCCACACAAAAAGCTGTTAGCAGTGCGCGAAACGAGTGCAGTGAAAACTGAATGTGAATCATCAAGTAAATGAGTGAGTGCCAGAAAGAGAGAGGAGTAAGGAGACGGGGGGGGTGTTTGTAGGGGCGTGAAGAGAAGACAAATGCCAGATCATTTGGACGCTTTTAGCTGCAGTTCTCAAGGCAAATCTCAAGCCAAAGTGCTCATAAGTGCGAGTCGCATTCGCTTTCAATCAGCTTCTCATAATTTCGAGTGTCAGCTAGCTTACTGTTTGAGAGGGAGGAGGGGGGTGGGGTGGGGTAAGAAGAGAAATTGCATCCGGCACTGGCAAACTTGAAATTACTTAATCAAAAAGTGTTTGCCCACTGCGACTTCAATTTGCAGTTGGCACAAGATGAAAGCAAATATGTTGACATTAACACGCCCACCTGCTCAACTCTCCTTCCCCCTGCCCCCTGCCCCAACCCGCTCAGAAAATGGAATGCAGGCAGCCATCAGCAAGGGCAGCCATTATGATTAATACCACGACAGTTCGACTGTGTCGGGTTCAAGATGATACTGTAGGGCCAAGTGGGAGGCAGAGGGAGATGCAGATGGTGTGGCGGAGGGGGAGAGGTAGGAAGCTGAGCAGAGCATAATCTGGGCTATTTTTAAAACAGACAAAGCCGGCAATGTGTCCTGCTCGGGCGGCACGTATCTAATTTATGCCATCTAACAAAATGCAAACAACAACAGCAACAACAACAACAATAGACCAGCACAAAACTTTTCGCAGTTGCCTAGACCATGTGTGTGTGTGTGTGTGTATGTGTGCTAGTGTATCTAGTTGCTTGAGTATCTGAGTGTAGCGTGATTTTGCTATCTATAAAACGTTTTGCTGCCAAGTGCCTTGTCCAACTTTGTTCGACGCTTTGTCTTGGCCTCAACTTTTGTGTGAACCCAAAACGCAAAGCCAAAAACGTACGATGAGAGAGACGGAGAGAGAGAGACAGGGAGAGAACGAATAGAAACGTCTCGGGATTGCTTTATGAATTGTATCTTTTACGGATTCTGGCTGCGTTCATTGTCTGGAGACGTGAAGTTCGCCTGGGAGGGAGGATAGCCTTATTGACGGCCGTAAATAGCCAGATATCATTGTTTATCTGTGTGTGTGTGTGAGTCTCGATATTAAACACATATAAGAATACATAAGATACATATGTATGCGATGCGAAGCGAAATGAAGACATAAATGGACAGTCAAAAATTATTGCAGAAAAAGGCCAGAGCGAAAGAAGAAGCTGAAGCAGAAGTAGAAGAAGGAGAAGAATAACTCCGAAATGGGTAAAGGCGCAGCCAGACGCCGTGACAAGACAGATGAACGCCGTCGCCGACGTCGTTGAAGCTGTTACGCTTCAATGTGCTTTATATAGAAAGAGAACATACAAACAGATATGTTTTGCATACCCTGTAGTAGTTAGCTATGAGAGCATATACAGGCTGACCATTGTCTCACTTTAGCTGCTAAAACTGCTCTTAATTCAGTTGTGGTGGAAGTATTAAGTATTTTTCACAGATTTCTTTCTTATTTTATCATACATTACACAACTCTTCATCATACAGAGTATACTGCTAGTCGCGCTATCCCTTGTCTAACTTCACACGTAGCTTGTTTTTATTTCTGCATTTTCTGTGCAGTTTGTAAAGTTGCCGAGCGAGGCGTGTAATTTGAAACTTGGCACTCGATGAGCACCAACAACAGTAGCAACAGCAGCAGCACCGATGATCCTAGCTAGGTCCAGGTCCAGGCAGGACAACGGCAGATGCAAATGGGCACAGCCAGGCAGACATGCCTCAAGCTCTGAGACAAAATGAAGGAGTTGCAGACTAAGATAAAGATGGAGAAGGGCACTCAAGTGCGAAAGCAACACATTAAAGTCGATGCGACCCAGCTCGAGACTGACCAAATGGCAGAGTAACAACATCAGTAGCAAGAGCAACAAAAATAATAAAAAGAATAGCCACAGCTGCATTCGGCTTATTTAAAATGCAGCCAGTGCTGCTAATCTGCAATAATTTAGCTGAGTTTATGGGGCCCACTCTGTAAGTAATCGACCTTTGCGTACTACGCGATCGGAGAGAGATATATGGGTGCTCATAAACTCATTGAATGGGGAAGAATTTCATTGAACTGCACTGAGCAATGCCAAGTCTGTTCTATGTTTCATGTTTACCTTTTCTGATGCATAGCAAGCACAGCAGAAATAACTAAATGCTTATAAGACAAGCAAACCTTATGGGTATCGGGCTTGAATAGATGGATAAACTCTAGTCACACTCACAAGTTACTTAGTTTAGCGTATGCTCTGTCAACTGAGTAAATATACTTGAAGTCGCAGAAGGAATACGATCAATATCTTGAGCAATCAAGTTAGTTCGCCTTGTAATTGTCATTTCAACAGAACTCAACTCTCCAATTATAATTCGCCTTTACCTCACAAGCAGTTGACAGTTCAATTGATGCTTTACAGCAAGGGAAGTCAGAGAGAGAGAGAGAGAGTTGAAAGAGGGACAAAAAGTGGCACCCCCATAAATATGCTATAAATTTGACATGCCAGTCTATTATTGCTTCTGCGTCGAGGACGCTTTTCAACGACGCACTCGACAAGCTTCTCAATACACGCAAGCTGACACAACACATACATACATATACAGAAGTGTACCTGTGTGTGTGTGCTTGTAAATATTATTTGACAACATTTTGGCCAGGACTCCAATTGGTCGCTCGGTGACCGCAAAAGCCAAGCTGTAGCTGCGACCCGCCTGCAACAGCAATGGCAACGGCAACTGCAGCCATAATTCCCCCCTCTTATTGCACATGTGTGTGCCAGTAGCCAGGGTGCATGCAAGTGTGTGTGTGTGTGTGCGGGTGTGCGAGTGTGCTTAAGCACGTGTCAAGTGGCCGCCAGTGTCGTCGTTGTCGTTGTCGAGCAGGGAGTCGCCACCGTCGGCACCGCATGCATTTCCATTTCGATTCTCATGTCCGAGTCCAGACTGACTGCATGCGTGTGTGTGTGTACATGTGTGTGCATGTGCGTGTTTGTCGTTGTCTGTCAGCTTCATTTTACATTTTGCACTTTGCAGTTTGCATTGCTGGCTGCATTAATCAAAATGTTGAATAAGAAATCGAATTGATTTCCGCAAAGCAAATGTGCGATATTATTTAATTTTTTGATTTGCCGGCAACGGGAAACGTTTTTCATTTTCCACGAGCAACAGCAAAAAAGGCGTTAGCAGCAGCAGCTGCAACTGCAACAACAACAGCAGCAGCAAAAGCAACAACACTGCAGAAATCGCATGAATTTCAACGAGCAACTCGCAACATCATTTATCTGGATCTGAATTGGCAGCTGAGGGGCGTGGAGTGTAGAGAGGATACAGAAGTGGGCAGGGGGAGGAGGGACCAGCATTCGCTGTAGATGGAAATGGAAACCAATTGCATTACGACATGGTTCAGAAACTGAAACGAGGCAACCATATGTAAACTTTCTGCAAAGTAATTGAATATTTTTGTGTCCCGCTTTCTTTCTCTTTCTTCTTCCTACTTTCTCCCTCCTACTGTCTGTTTAAAAGAGAACAATCTTTGCCAACTTTTTTTGTTGTTGTTCTCTTCGTTCGTAAGATCACATTAAAGATGCACATTAGCACATGGATACTATTTAAATCTGATCACATATGAATATAATAAAGGACTTATGAAAAAATAGAAATCTAAGATCCTTTATTGATATGCCTGCAATATTTTGTATAATACAGTTCCCTTCAGTATTTCTTTCCCCGAAGATTTCATTTATCAGATCTTGAATACTGATCATGGCACTTTTAATACACTTTCCCTTCTGAAGGTTCATAAGTGCTCTCTTCTCTTCATTCTGTGTTTTTCTATTTGAATCATTTGAATTGATTCACTTCAAGTCGTAAGTGACGATGCGACAATTAACTACAATTGCAACAACAACAACTAAAAGCTACGAACTCTGACGTCACTTTAATTGATTGCCAGCTTAGTGTCTCCTCCCCTCCTCCTTGCTTCTGCTTGTCGTGTGTCTTTGGGCAGGCAACAGCATTGATTGGCAATTTCAGCAGTTCCGATTCTCGACTCAAGTGAAGCGTCGTCCATTATGAGAATTTTATTTGCTTTGGCCTCCCACTTGTCATCCCCCCACATATACTTCTCTTCCATTTCCAAAAGGCAGGCAAAAATGCTTTTATGGGGCACATCGCGTTGCGTCGCGTCGCGCGGTGTCGTGTCGTCCTGGCGAGTGGGTCGAGTGTGCTACGGCTTTTGGCAATGCGCTAATTAAAAGGCCAGCAAGTATGTGCTAGGAATACGCAGGCCAGACCAGGGAGCAGGGGGAGATGTCCCTGCCCCACCCCCCCGTTGGGTTAGCTAAGCAATTTGAACCAGCGCCACTTATTAACTTGCCATAAATGATGGCGCAAGGCAAGAAAAGAAGCCAGCAGCAACGAAATGGAACGAAACGAAACGGAAAAGCAGCCAGGGCAGAGCGGACAAGAGCAGGTCGAGGAGGTCGCAGCAGCTGCAGGTCGTTGGACGTTGATAGCTCTGCGGCTTCCTTTAGCCTGGTTCGCAGGAGTATCTCGTAGAATGCTCGACGCATTAGCAGCTTGTCGAGTGGAGAGTGCAAAGCTTTTTCTCTAATTGCAGCGAGCAGCGAGCAGCCTGAACAGCGAGGTGAGCAGCAGCAGCAACAGCAGCTATGGAAGACGCAGTCCCAGTTCCAGTCCCATTCCTAGTCACAGTCCCAGTCCCAGTCGCAGTCGAGGGACGCAGGAAGCGTTCCGCTTGCCGACTCCTTCTTACGCAGTGGCGCAGCGGCAAAGCTTCCTGTTGCACTGCTGCAGCTTCTTCTGCTTCTGCTTCTGTGTCTGTGTGTATGTGTCTAGGTGTGTGTGTGTGTGGAACTTTACAACTGACTTTGCCCGCCTGACTGACTGCCATTACCATTACCCGCATCAGCACGCGTAAACTTCGTTTCCACAGAAAAGGGCAAAAAAAAAGGCAGTAGCAAAATTAAAAGGTGTTAGGCAAGGAGGGCAGAGAGAAGGGCGTAAGGAGAACTGACAGGGAGACAGCGAGAAAGGAAAGAAAGTGCAGAAGATGCTGAAGGCGAGCAGCGTCAGCAGAAACTAAAGCTGCAGTCACATCACTCAGCTGCAGTTCACCCAGTCTCCCTCTCTCGCCCTCTCTCTCTCCCTTCCGGAACAAGAAGTCATTTCTTTTAAGCCCAGTGCACATTCGACACGCCTCTTTTACCATCCCGTCCCTCCCCCGGCACAGTGGTTGAACACATCGTGCAGCAGATCCTGTAACACTTGTGAGCTGCTGCTGCCGCAGCTGCACTTGCGTCAGCTGCTGCTGCAGAACATGATACTTAATTAGTAAAAGTCTCGCTCCTCCACTCGGCCACTTCGACTTGGGATATTGCTTGCGAATTCAATTCCGGAACGTCGAACGACGGCAAATTGCCTCTTTAGCTGCTGCAAAGTGCTTGCCAGATCTCTCTCTCACTCTCTTACTCTATCTATCTCTCCTTCTAGTACCTGCATAGAAATATTTACTTTCAGCCCGCTCTCACACTAAGTAGAATTCGTTGTGTAACTCATGTTTCCATCACTCGATTCCCATGAAATTTTCTCTTTAGCTGCAGAAATCACTCAGCTGTATATGCAGCGAGGACTTTAAACTGTCCTACTTATATTAAGTCTTTAATGCGTTTTCAAAATGGAATGGATTTTTGAAAAGAGAAACGCTTGCTGCTTTTAATGAGTGTCATTTTAAGCCATTACTCGCACCGCTGTCACTGCTTACATGTGTTATTGTATGCCTGTGTGTGTGTTTATGTGTGTGTGTGTCTGTCTATCAGTCTGAGGCACTGGCTGCACTCGCCTTTCTTTTTAATTTGACGCCTTCTTGAGCTTCTGCCTCCGTCATTTTTTGTATATCTAATTTCAGCAGGGCATTTCATGTTTTTATTGCTTTCATATCCTTTGCGAGTTTCTTGTTATTTATTTATTTATGTCTGTATGTAGCATACACTTACCTACTTACTGACAGGCCGCCACTTCCCATTCCCCTTGGTCCGTCCTCATTCTGCTTGACTCTCCCTTGCTTCGCTTCGCTTCGGTTTCGTTTGGTTTCATTTCATCTCATGCCTTCTGCTTCTCCTGCGACTCACCTCCGCTGTAAAGGATGGGGCGTGGCACAACCCAGAAAAGCCGAGCGCAATTCTAATGGGAATTTAAAATTTTTCACCATAAAGATGTTGCTGTCCTGCCCCTTCCCCTGTCCCTTCCCCTCCTGTCTGTGCGCCTCACTTCACTCCAGTTTTCTGTCCAGTTCTTGTTTCTTGCATAAAATGAAATTGTATTGCATTCGCTTTTTGCGCCCTTTCTCTCTCTTTCCATCTGCCTCTCTCGTTCTTCGTCTGTTGCTGTTGCTTTATATCTGGACACAGAAAATGCTGCCTCAGCAGCAGGAACAGCAGCAGCAGCTACAGCAACAACAGTTGCTGCTACTCCAGTTCGGAACGGACTCTGTCTTGGGCTTTGCTTTTTATGCCAGTTTCATGCCGCACTACTTCACCCCCCCCTCCTTTTCCCACTCTCGATCTCATCCTTTCTACACTACTCATTCTCCTCTCCCCGCTACCCTTTCCCGTTCTCTTTGCACTCGTGCAACACAATAGAAAATCGCAATTCGTATTTTTAGAGCAACATGAAAATTTATGATACATTTGCCGCTTCGCGTCGCCTTCGCTCAGCTTTATCAGGGCATGGGTGGAGGCGGAGACGGAGGCGGGTATGGGAGGCGTGCCAGCAACGGGTTGGGCTCTTAGCTCGTTTGTGTTATGGCCAAGCCAAAGCGGATTTCAAATTATTCCACTCAAATAAAATGTTGATAATTGTAATGGAATTTTCAATTAGATTCCGCTCGAACGGCATCTCAATTCCGTCTCAGAGACCCGACTGAATTGTGCTCAACTGTTCCACAACTGCTCAGCGACAGCTTGGCAATGTATACTCTCGCTCTCTGGCGCACATACTACTTTCTGGATTATTTATTTCGATTACTTAAGCCGAGCAATAAAAATAACTAAGTAGCTCAAAGCAGGGCTAAGCGCAAACATAAACAAATGAGCTACGAAACTTGGCTGGAGATTAAAGGGTAGGGTGGACGGGGACAGGGAAAGACGCACACAGGCACACACTGCGTATAAGTAATGTGTGTGGGGAAAAGCCTTTCAGCTTGAACATGTTCATGTTGCGCGCAACGACAACTGATTAATAACAATCTCACTGCAAATGAAAGAGAAGAGACGCAGCAGATTCCTCAGAATTATATATATGTATAATCTATATAGATTTGGCATATTTATAGACAAAATTTCCACAGTTCTCAACTCGTTCTTGTTCTCTTACTAAAATATGTTGAATTGGAATTATAGCTATGTACCTATTCTGAACAGTGCGAAGGAAATTAATTTAAATATTCATGCAATTTCTAGACTTGATTCACTCTTTTTAAGATCATTTTATTTAAATTGGGTACGTCGTTAGTATTAAAACTTTGTGGCAACCGAAAATGTATGTAACTGGCAGAAGGAGGCGTGGCAAAACCCCACAAACTATATATACTCTTAGTCAGCATCAACGGGCGCGTCGATATCTTAAGAGAAACGAAACGAATCGAAACGGACTACTATAAATATTATATATGATCAAGTTTGTTTAAGTTTTTGGCCACGCCCCCTTCCGCTACCGTAAATCGATAACAACCGAATTCCAAGCGTAATTTAAATGTAGGACATCATTCATTTATTTTTGTAAGCACAATAACTATTAACGCCGAAATGAGTTATTAAGGAAATCATTTTAAAGAGGTACTGATTTCCAAGCTCTGCAAATACGCTTAACATAGAAGATATACATTTAAGAATTCGTTTTGGTCAATCACACTTTATTGTAGCTTTCTTACTAGTTATTTTTCTTTTTAAAAATAAACATATTTAAAAATACTTTCACTCCACCTTTTGTTTCAAATCAATTAAGCAACTCGGAATGAGTTAATAACCAAGCTTTAATCTGTTTAAGGAAACGAATCCTCATCAAGATCCAATGAAGACTTGCAGCATACGACTTGGAGGACTTGCAAATGCCGTGCGTGCTGCTCATGCCACGCACATTTCTTTTGTTCTTTTTTGCGGGGGGTGTACGAAAGGGGCAGCACATAGTTTTCCGTTCCGATTTGCTTTGCACAATGAAAACGAAGCGGACGCACGTGACTGAGGAAAGAGAGAGAGATGGAGAGGGACGGGGAGAAGGATTGGGGGTTGGACTGCCTTTATCAATTTTATCTGTGAAATATTTCCGAAACATTTGCCATTATATTTGCATTAGTGGCCACAGCTTCCGTTTGCTGTTGGTTAACTGTATTCTCCTTCTGTCTCCCTTTCTCTCTCTGTCTCTGTGATCCTCCCATACGACACGACACTGCGCCATGCCACACCACGCCATGCCACGCCAGCTCGACGCCAATGAAAAGGAAAATGGCCTGGTGAATAAAAAAGAAATGGTGGGGCAGGGCGTAGTGGGGCGGGGGGCAGTCGGGGCAGGCCTAGAGCAGGAACTACTCGGTCGCTGCTGGCACTCGGCTGGTCTATTCCCAGGCGGAAACTGCTTATCACACATTTCCACCCAGCCACGCAAATTCACACAAGTGCGGCAAACGGAATACAATACAAAAATTGCGAAAAAGAAGCAAACAAGCAAAGACAACAACGAAAAAACGAAAGAAACGAGAAAGGCAAAGAGATGGAGAGGGTAGAGCGAGAGGGAGACGGGTTGCCTGCGTGCTAAAGTAATAGCGCACAAAGAATGATGCGTAGACATGATTTCCGTGCGGTTGATTTCCCGCCAGTCCCCCCTGCTTGCCCGCCTTCCCTCTTTCCCTGCTTCAACTCGCTTTCAACTGCTGCTGTTGCTGCTTGCAGCGCAAACTATTTGCTTGGGGATTTAGTTTCTGGTACCTTTTTCGGTGCGTATATGTAACATCTTATCTTCATGCTCCTGCGGGCCTCAAGTACCCGCTGCAGCCGTCGTCTTCGTAGTCGACTAAGTTGGCAGCTGCCTGAAGTAGCATGTAATTCATCTTATTCCCCAAAGACAAGAAAGAAGCAGCCTGTGCGGACACTGCCCCGTCCTGGCCTGCCCTGCCCTGCCTCGTCTGTTCGTCTGTCTGTCGAATCGCTTGCAGATATGATCCGCAGGCTCAGGCTCAGGCGTTGCTTTCGTCGCGCTGAGCGCTGCCTCCATTGGGACATAAATGGCATCAGCTGGACCTGGAGTGGGGCGGGGGGCAGACGAGACACGCGCCTCATTACGTTGAGTTGTTACGTGTCGAGTTAGAGTTTCAGTTGCAGTTTCAGTTTCGGGGCTACCTCGCCTCCTCCCGTCCCCTTTCTGCAGGCATAAAATGCGTAATAAATTTTAGATTTCGTTTCAATGGCTGAGTGAGAAGTTATGGCCCAGACAGAGACACAGAGACCGACATCGACGCAGACCCAACAGGCTGGACGACACCTTTTTGACGAGGCAACCCTTAGGTCTATGGCCTGCAAATAGTTTTAAATGAAACGAAAGGAGTTTCAGGGATTAGCAGAAGAGGCAACGAGGTATCTGCGAGATACAGTCCGTTGTTAAAGCATTGGGAAAAGTCTCAAGCCTGCATCACTGCCAAGAGGGACGCTTGAGGGAACAGAGTCTACGGTCCCGCACGACGCGACTGCAAACATAATTTCTCTTGTTCCTAATACCAGATAAACGCAGACAAGAAGCAGCCAAAAAGCGAGCGAGAAACGTTAAGGGGAAAGGGAGAAACAAGAAAGAGGAAAATTTTTGAAAAGTACTTGCACAAAGTTCCTTAACCCCAAGTGGCCGCCGTCGCTTCAGCCGTTTCCGTATTATTTTCAACATTTATTTGCGACGCGTAAATAGAAAATAGTGGATAAAAAACAAGCACAAGCTTGAATCAAAAATGCAAAAAGAAGGGGAGGGGGTAGTGGCAGGAGGGCACAAGGCAAATGGAAAATAGAAATTGGAAAAAAGCTGCCGCGTAATAATAAAGAAAAACTGAAGCTGGGCTAAGCCGGTTGAGCGATAGCAGTCCAGTGGGCATGACAGTCAAATGCATTTTAGGTAAACATTTCGGCTGGGTGGGCATGGCTGGCATTGCTGGCTGGCTGCCGCCCAATTGACGTAAATCGTGTGCAAGTTTTTGGCAAGCAGATCGACGTCTGCGGCGCGGCAAAGGTCAGCAAACTGCGAACCGGAGGTCACCCACCAACCTAGCATCATCAACCCAGTGGGCCTTGGCTTTGCAGCCAGTTTGGTGTGTTTTATGTTTAGCTGCCTTAAGTCGTTCGACGATATAAACAATAATCTTTTCAAAATTTCAAACGGTTCACAACTATTTTTTGATTTTCTTCTGATTCCCGACTTGTGCGACCTGGCCCAGAGAAGCGAATCGAGAAGTGAACTGCGTACTCCAATCGCCACTGGAAACATTCCCTCACCATACCCTACGGCATGGAGGAGCAAGAGCCACCTCACAAGAGGACAACGGTCCTGCTCAACGGCACAGAGAATGCCTCGGGCTGCAGTGGAGGCGCTAGCGGCAGCAACAACATCCCGGCCACTTGCAGCGACGAGCAGCCCGACGCCTCTGGGGTGCACCTAGTGCTCATGTGCATGAACGCGAACCGCCATGTGACCTTTCAGCAGGGCGTGATCGACAACGAGGGCATGAACCGGCGCAAGTCCAAGTGCTGCTGCATTTACCGCAAGCCACACGCCTTTGGTGAGAGTTCCTCCTCATCGGACGATGAGTGCGAACATTGCTGCGGCCATCCCGAGGTGCGGTTGCGCAATCGCCTCAAGAAACAGGCCCAGCTGTGCGGCTGCGGGTGCCACTGTCAGCATCAGCATCAGCATCACCATCAGCACACTGTCGCTCATCTAGCCGCCTGCGAATCTCTTGCGTTCCCCTGCTCAGTACCCACGCCGGCCACCTCGTTGCCCGTGCTCCCTGTAACAAGTGCGCCTGAAGTAGCAGGTGATTCGGGCTACGCCGATAGCGACAAGGTCGCGGAGCAGCCTGCGAAATCACTAAGCCTCCTTACAGCCAGTTCAGAGGTTTCCAACAGAGACGACAGCATTATCACATGAAACGAGCTCAATACCTTTAAACCAAACTGATACTCTGCCGTCATCTTCGTATTCTAGCCCATTGTCCCAATCCCTATCAAATTGTTTGTCCTTCCAGGTGCAATGCGTACTCGACTCGAATCGCAATGAATAAACTGCGTATGTTATCGGAAGAAAAAGCGGGTTTGTTCGGGGATCACAGTTGGTTAAATTATCTAATTATATATAGGGCCATTATAATAGCCTTGTTACAAGTCAATTAGGTTACCGGCTATACCCACTCACGCACACACACACTCATGCAAGCTCGTCAATTATTCAATCGTACATTTCATTGCATACTTTCGAGCACCATCGCATATTCCTTTGCTGCAGCAAGCACAGCTGGCTGACTGACTGCAGGCCGCAAGCCGCAGGGCACCTGCCTTGGCTACACTTGCTCGGCGTGAATCTAGAATACGTCATAACGTTCGCGCTGAAATCACTTAAAGGCTTGTCGCGACTTTCATAAGCCCGCCTTTTGGCAAGGCCAAGCGAAAGCCGAAGAAGGAAAAAAAGACCACAATGGCAAGCGGACGGGTTGGTCGGGTCTGGTCGGCCTGATGGCGTTTGTCATTAGTCAACGCCAAGCCACGCCCATGCCCGGGGCTGTCCACGCGCCACCTACTGATTGATTATGGGGGAGCTGTCTGCGCGAACTTGTAAATAGATTAATGAACTGTTGCTGCTGATGCACTTGCAATGCGGCATGTGGCAGGTGGCAAGTGGCAGAAGGCAGTAGGCAGTAGGCGGCAGACGAGCAACGACCAATGGACACTGTGCAAAATGGCTGCTGTCTGCAGCAGGCACGTCCAGCCTGTCCTGTTCCAAGAGGAGCTGAGGCATTTCGCTGCCGTCCCGAGGGAGTTGCAACTTTGACACGCAGCAGCTGCAAGTTGCCGTCCCACAGAGCACTCTGTCCCCTCCTTGTCCCGCTCGCTAGGCCGATTCAAATTATGCAATCGTGTGCATGAATATCCTTGCATATCCCTGCAATCCTTGCATGGCGTGGCACCAATTCGAGCAAGAGCCAGAAAAGTGGAAAAAACGAGAGAGAATCAAAACGAAACGAAACAAAATGGCAAAAATGGAACGAAACATTTTTTTTGTTTGTTTCGCGCGTTCCGCTTTTCGTTTACCACATTTTGTTTTTCTCTCCGTGTTTTTTTATGCCCTGCGAAAAAAGGGTATACTAACTTTGTGCAAATGTATGCAACATGCAGAAGGAGGTGAGGCAGATCTCAAAAAGAATATATATACTTGATCAGGATCACTAGCCGAACCAATTGAGCCATGTCCAACTGTCTGTATGAATGAACGCGCCTATCTCATCTATTACAAAAGCCAGAGACACCAAATTTGGCAAGGTAACATGGTATACAGATCCATATGCAGATAAATTTTATTTCCTCCGAATCAATAATTTCATTTTACAGCGACGTAAAAGATAAAACCTTCTGGCTTTACCGCATACTAAGCTGTTTTAACTATTGGCCGTGTAACTACTGGCCGTGTATCTATTGTAGCTCTTCTGCAAATTTCAATCCGATCGAACAATAAACACAGAAATTATTTAAGTCTCCTTAATGCTCAAAGTAATGCATGGTGTGCGCAGGGTTGCATACATATATGTGTTAGAGTGAGACAGCAATATGCAATAGCCATTGGTAATTGTTACTGTTTTTTTTTTTTTTCAAAGTTGGCGAAGGGTATCTCTTTGTCGGGCGTGCCCGACTGTAGTGTTCGTCTGGTTTTATTATGCCAGTGTTGCCAAACTTTGAACCCTTTGCGACTCAGTCTTGCTTTGTGTGTGTGCTATTAAGCCACATTTTAATATGTGTTGGTGAGTTGTGTGTATGTGTGTGTGTGTGTGTACTGTGCGCCGTTAGTCGTTTTTATGAGGTCTCTTGGCGCTTGATTCCGCGGCCCAAATGCTGCCAACCGCATTTGAAGTGGCTGCTGGAAATGAAATACGCCACAGCAAACAGTTACCACAGTTTGCATAACTCACACACACATACACACATGCACACTGTCAGACGTATGTACAATAGCGTACATATGTATCTAGAACTGCGCCGACTGGGGAGACTCAGCTTCCCTTCTTTCTGCTCTCCTTCTCCTGCTCGTTCGACCTGCCGGAAAAAAGGGACACAGCAGATTTGTTAACTTGGTCAATGGGTCGCGTGGTCGGCGGAGTTCGCTACTCCCGAGATTCGAATTCACATTCGGGGGTGTCTAGCTTGATCGAGTCGGATTTCTCTTGGACTTATTCTCTATTTGGCAAAGTTTTATGCTTGAATAAAAATATCCGGAAAGTTCCAGCATGAAATAGAAAGCAAAACATTTCAGAGATGATATACTCGTAAATGGATTATGAGTCACAACCCATGCCGTATATAAATTATTTTCAAACTAGTTTATATTGAGTTACTTCAAGCAGAAGTTAGGTAAAGTTTACTTTGAGCATAATCGGAACAAATCCAAAGTATAAGAAACAAGTCTAATAGAGTCTCTTTACCTAAATTCATCCCACATCCTTATTAAATAATAATTTCTATACCAAATAAATGAATCGAACTTCGCTTGCGACTCTCCCAAATATAGTAGACCTCATCCCATCTCTGGCGCTGCTCCATCCAATCTGAATACATTTGGAAATTTGTATCTAAATTCAGTGTGACTAAGCAATTGAAGAGGCAGAGTTGCCACTTCTATCTCTGTCTCTCTCTCTCTTTCTCTCTGGCACTGTGTCTGGCTCAGCTGTTGTGACCGTTCTAGAGTGCCATTTTCGCATCTAGCACTGATGAGCAATGCGACGCCAACCCTCTAAGCCCGCCCCCTGCACACGACCACGCCTCCAATTTGATGTGTTTTAAAATGTGACCCATAAATAACGGTAATGACAGATGCTGGCAGAGCGCAACGGCGCAGCAGAAGTATCAACGGAGGCAGCATCGTTTTGGCCTTTCATTCGGCACGTCCCTCTGCTAACGAAAACAACGTCGAGAAAGAAAACAAAGCCAAGTCGCAGATGAAGACGACTGAGACGAAGGCGGAGGCGATACTGAAATCGCAATCACGAAACGAACCCGGCCAAGGCAGGCCAAGTGGTAACTTTGCTCCCCATCGCACGCGGAGGCAATTGAATCGCTTGTAGGCTATGAATAAGTCGATTACAAAAGCAAACTGACAGAGGGAAAAGCCCACAGCAATAACAACAACAATCAACCCAAAAACAACGCTGACAACAACAACATCAGCTACAGCAGCAGCAGCTTCAAAACATCTCACACACAGTTAGACCTGGTCTCGATTCCGGCTTTGGATCGGCTCAGGCTGCTCCCTTGCCGCCTCTGATGGTATTTTCCTTTAACACCAGATGTATTAAAATGACATGTACTGCCTGTGTGTGTGTATGTGTGTGTTGGTGGGTGAGTTGTTTGCTTAATGTTCTTGCACTCCCTTTTGCAAATCATTTAAAAAGCACTTAAGTGGAAATTAAAAAGAAATTATTCACTTTGGCACATTTCACACAGCAACAACAACAACAACAGCAGAGAAATACATTTCAGTATTTCAGCTGGTTTCACTCTTTAGCTCTCGTTTCTACCTCCCTTTCTCTCCCTCTCTTTCTTTCCCGTTCACATTGCTGTAATTTTTGCGGTTTGCCTCATTATTCGAGTCTGGCCAAGGTCTACAAACCACAGGCTTCATTTTCTTTTGCTGCTACCCCTTTCCCTCTCTCTCTCTCTTTCTCTCTGCATACCCCACTGGGGCCAGTTCGCCTCTTGGTGCTGCCTGGTTTTGCCTTTAATTGTGGTTTATTTTGCCTTCGCTTACCCATTGGTTGTACGCTCCCACACCCCTCCCCTGTCTGCAATCCTTTTGTCAGCTCACTGACAACTGTCGGGCATTTGTAGCATTGCGCACTTAACCACAATATTTAGCATTATTTTAATTGTTTATCACAACCTCATCAACCTCAGAGCCCGAAAGGGTCTTAGGGCAAAAGGTGTCGACTTCACTCGCTCTATCACTCTCTCTCTCTTTTTTCTCTCTCCTGCTATCTTTGTCTCTAAAACAAAAGAAAAGCAGCAAAGCACAAAATCACAAAACGCTTAATGGGTTTTTCTATTCTTTTTCCCTCTAAATGGTATTTGCTTTCTTTGGTATTTTTATTAAATTACTAAAAATAGCAAAATTTTTAATTGATTTTCATTGCGGTTTAACTCTGTTCAAATATGGTTTTAATTGATTTTCATTCTAATTTGCTTGTGGCTTTTATTAACAGGGGACATACCAATATATAGTATATGGCAGGGTTGTATGGTAGCATATATGACATATTAGGTTTTTTTTTTGTTGTTTTAAATTTATTATACAGACAAAAAACTTCAACATGGCAAAACTTAAGAGCATATTTCATATGGCAGTTTCAGATACGGCAACACATTCGACGTACATGTGTATTTGGCATATTTAAAATGATTTTATTATCGTTTTTATTTTATTATAATTGACACACAAAAATCTTCAATATTACAAAAGAACACATTTATATGGCAAATCGAATGTATGACATTGTCATGCCACCTACAGAGTATTTCCCCTTACTTTCTGTGCGGTTTCTTCTCTTTCTTTCTTTTTCATATAATTGTTATTTATTTGTTATAAATTTCGCAACATTTTCGTTTGATTTTATTGCTGTTGCTTCTGCCACAGGGGAACACTCCATGTAGGGCAGGCAATAATATTTGTCGCCCCCCAAAAAGTATGTACTGCAAAATTATTGACATCTAAATTACAAGCATGGCTCGTGTGTGGGCGGAGGTATGTGTATGTGTGTGGTGTATCATGTGTGCGAGCGTGTGTGTGTGGGGTTGCCTCGTCTGCTTATGGCTTTGTTTGCGACGTGCCCTGCTTTGCTTTAATGCCGAAACTGCCGCACAATCAGTTACAGTCTCAGCTGTCAATAGATTGTTCACATTTTTCTTTATATTTTCATATCTCATACACGCACACATACAGACACACACGCACACGCGCTCCCACATATGCCTCGGCTGGCTGTGGCCCTGTTTTGTTGCCCACTTTTTGTGTTTACTGCTTAAATCTGCCAATTTACTCGTTTACGTTTAGGCTTTGCCCCACCGCCCCCTCCCTTTCAGCTCCGCCTTTTAGAACTCTGTTGGTCCCTTCTTGGGCCCTTCTGGAGGGACCACGTATATCGTGACTGCGGCCTTTTCGTGTGGGAAATTAATATCTGTGTCATTTCTTTTTGCTGCCTCTTCTTCTGTGCCGTCTTTCCCTCACTCTCTTTTTTTTCTTTTTGGGTTAATAAGGCTAAATTGAGAGAATGTGCGACGCACTTAATTATCATCATATTTATTGTCTTTATTTATGGGCAACATAGCGCAAGCGAGACAGAGATAGCAGCACAGCAATACCGGGAGAGCAGCAGAGAGCGACAGCAAAGCCGACTTTTTGTGACTTTTTGCACATTTTTATGATGGGTCATAATATTTGCAATCATTATTTATGATTGCTACACACTATGTTCGACTGCGTGCAAGGGTCGATGAATGGTGGGGAGGGGGGAAAGGGAGGGGGAGCAGAGAGGAGTGAGTGGTTTGCCACGAGTCGAGCCAAAGGTTGTCATTGCAGTTAATTAAATTATTTTAGTTAGTTGCCAGTTGAGCCAATCGAACTCACTTCCCCTACCTCCTCCCTGGCGTGTTCGAATTTAATAGCTTTTGCAACCTGCTCGGGTATCAATTAATTCCCCGTTTATGCGGCCGGCTGCATTGGCCACAAAATCCCCAAGCAACTTTTCATAGAAAAGTTGCAGATGAAATTTGATTTTGTGTTCTTCTAACTGAATCCTGCTGGATCCTGGTTGAATCCTGTTGAACTTTTACTGTAACGCTCGCAACTTTGCCCTGTCTGTATACCCCGTGAGTAGCGCGAATTGAGTTCGCCAACTAGTTTGACAAATATTCGACGAAAAAACAACAGCAAAGAAAAAAATTAAATTAGTTTGCAACCTAAAATAACAATCCGCAAGAAATCCATCATCCTCATTTTTAGGTAGCTGAAGGGGGTTAAATAAATATGCATAGTACAGGGTATGTGCAGGCTGGTTATTTGCCCTGGATCCCGGATGGGTTTAAAAAGTCTCCGCAAAGTAAAAGTCAAATAAAATCTGTGCGCGCTGGCGAAATTATGCCCAGTCAGACATGTTTTGCTGTTTGTACAACCTTAAAACAACAAGATGAAGAAGAAGCGGAGCAATAATGCAAACTTCTTTACGGGCCGCACACAGGTGCACAAATGCCGAGCGCAAAGTATAACAACAAAAGCGACAGCCGCTCGAAAATTTACATAAGAAACAAAAAAAAATTATCCGGTCTTGCGACACGGCTGGTGGCAGATGGCAGGTGGCACGCGTCTACATAAGGACGTACATACATTATATTGTGTTTATAAGTATGTATATACGCTATGCCTATGTAGGGGTAGGGAAGCGGGAAGCGCAGCCAATGTGTATAAAAGTGTTTGCGAAAATCCTTATGCAACAAGGCCCGTCGTCGTTGTCTGCAACTCAGGTAAATGTATGCATGATCATGTCTGGATTAACTTAATGAAAGCAACGAATGCAACCACAGCAGCAACAACTGCAGCAACCACAACATCAGCAGCACAGGCAGAAGCAGCAGAAACGGCAACGAAATAACAACAAAACAGCTGATGGCGGAAAATGTTAACAACGACGCTGCACACTGAAAAATGCTGTCATGAAACGCTAAGACGCTGACAATGTCTCCAAAGCCAGACACAGACATGCAGCATTCCCTCGCTCACTCCCACGCACACATACACGTTCATTCACTCTGCGCTTGACGGGTGCCGACGACATTGTAAAAATCGTAGCATATTTTGGAGCACACATTTTCATTTGCCTTCAATTGCAGTGCATAAAAATGTAGCACGCATTTCAGCGAAATGTTTTATATTTGCATTGAACTGACTTGCAGGGACAGCTTTCAGCGCAGCCCTTTTTATTTTCACGGCTAAAATCGAACACGTTTTAAGAGTATGCAGAGTGCGGCGTGTGAAACTGTAACTCTTCATGCTTCATTTAGTTTTATGTACGCCTGCATGTCTTCGCCTGTACGTCTGTGTGTGTGTGTGTGTGTGTATGTGTATGTGTGTGTACATCGGCTGACATGCTGACGGAAACATGCAGCAAACGTGCAGCGTGCAACGTGCAAGCTTCAGCAGCAGCAGCAGCAACAAAGCGAACAGCATTTAAAATCTTTCAGAGTCGCGTTGCATCGCACCGCGCTGCGTCGTCCTTGCGCCTGACAGACATCGCTGCAAAGATTTACGGAAAGTTTACAGCGCCAGACATTTGTTGTGGCCTTATAAATTGTCTGTGCGTGGGCCAAGGTGCCTGCTCTGTCTAGGGTGCTCGGCCCCGGCGACAGCCTCACGGCGCACAACACACACACACAGCAACATATGAGTGTACTTGTATGTGTCTGTATGCGTGTGTGTGTGTCGGTATGCCAGTGGGTATTCGCAGCGTGTTCACAGCGTGTTGCCAGAGTGTTCGCCGTGAGACAACCCAGAGACAAACTCTGCACACTTTGCTCTCCTCGCTGCCGCCGAGTCGAGTCGATTGCTGCAGTGTCAGCACCTCACAATGCAGCAGCAGCGGCAGCAACAACAACAATCGTGAAAGCCAACAACAGCGACAACATAAAACACAAAACACGGAACACGAAACACGTTAAGCGCATTGCCATTTGTGCCACATCATGGAGAATGCCAAGGACCCGTCGCTGCGCAGCGTATGAAGAAATGCCAGGACAGGCAGGGGATGGAGAAGGGGCAGGCACGGGCCTTATGATTCAGGATTCAGGTGACGCCTGGGTGTGGCATGGGAACGTCTAAAGCCGCCGGCACAATGCAGACAGCTGGCAAAGTTGTTCGATATTGTAAATGTGTTTGGCCGAATCGCCGCTGGCTTAAGGTGGATTCCACGTATGCCACGGGGTTTTGTCGAAAGGCGAAAGGCGGCGAGAGCAGTCAGAAAAGAAAATGGACAAAAGCGCAATAAAGAAGATGTCGTTGGCAGCAGCAGCAGAAAAAAATAAAAACGTATAAGGAATTTTCAATTGATTAGTCGATAAGGTTGATCGATTCGATGCGATGGGAATAAGTGTGTGTGCGTGTGTATTGTATGTGTGTGTATATATGTATGTATGTGTGTGAGTATGAGTGTGCAGGTGTCTGCGTGTACGGTTGCTTGGCGATTGCCTGAAAGCTTGCATGCAATTTGCATCGTTAGCTGTGGCAGGAACTGAGTGGAGAAAAACGATAATAGAGGAAAGTAAAGGAAAAGTTCATAGGGAAATTAAATTGTTGAAGAAGAGCACTATCGTATATTCTCTTCTTGGATATTCTATTTATGATTTTGCTGTACTATATGTTTTCATATACAACATACAACAAACATATTTATGTATATATATATATATTGTTATATAATTTCACGACAATTAACTTTTTCATTGTTCGATTGTCTTCATTTTAAATTAATTTATTTAATTTATTTACTTATCGTGCTGTGGTTGGTCTCTGTTAGCGAGTCTGCACTGTATTCCAAACTATTGTAATATGCTATTGATTTTCTTCTGCTCGCAGCTGCATTTCAATGCAACTCTCTTCTGAAATCGCAATAAACTGCAGACTGACAAGACCATCTGCGCCTAATTGCTTCGGCTGCAGCTCAACACCTTCCCGACCCGACACACTCTCCCCCCTCTCTTCTGCAGCCCATTGCAATTAACCCGCTTCCCTAGACGAGTAACTGCTTGCTCAAGGCAATTAAGATTAATTTCGCATAAACTTTGGCAGATTGCGTATACGACGCGTGTGGGTTGCGTTTCACAGTCAAAATGCCGAAAACAAAGATAGATGACAGTGATAGTACTGCAGAGTGAGGAAGGGAAGGGAAGAGGGGACTGTGCTGTGTGCATGTTTGGCAATGCACACAAATTAACTACTCGCGATTGTTTTACACGTCAGCCTCATCGTCGTCGCCGGCATTCATTGTCATGTCTCCAGATGGCGCCGCGTCGATTTTGGCCAGTCGGGACAATGCAGTCGCAGCATAATAGCTAAGTGTGTGTATGTAAATGCGTGTGTGTGAGTGTTGACTGGAAGTTGTTTGCTTTATGCCAGCCATTTAACAAGTTTATGGCTTTATCCTGCAGCTGAGCGCGTCTTCGGCTCGAGTTGAGACGGAAAATTGTTTCAATTAACAGCAGCAACATAAACAGGGGCGTCTCCACTTCCTTCCCCTATCCTCTTGGCCTGTTGTATATGCCTTTCAGTGTGAACTCTTTTGATGATGTTTGTGCACACAGGCAGACAGAGAGAGAGAGAGAGAGAGGGAGAGAGAGAGAGGGAGAGAGAGAGAGGGAGAGAGAGAGGGAGAGAGAGAGGGAGAGAGAGACAGTTAGACATGAAGTAAGCGCAGTCGTTGAAGTCATAATGTACGTGCAGGTCGAGGATTTGCCGGGATTATGAGTTAACTTTGATATCAAATTTACAAATTCGCAGAGAGAGAGAGAGAGAGAGAGAGAGGGAGAGAGAAAGGGGAGGAGTGGGAGATCAACAGAGTGAAAGAGCAACACTACTCATGCTGTGTTTATCGCACTGTTTTGCTCATCTCATTCAGCCTGTGCCAAGTGACAAGTTTGAAAGCAATTAAGGCAAATACTAATTGCTTGCCTACGCTCTCTGCCCTGCACGAGTATTTACTTACACACTCATGATTGGGTGTGCGTCCCACCCCTTCTGTATACCCCTTTTCACCTCACATACGCCTCTGTCTGGGGCGAAGTCAAATAGCAAGTTAAAGGCACGTTTGATGTGCGCTAGGTCTAATTAGACCTTTAAGATTTCCCATTTCCGACTCGAGCCATAAACGAGTGATAAACGCAGGCTCTTAAAATACACTGCGCGAAAAGGTAGGACGAAAGTAGCAGAAAGACTACAGCAAATGAAGACTGTTTGAGAAGTACAAAACGTCTATGACCGTGGGATTCTTATATTATTATAGATCTAAGCTTGGCTGCAGCTTCCTTAAAACTCCAAAGTTAGGTAGGAAACTTCCCTTTTTCCATCTAAATATTTGCCTATCCTCTAGAAAGCTCAAAATTTGCAACAAAGTCTGCTCGCACTAACAAGCAACTACATAGATAGATGGCATCTTTAACTAATCAGTTCTACATGCGCAGAAAATATTGAGAAAGTTTTTCTTTTGTGAATTGAAATTGTAAATTTTGTCAACTTTTTTGCGCAGCTCTCTCTCTCTCTCTCTCTCTCTGTCTTGTGCAGTTTTACAAGATACTATGCTATTGTTCTTGTTCTTTCTTTGTGTCCGTTTCTTAGCTCTTGCAAAGACGAGACTTAAAGTTGTCAGCAAATCGTCCGAGGAGCAGCTTCTGACTTTATTTTTACCTATTGCCTCGCTTGTGCTATCTCTCTCTCTCTCTCTCTCCCTCTCTCTCTCTCTGTCTGGTTGTCTCCTACTTCGTCTCTGTGGCAGTGTGTGTTGATCCGTACTTTGTAGCTGCAGTTGTTGCGGCTGCTTTGTCTTGCGTCAATTGAAAGCTCTGAGGTAGTTCGGAAAAAACGCAGCAGCAGCAGAAACTGCGGAAAGAGAAGAGAGGCAAGGAAAAGGGGAAAGGGGAGAGAAACTAAGAGAAAGAGGAGACAAACTAAGAAACTGGCATGAAATAAAAAGCCAAACGGCAGTCGAACAAAGTAAAGCGAAAGCCCGAGTAGAAGTCGAGGCAGAAGCAGAAACAGAAGTAAAAGTAGAAGTAGAAGTTGCAGCAGGCATAAACAAATGTCGCAAGCACACCCCTCTCTCTCTGTCTGTGTGTGAGTGTGTATGTGTGTGCAGCTGTCCCAGTGAGTTGTTGTTCGGCTCTGCCGGTGCCTGCCTGCATTGTAATGACCACGGCAAAGGGAAAGAAAAGAGACAGCAAGAGGCAAGGAAAACGGAGAATGGTAGAGGGAATAGGCAGGTAAATGGGGTAAAGGGGTAAAGAAGAGTTACAACGGGGAGTTAGTCGAGTTCCAGTAACAGCAATAGAGCAAGATGTTATTGTTGTTGCTGCTGCTGTTGTTGTTGTTGCAATGTTTCTTGCGCTGTGTTCCACAACAGAAGAACTTGAGTTGTTTGTTTTTGCTTTGTCGTGTGTTGACACATTTTTAGTAAAACATGCCGCGTGTACGTGCATGTGTGTGCGTGTCGGGATTTCTCAGTGTATGTGTATATTACTGTCTGTGTGTGTGTGGTGTACGGGTCCGCTGGTGTGCAAAACCGGAAATTGCAAATGCAACAAGATGTTCTGCGGGAGTTGCCACATTGTTTCTGCTTGCCACAATACAACAACAGCATCAGCAGCAGCAACCACTGCAACAACAAGAACTGTAGCTGTAGCTACAACAATATTTCATGTCGCACTGGCGCAAACGTGTCGCAACAACAGACCAAAACGTGCATGTTCACGTTCGCTTCACACTTCACAAAAGTCAGCTAGAGTTCGCCGCTTAAAAGACATTTAAATTCGCTGCAATATCTGTAAAAGAAAAGCTGGAGAAAAGCGAAGAATAAGTATATTAAGACGATAGGAAGTGGCGGAGGGGAGTAAGAAGAACAGAAGAATCCAAGAACTCAAACAAATGTCGTGGAAATCACAAGCAAAATTATGAGATGGCTGAGAGAGAAAGAGATAAATTTGTATATGGCTTAAGAGGGTTGTGTCCTGGTGGAAATTAACTCAAAATAGGAATGTTATAAAGACAATAACATAGTGCGAATGGAGATATATAGAATAAAAAAGAATATGTATGCCAAATCTTTGCATAATCGTTTTGTCCTTATTTCACTTGTTTTAATTGACATCCAGAAAAAGATTATTTTTTATATCATTTATTTCTCTCACTACAAATATGCCGCTTTAATGCTTCATAACAGGCTCATTGAGGTTCATTTAAATGCGAGTTGTAATCGGAATTCAATATAAACAGACGCCGTCAAGTTGATTTTCCGCCCCGCTTTGTTCGCCGGACCAGGTTTGTTTTGGACTTGTTTGCCTCAGTTGGCCGAGAATAATTACATTATTGTTTTTAATTAAACATTGTTAGCATAGTGTGTGCCATGTGAATTCTACCGACTTTGCCTTGCCACGCTGCCTCGTCCTGTTGCCGGTTTCGCAGAAGTTAACAAAATTTTTGCTTACGCCGCAAAGTAGGCAACACTTTTGTGCCATGTGTGCTGTACGCTGCAGTGTGTATGCGAGTGTTTGTGTGTGTGTGTGTGTGTGTGTGTGTAGACTCTGGCAGGTCGTTGGCCATCCGCTCGAACTCCTTTTGGTGCGCTCCTCTCTCTGTCTCCCTCTCTCTCTTTCTCATTCTCTCTCTTTGTCACTCTCGCGCCTGCACCCCGTGGCCAGCAACCTCATCAACAACTTTTTAACTAACTTGCCAGCCAGGCTAACAAGACCGCAGTCAGGACGCAGTCTGAGCTGCAGCAAGGATGAGCCTGGCATTGGCCAGGGGCAGCGGCAGTGGTGGAACAAGAGGGTAGGGGAGATGCTGAAGCTAAAGCTGGGCCTGAGCCTGAGACAGACGGCGAGGACGACAAGCAAAACTAACTAACTCGACGCTCGCCACTTGTAATGTACCGTTATTGTTGCCAACGAGCCAGGAGAGAGTTGGAGAGGTAAAGAGTGAGAGAGAAAGAGGGGCTAGAGGGGTAGTAAGTGAATGCGAGAGCGAACCAAGCGAGAGTTCTGCTTTGTCCGCGAAATAATTTTATTTTATTTGCAGCTTTTTGTAGTTTCGTTTTAGTTTTTTATACTGTTCTTTTTTTTTTTGGGTTCCAATGCGAAAAACTTCAGCTACAACTGCACAGATTTTTGGCCAGTGTTAATGCAGCATCCCTGCGGCTGCACGACCCCTACTCCCCCTCATCCCCTTTCGCTCCAACTACTGCTGCTGATGGCATGTCCCATGTCTCGTCCTGTCGCATATCCTTAGTTGTTTTGGCTCTATTTAGTGGCCGCTGGAGCAGCAGCAGCAGCAGCAGCAGTTGCTGCCGCCGCCGCCGCCGTCGTTGCTGCCGCTGAACGCTTTATGGCGCTGGTTTTGCTGTCGCCGTCGTCGCGGTCGGTCCATTTCAGTCTGCTCGTGTGTCTGCCAAGTTTTTATACCATGCAGCTAAATAGTTGGCAACTTTTTTTTATGTTAGTCCCCTCTCCTACTTACTCCCTCCCCCTGTCCCTTTCCACTGGAAATTGCGCACAAATTGGCAGCGCGTTTTACTGCTGCTGCTGTTGTTGTTGCTGCTGCCTTTGACAAGTTCGCGCCCCTCCACCGCTCGCACCGAACTGCTGCGATTGGCCACGAGCTTTTAATAAAAACTCATTTTAATAAAACTAAAACAATCATTCTCAGTCTTTTCTTCTCTTTTTTTGCAGTCCTTTCTTTTCATTTCTTTTTTTTTTTGGTTTTTTGCTTCTTGATCGCGTTTGGCGGCAGCTGCACTGAAATTAAGTGTTCGCGGTTTGACTTTGCTGCTTGCTGCATGTGCCATTTTACTCTTTCCTCTTTCTTTTTCCCATTTTCCGTTTGGCCCATGCAAACTGTCAAAGTTGCTGCAAAATATTCCATGTTTGATTCCGTTGACCGCTTTATTTCGCGCACTTCTAGCGTACATTGCTATTGTCTGCCTATCTTATTTAGCTTAGGGTAGAAGAGAGACTTTAAGAGCTATATGACAAAAGACTAAATAGTGCACACAGATCAAGTTTATTTTAGATTGTGGCCACACCCTCTTCCGCTTCCCTAAGTCGATAAAAACTAAATTTCATGTGTAATTTTAATGCAGAACCATTCATTTATAGTAAACACAATATCAATCAACGTCCATGAATTCTGAAAATTTGGTTGCGACCGTAAAACATTAACATAGAAGTTTATAAGAAAGAATTTTAAAGAGGAATTGATTTCTAAGCCGCTCCCTAAAGTATGCAACTCAAAATACGCCAAACACATTTAAGAAATCATGTTGGTGTGGTGGGTAGCGGGTATATCGCAGTCGAGCATACTCGTCTGTAGCTTTCGTGATTCTTTTTTGTTATTTTTCCAATTAACTTCAATGGTTTTTAAGTTCGTAGGCTTATAATCATCGTCTAGAGGGTATCAAATCGAAACGGCAGGTTGCAGAGTATTCACAAGGTCGAGACACCTCAACATTTTTGGCTTTCTTTGCTAGCTATGTAAGCAACAACAAATTCAACAAATTTCTCTTTTATTCAGGCTGAAATGGAGCAACAATTTAGTAATATGAAATTGTAATATATTCAAATAATTCGTAGTCTAAGGGAATTTTCTCTTGCATTGTTTTTATTGTGTTTTATGTGGTACTCCTCTCGTTGCATTCTTTCATTTTCTGAAAATTCGGACAAAACTGATGCTGTCTGCAGCTGCAGCTTATCATAATTTGTTGTTTATGCTGAGCCACATGGATGAGAATGGGGACTCCTCCGGGTTGCAGGTTGCAGCAGGTTACCACATGCCACTTGCCACTTGCCACATGCAGTAGCACTCTTGGTTTTACTTACGACATTAATTGAATGCAACCACACACACAAACACACACACACACACACAAGGATAGGACCTAGCATGTAAATGCATGTGTAAGTTGCCATGCATATGTTTGTATGCGTGTGCCACTGTGTGTGTATTTGTGTTGGAAGAATTACGAGGTTTGCTGCATCATGAGTTCTGCGTGCTGAGCTCTGATCCCGAGCCAGGCAAATGGTGAGGGGAAATAAGGAGTCGGGAACCAGGTCGGTCTGCAGCTGGAGTTACTTTTGAACCTCGTTTATTGCATTTCAAGGCACGTACTAAGCGCGCACATACACACACACACACACACACCAGCACAAATACAATCAACACACAGACACTTACGAGCACAAAAGTGTCAAAATCCATACAAACACACACACAGGCACACGCACATATACACACTCTTGCAGTTCTCAATAACAGTCTGAGGCTGAGGCTGACTGGCTGCCAGCGCCCTTTGCCAACCTTACAACTACTCCTCCCCCTGCTCCTTGCAGTACAACTTGGCCAGCTTGCACTTGTTTATCATTTATTACTGCAGTTATAAAATCCTTTTTTATTCCACTCTCTCTCTCTCTTTCCCTCTCTCTCCTTCTCTCTCTTTCTCTCCCGCTTTTTCTCTCGTTCTCCCTTCTGTTTGCTCATGTGCATTGCCTGCGCTTCTATTTATTTTATATTTTTGCATATTTCATTATGGAAAGCAACGATATAAGTAAATACAGGGTGTGCATGTGCCTATGTGTGTCTTTGTATGTGTGCCTGTGTGTGACTGCGTGTGTGTGTGTGTGTGGAGTGCGAGTGCGCTTTGCATTTGTTTGTCTGTTTGTCTGTTTGTTATTTATTTTTCGCTGACACTTTTTCCAGCTCTGCTGCTGTAAACAAAGTAAAACGAGAATCAAGAATAAAAATAATGTTGGTTAATGTTGAACTGTGCAATACCCTAGAAAAAATGTACGGCAATAGCTTTGAGGTTAACTGCCATTAGTGCTGAACAGGTGCGAACAAACTGAAGCCATGCCATCCATGTTAAGCTCTGCTCTGCTCTCATTGGCAAGCGCTGTAGATCGTGGGAGCGCTGCAATCAAAAGACAGTCCACAGGTTCTCTCTCTCTATCTTTGTGGCTCACCAATTGCAGTGCTACCCGCTCACTGCGATCCACAGAGCGCTCTCACTGAATCAGTTCCACTCTAGCTTGTCTGTCACTCCTGCTCACTCACTGCGATCCACAATGTGGATGCCAAGCATGGCTTCAGCTCCCCTTTAAACTGCAGAGCGCAGGCAACTCTCTCTCTCTCTATATCTCTCTGTTGCTTTTGCTCGCTCACTACGATCCACAGTGTGGATGGCAAGTGCTCGCACTGAGGCAGCGCACATCGCCCACTGCACTGGGACAGTATATGCAGTCAGAGTGCAATGCACAATAAGAAGCAGGCAGCAGGCAGCAAATAGCAGCGGCTTCTGAAGAAGTCCAAGCGTGCGTCTGCCCCAAAAGGTGGCAAGTCGCGACGACTGACTTGCAAATACACATATGCACATACAAATGCACTTATGCACTCTGTCAGTGTGTGTGTATGTGTGTGTGTGCGTGTGTTTGCAAGTGTGTGCATGTCATAACATGTCATTTCTTGTTGTTGCTGGTGGGTGATAAAGTTCATTTACCTTTTGTCGTTTATCTTAATACTGCGCTCTCTCCGCCTTTCGCTCTCTCTCTTTTCCTCTCTGGCACTGCAGTGAGGAATGTGTAATTGTCTATATTCTGTTTTGCACTCTCTCTCCCACACACTCACACACACACACACACACACACACACACACAGACACACTCACATATGCAGGCGTTAACTTTGTTTGTTTGTTTGTTTACATTGGTTGTACTTGAGTTGAAATGCCCCATGATGTCGTCGTCGTCGTCGTTGTCTGACACACAGTAAGTATGCGTCTGCGTGTGTGTATGTGTGTGTATGCGTGTGTATACGTGTGTCTGACATTAGTGCAGCAGGTCATTCTGTCTGTCTGTCTGCGCAAAGGATTGAACTTGACTGGGGCTCACAAAGTCAAAGATATTCAGCCACAACTTGACAAACTCTGGCCACATCCTCTCCCATCCACTGCACCCGCCCCGCCCCGCACACTTTGCATTGCAAATTTGTTTAATAAATATAATAAACGCATAATTAGAGTAGCTTTAAGGCTTTTCATTGCGATTGGTAAGCGCCGTTGGGAAGCATTTTACGATTTGAAAATCTTCTCAAGAGCAGAAAACCTTTGCTGTGGACACTCGTAATTGCTTTCTGATTAGAATTTTATATTGGTTTGTCGAGCGTGAACGTGTTTAATGGTAAACTAATAAATAAATTCAATAGCAGGTGGCAAAATCTGTGAAAAACTAGGAAAAACTGTGAGTGAAACCAGTGAAAAACTTGGCCCCGGACAGATAAAATTGCCAAAATTGAAATTCATTGACTTATCACAACATTTTGCTTCGTTTCTCGTTCGTCGTTTTTCTTTTCTGATTTAATTCCATTTAGGAAAAACATGAAATACATATTTATTTGATGAGTTTTCCTTTGGAGTTTACAAATTGAAAATTTCCTTTTGAGCGAAAATGTCAACTACGGGATTAGCCTTTCCCATCGCCAGCAATGGATTTTCCCGTCGTCAGAGGCTCGAGGCAAAATTGTTTTATGAAAATCAAAAAGCCGCCACTGTCGACGCCCCAAAGGAAAAAATTGACTTTTAATTGAATGTCAACTACAGCGAAAACAAGAGCACCTAGAGAAATACAAACCGTACACTATATACACAGGTTTATATGTATATATTGTATATTTATATATCGGGTATAGATACTATAGTTGGTGAGAAAATGCACATTTGTTTCTCGCATTTTGCCCACTTTTCTTCGCTTGCAGTCGATTAAAATGTATCATAAAGCTCCATGCCGTAATCCCTTTTTGATTGCGATTCACGGGGGGGCGGTGTGGTGCCAGGTTGGAGGGGGTACTGGTGCGTGGCGCAGTTTGCAATTAGTTTGGCGGCTGAAAGGCGCGTTTAATGAATTGAATTGAATTGCGTTGAATGAAATTGAATTGAATGCAGTTTATTGCATACCTGAGCATGCCTTTGCATTCCTCTCCTCCTTCTTTCCCTCCCACTTGTGCACAATTGCGACATTGTTGATCGATTTTGGCATCGGTTATCGCAAGAGTGGTCCGCGGTTTTCCTGCAACTTTATATTAAATTCCTCGTTGAAAGCTTTGGTATAAGAATTTGGAAATCTATTCCGGAATTTAAGGCAATTTATGGTAGTTTAGGGATGAGGGACAGCTCGAAACCTAGAAACTGAGCCAGTGGCAAACTTCATTATTACTTTTGTTTCAAGCGCAGTTTTCCGCCTCTCTTTCTCTCTTGCTCTCTCTCTGTTTATTACTCTCTCACTCTTTGTTCCCCTTTTACTCGAACTGATACAATTTGTAACGCAAGCAACGCATTTTGCAGTTTTTGGCCGCATTCGCAACGTTTGCAACAATCAATGCTGTTGCGCACAGTGGGAGAAATGTCATTTGCATGGAATAAATTGCTTCGAATTTGAAGAGGTTTGCCGATTAAATTTTTCATCAACTTCAAATAATTATATTTTGTATCATGCATAATTCGATTGTATTTGTTAACGATTATCGATATACAACAAATATTGGTTGCATCTCTCGTCGATTGGGCTTGTCTGCCCACCGTGCCACCACTGGTTGCCGCCAAGCCATCAATCGTCATGTTGGGCCACGCATTTCTTGTTGTATTCCCGCACAACTCATTGCCCCGTTCTACCATTCTATCCCCCCTCCTGCTGCGCCTATGCACCGTCTGGCACTCTGTGTGCGGCTCACGATTTGGTGCACCCAATCGACCCATAAACCCAGTTATTTACTTAGAAGCGCCTTTTAACATTTTTATTCTCTCTCTCTCATTCACACACACACACTGACAGACACACACACACACACAAACACCAGTTTTTTATTCTATTTCTTTTCCGCATTTTCTTCGTTTTGCCTGCTCTAGTGGCACGCCAAGTCAAGCAGCCGCGTACTGCGCTGCCCGCTGCTGGCGTCGCTGCCAGCGTCGACGCTGTTGGCGGCTTTTTGCATTAAATCAACGCCGTCAACAATAATCAACAACACACAGCGCACACAAACGCAAATAAAAGCGCCGATTTGGGTGGCGAGGGGAGGCAGAGCAATGAGTCCCCACCTGGGGGAAGATAGGGAAAGGGGAGGGTGGCACTCGCAGCGTCCCAGCCCCGCCCAAGCGAAACCAATTTCAATTGCAATTCGAACTCCAATACGAGAATTCGTTTCAATTTGTTGCAGTTGCCGCCCAGCGCAACCGCAATAAAGGGGCACAACGAGGGGCCAGGGCAGGGGCAGAGGCGGGGAGGAGGAGAGGCGGTGGCAAGTGGCTGCAGCCAAGAATTGATTCGCGGCACAGGTACACATGCAAATAAGGTCAACGTGCGCTGCTGCTGCTGCTGCTGCCACTGCCGCTGGCGCTGCCAAACGTCAGTCAGGTTCTCTGCAATAGGCTTACGAGCTCGACTGCGAGGCCCCGCTACCTACTGCCCTGCTCTTCCCCTTACCTTTGCCACCGTCCGTCCATTCCCAGCGGAATCCTCGCACAGAGTCAGCGCCAGAAAGTATGCAACACTGCACCCAGCCTGGTTTGGCCTGTATGACTAATGGGAATTCGAGTGTTGCCCGCTACCCCTTGCCAGTGTGCTCCCTTTGCCGTATACCTTCTCAGCCTGCCATTCCTAAGATACCTTGTAGCACACAAGCACGCGCAGCCCTCGTCCAGCCCAACCAGCCCGGCCAGCTGCTGCTGCACTCATTAGGGCATTTTGGACCTGCATTCTCAAGTCCAATAACCGAACCGAGCTCAGGACGGACTAATAAATGTAGGGAGAGCCTCCGCTGCAATGCCCCAACTCAGCCCGGCACTGACCCCATCAAGATTCAAGAGTGGTACCATTCAAACACTGAATTATGCGGCTGGCAATCAGGCTCAAGTTGGGCCGAGTATTCCGATTGCAGATCCCCAAATGGAATTTCAGAATTCCATGGCCAGTAATATACTTGTAATATAAAAAGACAACTTTATATGGTTTAAAAAAGAGTTTTCACAGCAGAATTCGATGACTCAAACCAATTTTTTAATTAATTAATTAATTAATTTTAATGAATACATATGAATCAATAAAGTGTTTCAGATTACCATATCAGCTTATAATTGGTGTTTAAAGTATTTAAACACTGTGGAAATCTCCTTATTTAACTTGCAAGTAACCAAATAACTTGGAGGTAATTGCTACTCGCACAATCACTTGTTAGCACTTAGTTTTTCAGCTCTAACTTCAACTATGAAAGCCCATTTCGAAAAGTAAAACTAGTTGACTATACCAAGCTACTGATTGTTTCAGGTTTAACGTATAGTCAACTTGTTTAACTAACAAATTACCAAGTAACTTGCAAATGATTGCAACTCCCAGAGTAACTCGTATGTTTTCTCTTAGAACTCTCTCTCTGTCTTTATTTTCTCTGAGTCTAGGTTCCTCTGCACAATACTTCACCCACGTGTTAATTAGTTTTCCCTTTGAAACGCTCAAGGATCGCCAGATTAATTGACTCTCTGCTTGAGCTCGAGCTTGGGATGCAAACATGTCGAGACAACAACGACGACGATGACGACGACGGCGTCAGGGCAGGGCGAATAGATTAGCGATGAATGGCGGCGAATTTGCAAGCGTGCGAAACGTTTAAGAAATCAACAGCCAAGATACTCACACACACACACATAGATACACACACAGACACACACAGAGACACACACAGAGACACACTGACACACAGATACACACTGAGACACAGAGAGAGAGAGCGTGCAAACAAAGCCAGAAGGCAGGTCGACGTTGATGACGGCTGAAGGCATATAACAGGGAAAGGGAGTAAGGAAACAGAAGAAGGGGTAATGCAGGGAAAAAAGAGAGGGCGGTGGGGCAAGCCAAAAGTGTGAGGAAAGAAGGAGCGAGGTAAACGGGGCGAAACAGGGACTAGGGCACCGTGGCCAATCAATAAACTCGTTCAATTGCTGTTATCAAACGCAGCCCAACAATATTTCGCTCCACTACCCTTCACCCGCTTGGCAAGCAATAGCAACTGCTATCCCCCTCCCCCCTCTCTTTCCCACCTCACTTCAGCAAGCGCCTTGCCACAGGGCTTGCAACGGGCTTGCTGATATTTTGCATGCCACGCTTTGCTGCTGTTGTCTGCTTTGTTTAGCTCCCGTTGCTTCCCAACTGATGTTGTTGCCATTGTTGTTTCTGTTGCTGTTAGAAATGGGGCAGCGGCAGTAACAGCAACAGCAACAACAACAACAACATCTACGGCTAATTGATTTTATGAAAATGAAATGGCTTAAATGCGCTCTATTTAGCAACAACAATGAGTAGCAGCAGCAAAACGTTCAGAGCGAAGCAAGTGGGAGAGAGAGTGAGTGAGGGAGATGATGAGGGAGGAGAGAAAGAAGTAGAGACAGAGCATAGCCTAGTTAGACCCAGTTTAACTCGCTGCTGATGCTGATTGTGATGACTTTTTGCCGTGCTTAAGGCTGGAGAAGAGGCATGTGCTGCACGCCCCAACAAAGTAAGAGAGAGAGAGAGAGAGAGGGAGAGACACAGAGAGAGGGAGAGAGAGAGAGAGAGAGACAGAGAGAGAGAAAGAGACGGTGCTTCTACTAGCAACTGTAATTCATGTGCATCAATTTCCTGCTGCCTTGGGGTAGTCAAAATTTCTCCCACTGGGCAATCTCAGCTGAATCCGAGTGGAAACTGTGGGCGGCTTGTAACGCAACAAAAGCGAAGTCTGCAAACGGGAGGGGAGTAAGCGTGGCAGGGAGAATTGGGGGCGGGGGATAACTGTGGGAACTGAGCCGAATTCGCTTCGTTTCAATCAATTAAGCGCCAATAATTAATTCAATTGATTTCAATTCATTCGCCATCATGACCGCCACTCGCGGTCCCTGGGCCCGTAAGCGCGTCATCTGTGAGCCATGGGCTATCCAGTATTGTCCCGATGCCCCCTACCCCCAGTTCCCCAGTCCCCCCAATTCCCGTTATCCGCTGTCCGCTCTGTCCGCCCCACCCAGCGCAGGCGACATTAAAATTTTGCGGCTCGACCTCGACGTCGGTGGCGGCGTCTATGCTGACGTCTAGCGCCATTTAGATTTCAAACGCCATTAATTCACTTTTAAATTTATGGCCTACAAATTGCCGAACCTCCGCTCTTTCCCTCCCTCTAATCCCCCCTTACCCCCCTCCAGCGATGGCGATGTTTTCCGATTAATTTGTAGCAATTTTTCATGGGCTAGGGAAGTTCTATTTATTACTTCGACAAGAGTGTGCGTGTTAGTGTTTGTGTGTGTGTGTGTGTGTGTGTGAGTGTGTGTGTGAGTGTGTGTGTGAGTGTGTGTGTGAGTGTGTGTGTGTGTATGGAGATTTTGGTCTGCGGTGCTTTAATAACAGCAACAGCTGCCGTTTCAAAAAACCCAAAAATAAAGTTTGACAGAGGAAAGCGAGTGAGTTAAGAAATATGAAAAGAGAGAGAGAGAGAAGACTGGGAGATTGGGAGAATAGGGAATAATAATAAAAGGAGAGTTTGGGACACAAAGTGAGCAAAAAGAACGAAGAATATAGAGATACTACAATAGAAAGACTAACAGAGGATTGAATTACAGAAGATGAGTGAAATATGGAGGGTGAGACAGAGAAAAAGATGTAAAAAAGAGAAATGAAAAAAGAAATGAGAGAAGCTTGAGAATAATATAGACAATAATTATCATGGAACAGAGAAAGACAAGCGAGGGGGAAGACTAGAAATGGTGCAAGAAAAAGAAATGATGTAGGAGAGAGGGATAAAAACATTCCCAAATTTTAAAAATAAAACCCATAGAGTAAGAAAGAAAGACTAGAGAAAAAAAAGTGTGTAAAATAATATTCAGAATTAAACAGGAATACAAGAAAAATTGTTGGAGAACGCGAAGAAAACGGTAAAATCACAACTGTAATTTGATCAGATTGAATCGTTATTGGTTGCATAGAAAATATTTGTAGTCTACTTTTAGGAGCAACATGGAAAGACCTGAAGAACAATTTCATTAAAATTCAATGACAAATATTTGAGCAATAAAAACAGGACAGATTTATAGACAGTATGAGATAGAGATTTTTTCGGGCAAGACGATCTCTCTCTGGCTCTCCCCTTCCATTCTCACTTATTGATTACTCTTCCAGCAGATTCCTCTCCCCACTTATGCACACCTTTGATTATAGATTCCAACACCTCTCCCTGCCCCTTCCTCGGCGCTTGCCACTCCCATACTCCATAGAGGTGAAGCGTATTGTTCATTTGGCCGGCCAACTCAGGCAGCTTTCTTGCTTTGATCGCGACTTGTAAGCCGAGCTCATAATACGTTTCTAAAGAGTTCATAAATTATTCGCCCCATCGGCTGAGGAGGATGGTGGTACGGGGGTGGTTGCTCTGTTTGTACGTGGTATATCTTACGTTTCCTGTTTTACTTAACGGGCGGAGGTGACGGGCGAAAGAGAAGTAGAAAAATAAGAGGCAAAGAGCCGGCACTAGGGGGCGCCACTTTTAAACAATTTCACACCGTAAAATCATAAATTACGCCATTTAAGTGGGTCAAATGGAGGAATTTGTGCGGAAGGCGCTTCACGGCGACGGCTCCAAAGGGTGAGCAAGACGTCAGTTCGGCTGAGGAGAGGGGGGGTAAGGTGGCTAAGAACATGGGGTATGCTAGGGATAGGGGAGGAACAGCAGGGGAGCTGGTATGAGTAGGTGGTTCTGTGTGTGTGTCTGTATGTGTATTGCCGATGCGGCGGCTGCTTTCCATGTTACTGGGTCACTGCAGGCACACAAATTGCGGTGAACAGTGACGCCGCATGATGACTAACAGGCACAGTGGGGTGCGGGGCACTGACGGGAGGGGAGGCGAGGTGCAATTTGGCTGCGGAAATATGTACAGTCTCAATACAAATGAGCAATGCACGACCTGCTGGGCTGGTTGTAAAGTCAAATAAGGCGCAATAAAAACAAACCCGAGCAAACCAAAACCAGAAACCAAACCAAAGCGACGTCATCAATTGTTGTCGTGGTTGTCATTCTTATCCTTGTTGTTGTTACAGCACTCGCTGCAATTACTGCCAAGCTAGAAGAGGGGGCATGACGAGTGGAAGGGGAGGACTGAGGTTGCTCGCTTTAGCCCCAAAATCAACGACCTTGTCAGCAGTTTTTGTTGACAATTTTCCTAGTGCAACTATGCAGTTTGCTGCAGCCGAACAACAACAACAACAACAGCAACAACTGCTCGACAATAGCTAATCAATAATGCACGCTGCTGCTGTTGCTGCTGCTCTTGCTGTTATTGCCTTTGCCGCAGCTGAAATTTCATTAGGCCGCGCTCCACTTGCCCCACGGTGGCAAATTCAGTATCGCATGCCATGTCACATATGCCGCACTGGCAGGAGATATATACATATGTAGGCATAGGTCTGCACTAACTTTGCGCCCTTGAACCAAAAATCGAGTGACCACTGTAGTCAGTGGGGCTGCAATAGAAGTTTGGACAACTTTCTCGACAGGAAATAGCTAGAAATTTAGACGCTTCAATTGGCAAAACTCGCGCAGACCCAGTGTGAGTGGATGGGGGTAGGGAAAGTGAGAGAGTGGGAAAGTGAGAGAGTGGGAAAGAGAGACTAAGGTGTTCACTTCATTTTGTTAGTGGCTTTTTCACTGACTTTCCAGCTAACTTATCTAGCCAAAATCGAATGTGCTGTTTGTTAACTTTAAACTGAGTACAGCTGGCTATGTTCAGCTAGTCCCGCTTGCTGTATCACTTTTAATTCACAGCAGTAAGCCAAGCAGCACAAGCACCTCCTACCTCCTCCAACCTTCTCCTGCTGCCTCCCTCTGCGCATCCGTTACCATTTCCATTTCATTTTCGATTCGGGGTTTGCACTTCGCACTGACATTTGCCTAGTTATTTGCTCTCATATTTGCCATTCAAATGTTGTTTGCCCATTGTTTTGTTGTGTCCCGGCAGCAGCAACAACAACAACGGCAACAACAACAGCAGTGACAACAACAAGGAGAGCAAGGAGAATTCTGGCCACATTTCATTTCGAGTGTAATTTTTAAATATTCCAAATGCTGAACACAGCGTACTATTTGCCTGCCTCTCTCTCTACCTCTCTCTCTCACCCCCCACCCCCTTCGTCACCTATCTCTCTTTCTCTCACTCGTTTGGTCGGTCGTTCTTTTGTGGCGCCTCCTCACGACTGGCCCCCTTCCCCCTTCGCGCTTGTATCATCTACTGTGTACGACAACCACATAACCAGGCACGTTCCCCCTTTCACTACAACCCTCTGGCCACGCCCCCCTCTCAATGCCGCCCTGACCGTCCGCTCTGCTGGCACATTACAGGCCATCGCTCACTACGTTCCTTCCGCTCTGCTTCGAGCTGGCATTCACTTTTACTATTGTTATTATTATCGCAGTTGTAGTCCTCATTGTTGTTGCTGTTGCTGTTGCTGTTGCTGCTGTTGTTGCTGTTGCTGCTGTTGTTGTTGCTGCTGCTATTCGACGTTGAGCAAGGATCTAGGTCGCTTTTTGAATATATTGTTTGTATCTAAGATTAGTGCGCCAGATATCAGTTTTATATAGCCATACACAATACAATATCATTTGCATATCAGTGTGTCAGTCAGTCGAAGTGTGAGTGCGAGCGAGAGAGAAAGCGAGAAAGGAGACAGTGATACGTGAGGGCTGCCTTGCGGAGGGCAAACTTGCAAAATTAAAGGGAATCGATGGCCTTAAGATGGAATTGGATATTGCCCCAAAAAAGAAGAACGCAGGATTACTTGAGATATTAACAGCGCGTTTTTTGTGCTTAACATTGATCACAATGCTAGTTAGCTAAAGGGTTGCACGCAAATACTTGTAACACGCTATTTAATACTAGGCTGATAATGTACTTTTTAATTTGATAAGTAACTCGATAGGAAACTCCAAGTCAAGCGATAGTCAGCTCGATCTTGATTGTCTACTCAATTGTCAACTTGTTAATCTTGATTAACTATTGAGCGATAGTCAGCATGATAGCAACTCGAAATTCGACTGGATAGTCAACTCGATAGTAAGTTCGGTTGTGAACGCAACAGTCAAATCGATGGTCAACTCGATGTTCAATTTGAAGTCAACTCGACAATCAACTCGATAGTCAGCTCTATAGTCAGCTCGATAGTCAGCTCCATAGTTAACTGGACAGTCAGCAGGATAGTCAACTTGATGGACTGACAAGAATTAAACTTCAACATACATTTAATCACTTATTATCGCTCTAACGATAGTAGCAAAGCGTTATTGAAATAACTATTGCAAGTCATACAATTATCTAAGCGCAACTCACGTAATCGATAGTTGATACTCAAGGCTTACTCAGTTGCCCCGACTTTGTCAACATATTGTTAGCTCACATAAACAACAACATTACAAGGCGACACAAGGCAACTGAAGAGCCCTATTAAATGATTTCAAGTGGATCACTTGGCGCTCATATAAACAATTGTCAGTGCATTAGCGCTAAGTATAACTCCATGTGTGTGTGTGTGTATCTGTTTGTGCGAGTGTGTGTATAAAACTATCGCGCACAGTAGACATAGACTGTATTCGAGCTGTATGTCACTTCAATTACATTTCGCGTCTCGCAATTGCCTGCAATTGTAAGCGCCCCTTCTGCCCTCTTCCAGAAGTAGCACAACAAAAGCAGCAGGCACAACAAGAAGAAGAAGGGTATGAAAAGGGAGAGATGGAAAGAGGGGGAGTAGCATAAAATCAAATTACAAACTAATATTACTCACAGTGCGTTTACTTTTCCGTATCGTTAGTTTTCACTGTCAATTGGCAAACGCAGAAGAAGAACAGAATGAGAATGGAACAAACATCAAATTGTGCGCCAAAGATGCTAAGCGGAACAGGGAGGGAAGGTAAAGGAGGGGAGGCAGGAAGTGAAGCTGGGGGGTAAAGTGCAGTCATGGCAAAAGTATTGGAAATATAACAAGACAAAGGCAAAAGCCAAAGCCAAAGAAGCAGAACGAGCAGCAGCAACTACAAAGGCAGTGTGTGTGTGTGCATAGGGGTGTGTGTGTGTGTGTCTGCATGGGGGTATGTATGCGTGTATGACCAGCAAACAATGCGAAATATAACATAACGAAAAATTGTGTCGCCGTCATCGATTTAAGCCAAACAACTCGAGGGGGGATTACTTCAGTTTCGGTTTAGGTTTCGGTTTCGGGAACACACGCATTGATTTACTGTTAAACGGGGAAGGGGAATGGTGAGCGGGAGCTGGGGACCAAGAAACAGAGTCAGGGCATACTAGAGTGATGGTTAATCAATGGCAAAGTGATTGGGTAGCTTCTTGCACGTACGAGAATGATCTGGAAGAATATACAGTTAACAATTGCAACGAGTTGAGGTAAATAGCATAAACATAAGAAATATATAGATAGAGAAAGAGACAGAAGGGAGAATTTTCCTATCTATATATAGTATTGTAGTGCAGTATAATTTCGACTGTATGTTACTTCGATGATCAATAATGATTACAATTAGTGTAGCCACACTATTATGTTTGATCTTAATCTAACAGGGTTACCAGCTAATGATAACATCTTAGAATAATATGTGTGCACGTGCTACATTTCCTTACCCTTTCTACCACTGTTACTACAGTATATCCTTTTGCACATAGAGATAAACTCAAGTAACGTATGTCTCTGGTATTGGCTTTCTTGCTAAACTTGCTGTAGTTGATCTTAAGTCTAAGGAACATCTTGTTTAAGTTGGTAAACTTTTCTTCTGCCTTGTTCTATCCGTCTCTCAGTTATTACTTTTCCATTATAGCTTCGACTCCAATGAAAAATCGCCCTATAAATACTCTCTGCCGCATGCCGCATACCGCATGCCACTAAATTATGTGCTGTTTCCTTACATACACACACACCGACACACCCCTGTAGTGTGTACATAATTACATACTGTTATGTATTTGCTCTTCATAATGAAATTGGCTACGGAGGAGGCATCAAAAATCATGTATACGCCACCGTGGCGTGGCTTATGCGGCGTGGCTTATCTGTTGTTATTCTTGTGCCGTCCTCGTTGTTGTTGTTGCCGGCCCATAATCGCTAGCGCCATAAAAAACGCATTGTTTATGCGACGTAATTGGACACCAACAGCAGCAGCAGCAGCAACAACAACAGCAGCAGCGTCAACGTTGTTGACGTCGTTGCCTCGCGTGGTCATCATCGGCGCTTGTTGGCCCATTTCCAATGCCATTAAAAGCGTCCATTGAGCGATGAACACAAAGGATCCAAGGAACCCTCCTGCCTCCTGCCAGAGTCGTGACTGCCCCCCCTCACCCCGCAAACTACCCCGATCCCCCTTTGCAGAGGGAGCATTTGTTGTGCGCTAATCCGTCGCGTATTTTATGCTGCTGACTTGGCGACCGTCCCAACAATTTCGGACACACATTCAACAATCCTGGAGCTGACCCAGCTTACTATGACTTCCAAACTTTTTGGGAACAACAGACGACAACAACAATCGAACAACAACAGCGACAACGACAACGACAACAACAACGACAACGAGAAGCGACGACAACGCAAACTTGGCTCATATAACATACTTCTGCTCGCACATCAGCTTATGTAAATAGCTTATCAAAACAAGAGTAAAATCCACCACAAAAAATATCAAAAAAATACCAAAAAATAAAACCAAGGCAGCTAAACTAAATACGCCCGCTGCCCCCTCTCTCTGCCACTGCCCTGGCTGTGCATGGCAAGAAAACTTGGCAAACAAGTTTGGAAATTTTCGCAAAATTTTGAAGCGCTTTTCGCTTTAGTTTATGATGCAACATCGTTTTTTGCCAAATAATTTCAGTCAGCAAACTTTTCTCGCCACACACACACACAGAGAGAGAACGAAGGCAGGAGTGGGGTTGCAGGGGGATGAGGGCCACACTCACGTATGAAAACTCGGTGAAAATTTCAAATTAAAATTCAGCAAACTTTCGGCTCGTGTATTTTGCGCAAACACTGCGCATAATTTTGCGCAAATCTTTGACAAATATTTTCACATGCTAATTTCACGACGCCCCAAATACCTAAAAGGTACACAAAGTTTTAGCCACACCCACACTCCCCCCTCTGACTTCACGCCCTTCTTCTGCCTGCTGGCAAATGGACCAAAGGATTTATTGTTGCATAATCAAATTCCGCAGCATAAAACAAAGCAAACAAATTGTCAGCATGCCTCAAGTTTTCCATGCCACATACCTTGCCTCAAATCATTGTCCAGTACGGGGATGGCAGGAAGAGAGGCAGGCGCAACTATTCTCGCATTAGGCAGAATTCCTTTGAGTTTTTCCAAAAGGGGAAGGCACGTCGCGTGGCTCAAAATTTCGAAGATGAAAACTGATTTTGAAACAAACGTGTTGCAAACTGGGCCAAAAGCATATTTCTAAGGCCTGCCTACTTTCCCAGCACTGTGGCACGTCTAACCCTGCAGGCCATGTGCCAGTCCCTGCCCCGCTCCTCCCTCCCTCCTGCCGACAGCCTGGCACGTAGTTAAGAACTTTTCGTTTACCATTTTTCTTGCACTGGCAAAGCCATTATTTCTATACTTAACCCCCCATCGCCATCGCCAGCGTCTTCAAAGTGCAACATCCCTGCTCCTGCCACATACAACTTGTCCATCATTGCCAGCACATGAAGAACATTTAAATGCGCTGCAACCTCTGCCCCCTCTTCCTCTTTCTCCCTCCTCTTTTTCTCGGCTTTTTCATGAATTTCGGGCATGTCTTGCATAAACTTTGCCCCGAGAAAGCCGAAGAAGCAGTCGGGAGGAGGGCAGTGGGGAGCTGGGGTTGAGCAGAGTGTAGAGCTGCCGCCTTTAGTAACCAACTGCGCGTGAACATCTTGGATAATCTGCATATAAACTCGAATGAAGCAGCAGAGGGGCAAGGGAGAGAGAGGAGAGAAAGGCAGGGGAAATGTTTGCGCAAATTGAAAAGAATAACGCGAAATTAACATGCCAGACATTTGCCAGCGCATATGCCATCTATATATGGTACTATATAGACAGTCGACTATATATGCCTGTATGTGGGTGTGTCTGCGCCTGTATGTGTGTGTGAGTGCCTGTGCTCTGTGGCAGTAGACATCGTTTATCATTCAACTCTTTTTGCACTCAGATTTCTGCTAAATACATTTCATTAACTTTGGATCTTCTTTATCCCATTTTCGCAATTCTCTCTCTCTCTCTCTCCCTATCTCCCTCTCTTAACTTTACCTTAGCTTAAGCCAGATTATCATAACTTTTGCTGGCACTGCGGCTACAACAAAAACATTTAAAATCAAGATAAGAGCGCTTCTGACAGCTGCAACGAAATTATGTGGCCAAGAGATACCCTGTAAAAACATAAAATATATGGAGCTAGCTAGAATAGTGGAGAGAAGTTTGTACTCCTTTCTGTGACGCTAATATGCCCATTTTAAGCACCATCGCACAGGGTTTTCGGTCGTTTTAAAAACTCCATTAAAACTGCATCACAAACTACGAGTATTTAATCTCTGCGCTCTCTGATTCTCCGGTCAAGCACTCCAGGACTCCAGCACTCCCATCCCCAGCCCCGTCCACATAATCCACATGCTGGAAGCCGCTTTGGGCGGCAACCTATGCGGATCCATTTCGCATGCTGAGTTCGTTTATGCTTCCCTCTCGTTTTTGTTTCTCCATTTAATGCGCGGCAAATAAATTTCGATGGGCCGCATAAAAGTCATTCGCCTGGACAATCAAAGCCTCAGATATAGTAAAAACAATCCTTATAGTACACATACATATCTAATCAATACATGTGTGTGAGTGAGTGTGCGTGTGAGGGGAAGCTGAAACGGAAATCAAATTAAATGAATTATTTAATGAAAGAACATGTGCGATTACGAAATGATGTGAGTTACGCGCAAGAATGTTTTATGAATGTTTATGGTCGCGTAAAATCTATTACGTCACGCCAGCACGAGTCGAATACGAGTCGAATACACCGGATACGGATATGAACGGCTGCACGGCACACGGACAACAGCGGTCGTAAGACGAGCTCGCTTGGCCCAGAACTGCAATTTGAACAAATGCTTTAAAGCTTTCGAGTCAAATTGAGAGTGATTTATGCAGGGTATTTTAGCTGCATGTGGGCAGTTGAACACGGGAAGTGTCAGTATATAGGGATACTAAGATAATTTGTGCTTTCAACTTGGCATTTCATTTGAGCAGCGTATTTAAGATGCGGTGTAGCAATGCCTCTGAACTTTAGTTAGTTGAGGCACAGTCTCAACCTCATCCCCACTCCCTGCCTCCCTTTCATGCTCTTCGTGTGTGCGTGGCATCACACATAAAACTGGCTTTCATGCGCCATGCCTGCCATGCATATAAATGATAAAAATACATGCTAATGTCGAATGCCTCTTCGACTCAGATTCCGAATGCTGCCACACGTCCCCTTAGTGTGTGTGTGTATGTGAAGCGGACTGTGTTTTATGAGCTCGCTGAGAACTAAAGCAAAGCTAATAGGATGCTTAAGTTTCAATTATTGCTAGTATGAGTTGCTCTCAAATCTAATGAAGCCCACTCCCTCTCTCTCCCTCTTTCACATTATCCGCTTCTCGCATGCTGATCAACTGCAGCGTAATTGGAAGTAAAATATTTATAGCACACTTTTTAGCGCAATAAAATTACTGCATTTCAGTTTATTTGAGACTCGTGCTGCTGTATTGGAGACTAAAATCAGTTTAAAATAATATGGTTGGTTATGATAATATGTATTTTATTTGTTAGTTAGAAAATATTTATTATTTTGTATAATTGTGTAACGATTTATGGAAGATATTCAGATATACAGTGCACGTCTAGCAAGTATACCCACAAACAATTAGTACTCTAGTTTGGTCATTCTTTGTAGTTTAAGAAAGTTAAAGCCATAAGCTGCACGGATGTAAGAATAAGAGAAGTTCTTCTTCTTGTTTCTAGCAAACAACACTTAAGCAAAACATAATGCAGAAACTGCGGCATAATCCGATTAAGAATTCCAATTGAGTTTCACCCTTCTTGGGCCACTCAATTTTCTAAATGCACATCAAAAATTTGCAAGCATACAAAATTATCATTTTGCGAGTGACAGCTGAAGAGATGTTGAAGATTGAAGAGCTGCAGCAAGGTCTTTTCGGGCAGGAGTGGGCACTTCAGGATGCGCAGCTCAGGTGTAGATGCGCAGGCAGATATGGCCAGAAGAGAAGGCGGAAGATGCCATGCCACGCCCACGCTCAGCAATGTCACTGTCGATAATCACTTGAAATGCAAAAATCTAGATTCCCATCATTTGCTGTCCCTTCCTCTGTGCCCTGCCCCCTGCAACCCATTCCCCCATCAAGGTTAAGCCTAATTAAAAAGTCAGCGCCAGCGCAGGCAGGCAAAAGTGCTCGACGTGTATAAACGTGATATCAAGGATCGGGTTGAGGTAAGGGTTGATGGGGTCGGGCCGGTGGCTGCTACTTGAGTTGTGCATATTTGTCGCCTTGTCAGCAGTTTCTTCTCGTTCGCAGCGACCTTAAGGTGGCACAGATGAGGAGTCCCCATGCTCGTTGTTGTTGTTACTGTTGCTGTTGCTGTTCTTGCCATCAATCAAAGCGAATCAATCGAAGCAAACAAAGAGCAAAGCGAAAGGGCATAGAAAAAGTGTTCAAGGTGAACACTGTGTGTGTTTTCTCTCTTGCTTTTCTTTGTTAGGGTTAGACGTGAACTAGGCGTGGTAGAAAGGGGTGTCAAGCAGAAAGAGGGGAAGGGACGGTGGCACCCACCATCAGCAGAAAATCTTTTGATGCCGCTGCATAAATGCAAATGAAGTGTATTATGTATTGTGTCTATCTCTGTGTGTATATGTGTGTGAGTGTTGGTGTGTGTGTCTTATGCGGGCGCGTGTTTATCTATGGCCCACAGCCTACAGCCTGGTATAGCCTTTGGTTTTCTAATCAGCCGAGATCCTTGGGGTCCTATTCCGGCATTGCCATTGTCCCGTCGCCTCTCAGTGTATGCGTGTGTTTGTTTAGCCCTCGGTTCACTCACAGCTGGCACTTTGACTAATTAGAGAGCCAGCTGAAAATGATCAATTTGCATTTCACTGGCGCCAATTATCAGCCCGCAGCAACAACAACAGCCGCAAGAAGCCCGACAGCAAGAGCAACAATGGACACGTCACGTGCTCTTTATATGACCTAAACAAACCGAGCCAAAACTCACAAACGGACAACGCAGCGCAGAAAACAAAGAAGCGAGGCCCGACAGCGAAAGGGTCGCAAAAATTGCGAACCCAAACAAATCGTAAACAGACCGAAAGGGTCGCAATAAGGGGGCACAAAGGAGTGAGGGGAGGGAGGAAAAGAGCAGACTTAGCCCGTTGTGCAGGTGAAATTGTGCGCTCTATCAAGGGACTTGAAGAAATTGAATTTTCAATTTATAGCCACAAATTATGTGTCCCCTTCACCACCCCCTCACCTCCGCCGCCCCTGCCCACTCAGTCGCAGCAGACTAAGCCGCTGTCGTTAACTGCGTGTGTAAGCGAAAAATTTTATCACTTGACAAAAAACATAAATTTCTCGTTACAACCCCAGCCCGCATTTCCCCCCTTCCAGCTAGCCTCATCGCTCTGCCTGTCTATGCGGATCATATGTGTGTGTGTGTGTGTGAGTTTTATGGCCAGCCGGGCACTACACTACTTCATATTCAACTCCCGCAAGGCTAATAAATCATAATTTAATGAAGCATGTTGCTGCAGTCACTCGGGCCGAGGACTTCCGCTTTGTGTAAACAATAGTTTGTAATTCGCACACAGACACACACAGTCACACACACACACATGGCCAGGGGCAATAAAAGTAGGCTGGCTGCGGGCGGGTTAAAGCGGCAAACCTGAAATCAGCCGCGTCATCTGGCCGTAGGAACTAAAGCCGCGACAGGAACAGCAGCAGAGGAGAAAGGAGGAAGGGAACAAGGGGGGCAAGGGGGCAGCTGCAGGGTCTGGTAGGCTAATTGCCTCTCACGTTTAGAGCTCTAAGCCATGTGTGTCTACTTTCATTCCCTTTCCCATTCTCCCTTCCATCTCCTCTCACTCAATTGACTGCCACAGCAGTGATAATTATTTCAGTTCTCAGTTACAAGTTGCGAGTTTTGCAAATATGAAAATTATGAATTTAAATTAATATTTCCCGATTTATATTGCCATTTGTCACAGGGCATCCTTTTTTGCGGGCCACCTGGTGTTGAGATTGCCCGATTAGAACGAGGTCTTGAAATTTAGATCCCATAAACGACACACTCAAAGAGAGAGAGAAGGAAACCCCAAAGTACACAGGCCACAAAACGAGCAGCGACACAATATGCTCCAATCATATCGCTCCATCCTCCCTTCCCCCTCGGTTAGCCCCCTCTTTAAGCCGCGGTCAGCCAGTTGGCCAGCTGCCCTGAACATTTCACATTTTTTATCGCCAAACACGCCGGCCTCATTTTTATGTGAATGCCTAACCCTTTATACTCCTCCCACCCTTTTCGGGTCGTCGCAAAATATGCTTGCTGTAACCTAATGTTCCCCCTCTCCCATGCTGTTCCTTCTGGCCACACGCAGGTTTATTGCACTTTTGTCTTTCGGGCCCGTTCCCGGTGTGTGTCCACCTTTTGACTTTACAGGGCACATTGTGTTGATTTTGCACGACTTTCAGTTTGTTTTTCTTTATCCCACCACTTTTTTTAATTTTTTTCTATATCTTGTATATACATATTTCTTTTTTCATTATTTCTTTTAACTTGTCGTCCTCTGTTTGAGTTTCTTATGAAACCTCGCCCGTCCATCCATCCATCTGTCTGTTTATCCCCTCCCTCCTTCCACCCCCCGTTGCCAGGGCTCACAGATTACCTGCAAAGCAAAGTTAAATAACTCTTGAGAAACAACTCTCGAGTTGTTCACGTTCTCGTTAAGGGCAACTCGTTTACTTATTAACTTGATGCTTTATCTTTAATTCGCTTAGTCTTTCCCCTTTTCCTTTTTACCTCGAGGCGCAGCTGGTTGGAAAAACGTAGCAAATGAAATATGTCGAGAGCGTTCTTAATAATGTAATAACATTAAAGCGCTGCCAACAAATATTAAGTATAGAGAGCCCCCCACCTCCCTCCCTCTCTCTCTCTCTCTCTCTCTCTCTCTCTCTCTCTCTCTCTCTCTCTCTCTCTCTCTCTCTCTCTCTATCTGTAGCTCTACTTCTCATTTCTCCTTAGAGTAAATTAATCGTAACATACTTTTACGCGCAGCGTGAAATCTTATTAAAGAGCAGTTGGTGTCCATTTTGTTTATAATAATATATGATTATTATACCTTTGGCAGATTGGATTCTGAATACAAAATTCTTTAGCCGCAAATTCTTGCAGTCCAACAATAGAATTAAAAAATCTTTACAAATTCTAAAGTTCACAAAAAGAAATTGAAATCGAAACATTATATTTTATTATTAATTATTTAACTGATAGAACACTGGTTCTAAATAAAATAAACACACATTTTCACCAAAAAAAAAAAATAAAATAAAGATGGGAATCAAAGAAATCCTACTTGTTTTAGGTTCTTTAAAGAACGTGAACAACGTTTTCATGAGTTCTTTCTTTTGAAATACCAAGATATTGAAATCCAATGTCCACGTCCAATAGACACATCCTTAGGTTAATCCTCTTATCCCCTGATAAGGTAGCTTTAGTTCTGAATAAGATTTTGCTGTTCTAGGTGGTTCCGAAGTAGTTGTTGTCAATCAAAGAGACAGTCACTCTCACTTGCTTCATTCCCAGCCTCAACTTAGGATATTTTTTGGCTTTTGCCATTTGCCTCCTCCTCCTCTTTAAAGTGGGTGGGTATGTGCCGATCCTGGCCTGCCGCGGCTGTGACCATTTGTGGCACTTCAGCGTTTTATGGATAATCGATGCTGAAAGTCGAGACGATGCTGCTCTTTCAGCTCCACCCAGACGTTGTTGTTGTCGTTGTCGGCATTGCGGGCAGGCCATATTGCTCGGGACAGCTGGAGAGCAGCCAAAAGGGAAGGAGGTGGATGGTGGAGGGGGATGGCAACAAAAATCTAACGACAGCTTAATCCTTTTAAAACTGAGAGCACATAAAAGCAAAGACGACGGCAGACACACAGAGGGAACACAACAAAAAACAGCAATGAGAAAAAAATTTTAGAGAAGGCGGGGGAGGGAAGCAGAAATAAGAAAGCAAAAAATGAATTCGTCGATGGTGACGATGGCTGTGCCAAAGCCGGAGATGGTGACAGAGGCGAAAGACAGAAGCGGAGGCGGGGCTGGGGTCGGAGCCATAGTGAGAACAATAAGGCGCTTTAGGATGAGACCGAGCGACGAGAGCAAGTGCGAGGATGAGACCGGGACAAGCACTGAGGCAAGAGTTGAAGCGCTGGCGTGACACAATAAAGACACAGCCCACAACCGCACTACAACAATAACAACAACAACAACAGTGCACAAAGGCAAAGTGTAATAACTATAAAAATAAACCGGTGCCGAAAAGCGGAGACGGCAGACAATGACAAGGCGGCAGCTAGGGCCGCAGCATGGTATAGAGGGGCAAAGGGGAAAGCAGAAGGGTTACTTCTACTACCACAAGAGGCGCAGTTGAGCATTGAGAGATAGAGAGCGGCAGAGAGGGAGCGAGAGGTAGGGCGAAAGGGAGGGCGAGAGGAAGAGCATCAAAAGCCATTTTGTCATCACAAATCTTCAAATGCCTTCATCCTGGCCAAAGCCTCTTACAACATTCAAGTCTCTTTTTTATACCCTGTACAAGACAAGAAGAATAAGGCAATGAGACAAACTGGTGCCCATAAAAGCAATGTGCGTGGCAATTTCAACTGCAGAGACTCAATAAACAAGTAAGAAAAGCCATTGCAACTCATGAGCAATGGAAACCAATAGTTGGCACAGTATCCGATTCAATGTGACAATAAAATATATTTAATATAATAATTCAGTGTTTGGTAACAGTTGAATACGCTCACACGGCTAGGGTATGCCTGAGTCGAGCCCAATGTGGAGTGCGTTAAGTGGTCTCGAGAGCGTTCTTAAGATAAAGAATTCCGCTTGCAATTAGCACACAATAAGCCAATAAAATCGCATAAGTAACCCCAATTTCTGGATATACATACGTACATATATTATATATATTATATATTGCTTATTTTGAGACCCCCGCCTTGGATTTAAGTATTAGAGATGTAGAGCCTGGGGACGAGCGACGTATCTTGGTCATAAAATGGAGACGACAAATTTGTCGCACTTAAGATGCACATAATCGCTTTTTGCGGAACACAAGAGATCCTAGATGAGGGAGAAGGGAGAGGGTAAGGGTAAGGAAAAGGAAGAGGAAGAGGAAGAGGAAGAGGAAGAGGAATAGGAAGAGGGAAAGGGAGAGTAAGAGTAAGACGACTGGCGTTAGATATTAGGCAAACGAAACGTTTTATGGCTTTAAGCTGTTTTAGCAAAATTTCACCTAAATTGATTATTACACAGCCTGGCAATGGCAACGGGTGACAGGGGGTGGACCAGGGGTACAAGGGACAGACGGCACTCGCAGGACAACGGCTCAGGAGAGACGTTGGGTGTGTGTTGGGTGAAAAACTTTGTTAGTTTCAACACGTACACAAATCCCAGAGCAAAGCCTTTTAATGGCAGCCAAAAACTAACAAACCACATTAGCACAAGGACCAGACTACAGGGGGATGGAGGAGAGTACGCCCCGTATGTTGGGGTGGAGTGGGACGGGGCAGCGTGAGCGGATCAAGCTTTAACTAAAGCTGCCACGCAGTTGTTGAGATTTGCGGGGCGAAACGGCAACAACAACACAAGTCGGAGGCGTCAAACATACATAACACACTCGCACACACACACTCACACACACACTTACTCACACATGCTTTCACATAAAGACAAATCTAATAATAAATCCAAGCCACTTAACGCCTTACGCCAAGCATGACCCACAAACGAAGCGAGAGAGAGGGAGTGGGGTAAAGAGGTAATCGGGGAGAGGAGAAGGGTGTTCGGGTGGCGGCTGCTCGGTTACTGTTGCCATCTCCTTAGGGAAATGCAAATCGCCGAAAACCCAACGAAGCGTCAGGGCGCTGAATTGAGTTGAAGGATGATTGCCAAAGCAGCCGAACAAGGAGAGGGGAGAGACAAAGGGAGAGAGATATGGATAGATAGAGTAAGTGAGCGGATTGGCGGCGGTCCACTAATGTGCCACAAATCCATAGCACCCATTTGGGGATTTCTTTCGACAGAATTCTTACCCTAACCCAGCGAGCTGCATAAATATTTCGCAATGAAAGATGAAAGTAGAAAAAGGGGAAAAGGGGGAAATGGGAAATAAGAAATGAGAAATAAGCAAATAAATACTAGTCGATAAAATGAGATATACGACAGCGAGCGAGGCAAAGAAAGGGAAAGGGTATGACGGCATCGGCGTGCTGGCAATTGGAATAATCCGAACTAGGAAGGCATGCAGACTGGAAACGTTGTTCTTTCTTGCCTTCTTTCTGGCCCGTCGGTAATTTAATTGAGCTTGCGGTCAAACGCTGGGAATCATGGCGAAATTACTTGATTCTGATTTGATTTGCTTAGACAACAATCTGCAGACTTCTGACTCCCAGACTCGACTTCCGACTCCCGATTCCCGACTGGGCGAGTGGATTTTTGTGCTTGGGGTTTCCTTTTGTTTCACTTGCCGCTCAAGTGGATTAGGCTGGCAAACACTTTGGCCAAACTTTGTGGTGTGCGTGTGTGCGTGTGTGTACGGTATCAATTTGGATCCTTTTTGCAATGGGCGACCGCTGAAATGGATAACTGATTGAACGCCTGGACGAACAATGCCTGCGCTCGCTCTTCCTCTCTCCCTCTCACTCATCTTATCCCACCTTTCTGTCCCTCTCTCGACTGTGATTACCCAAAACTAATTTGAATTTTATTGATTCAATTCGGCGTGGTCTTAACACACCATTCGCACCCTCGCACCCACCCCTTCCCCCTCTGACCTGTTCAAGTATTTCGGGTAGCATCGCCTTTCCCTTACCTTCCCCCTTTGGGCAGTTCTTAAGTCGTCGTGCTTGGCTTTTATCTGCATCTGTCCTTGATGATGTGTTGATGATTTGCCTGAGCCTAATCTGCTTTTGGCCAACTATTTCGAGACCCGCCCCCACCCGAGGCGAGGCAAGGGCGAAAGGATTGACAATGCGTTTGATTTTCATGCGGGCTTTTGGTATTTTAATACTGCAAATTGTATTTTAATATGATAAACGCATATGCCCATTGAAAGCACATAATCAGCGACGCCTAGCACCCACCCCTCACCTTCCTTTGCAGCCCCTTTGATCCTGTCTGGAACTGCCTGCTCACGAACATATTGTCAATTCCAGTTTAGGGTTAGTTGCCGTCTCTTTCATTCCCACTGAGCACAAGGGATGACAGGCTTATCTGCGAAAACTGCTGAATATGAATGATAAGCAGCAAGTGAGAGCACAAATTAAATTAGCCAGCAGCTGCTGATTTGCAATATCATTATATACCAGCAGTGGCAGTCTGTATTTATCCGAGCTGTGCATATAGAAAACTCACGTCTTCAACATCATCAATCAGCCACCATTCGAGCAGCTGACTTAAACACGACTTACATATGTCAGTATGTTAATAATAAGTGGGCGAACTGCATGAATGCACAGCACACAGAACAACACACCGAACACACCAAAAAAACTGGGAAGAGTTCAATTGGAATTTGGGTACAAGTTAAAGCTAGAAAAGTACGGACTAACGCCGGGCATACTGCAAGTATGTGTTCTGGCGGATTTTTAGTTTGCAAAGATGGGCCCCAAGCCGAGTTAACATACTAATATACACAATAAATGAGCATCATACGAGGATGCAACATGACAAACTTCATGAAGATTGCACTTGAAACACACGAGATAAGCCAACAAGTATCCCAACTCAATCGTTGGGGCTTGCTGTGCATTCATGCCGACGCGACGCCTTTGCTGATAGGCAGTGCCTACTTTGGGGCGCTGTCATGTCCATGCTTGTTCTGACATGTCAGCGTACATCATAAACTGGTTTGCTGCAAAAGCTTTATACACATACAAAGATATATAGTACTATATATGTGGAGCTAATCGGGCAGTTGGGCGTATTTGTAGACGCAAAGCAAAGATTGCTCTTGCTATGTTTGTTGTGCGTGTGTGTGTGTGAGTGTGTGGCGTAAAACCGCACGAATAATTACACTCGAAAAATGAAATTTGATTAATTCAATATTTAAACAAAGAGCAACATTCTGCACTCTATCTCCATCTAGTTCTCTCGCTTTGCAATGTTTGCTGTGACTGTGGCAGGCAAAACGTGCCTCAACACTCGTCCAAAGTTAGTCTGGGAGTGCGAATGTGTGTGCGGGTGTGTGTGAATTCAATGTTTGTTTAGCTAATAAATTTTCGGGCTGAAGTAATCAAATAATTGCCGAATGTACGAAAAACACAAGAGCATAAGAATATGCCTTGTTTTATTGGCATTTTATTTCGCAAAATTTACGAGGGACCAAAAGTTTCGGTTTTCCTTTTTATATAGCCCCATGAAAGCAACTACAACAACAATAACAATAACAATAACAATAATAACAGCAGAGGCCAAAAGGAACAAGAGCAATAACTTGAACTTGAACATAATAAAGTACTACATAGAGAAGTACCAGACCGATTGAGACAGAGACAGAAAGAGAGAGAGAGTGAGAGATAGGATGAAACACATACAGATGAGAGAGAGGGACGACAAACGTGTAACCGTATATTGATGATGATGTTGCTCTAATGACGCCGCTTGACATGACAAATCACGGGTGGAGTGAGGAAGGGGCAAGCAAGAGCAAGGGCAGGGGCAGGGATGAATGAATGAACAATTAGCTAGGAACCCTTTGCATGTAGGAAAGCACAGATGAAGCGAACAACTAAATGAGTAAATTTATGAACGAGCAAAGTGAAAGAAGAAAGAAAGAGAGAATGATAAAGAGAAGAGAAAGAGTGGGAAATACCGTAACAACTCGTCATTCAATCGCCAACTATAAAAGCCACAATTAATCCGTGATAAGACACCCTAATGAAAGTCAATATAGTGCTTGAAAATATATTTATGACTGAGAGAAATCGCAGCTCAAAGTAGTTAAAGTTTGCTGAGAACTTAAGGAGTCAGAAAACAAAAATATACATGAAAACTAATGAGGAACTCTTGTGGGATGTTGAAATTCGAAAGCAAGAGAAACTACTCTATATAAAAGTTGAATTTACTATCATAGACTCACTTTGAAGAGAGTCCTTTAAGTTCAAACATTAACTATAGTTCGAATTAGCACCGGTAGTAGAGCTTAAGCTGGAACTGATAATATATCCAAAATACTACTCAGTAATGAGTTTTCAAAAGATGTACCTTTCCACCCACAACTTCAATATAAGCTAGACTAGTCTTGGCTTCATTTATATAGTAAATTTGTTTACAAAGCAAACGTCCGTGGACACAGGCAACACAATCTCTTGATGGAATCTGAAACTTAATTTGTTAAAGTTTAAAATCTGTAACAGTTAGCGAAAGAGAAATATTTCCATGGAATCTCGGAAATGTGGGCGTCTGGCAAGGCGGGCCAGAGGTAGTGGGGATAGAGAGGGGGGTGTAACATAAATAAACGTCTATTTAAGCGTAACGCTGTTGAAATTGTGTCATGAACTCCGGAAAAGAAGACGCGTCAACACAATCTTGCACTGCCACACACAAACAGTTAGAGAGCACACCCACACACTCATACACACACGCAGAGCACACACAACAAAGAAAGTGAGTCGGTCGGTTGGCCGCTCGCTTGCTCGGTCGCTGGGTCGCTGAGTCAAAGGAGCGTGTCGTATCTACAATCAGCTTCTGTCTCCCAAGCGCGACGGCATATGAAATTGTTTTGAGCAAAAATTACAAATTCCACAACTAACGTGACACAGCAGACCCCCCGCTCGCCCCCCTTCTCCGCACACCCTCTTAAAGCTTTTCTCTGTCTTCTGGCTGAGCATCCCTTTGGCTTGTCCAGTGGCGTTTGGCCCGAAATGCGAAATGCCGCTTCCATATTTTGCTCCCGCTCTCTGTCTGCCCAACTGTCTGTCCAGAGATATGTGTATGTGTGCTCTCTGTATGTGTGTGCATGTGTGGGGGGGAATTTACGAAATACCGCTGCTGTCCACGTCGGCCATCTATATCCCAACCGCACCCCCCGCCCCTGGCATGCTGTGGTGGGCGTGTACCACAAATGTTTTGAGCTACTCAAATGCAGCTCAAAGGCAAGTGCTGTCTCTCCTTAGTCTGCTGTGTGTGTGTGTGTGTGTGTGTATATACGATTACCAAGCACATGGCTAACGGCTGACAACAGCAACAACCACAATGCACGAAATTTAATGCCAACAGCAAAAATAATGAAAGTATTTGCTTTGCTAAGCACAAAAATATGTCAAAGTAAATTTCACTTCATTTTTTTCGCCGTTTTGCCTTTGCTTTTCCTTTCTGCTGTTTCTCGCTGCTTCTATCCTTTCACTGCGCGCGTTTATGCGTATGCGTGGCTGTGTGTTTGTGTGCGTGAGTGTGCTTGTGTTTGTAATGGCGTTTAGGTTGAGTAGCTTGACTCTGGGATGCGTTGCACGTAGCCACGTCGCATGTAGCGTGTAGCAGATTTTCCTCTTCACATACGTGAATATCCTGTACATGGCGCTAAGTTTGGGTACGAGCAGCTAATAAAAGAAACCACTTTGATTGCAAACATACTGCATACAATACCTGAAAACCCGCTATGCCACGTATTCTTTTCATTTCCCAATAACGCCATTAAGTATGCAACAGAATTTAAAAATAGACAAGATTATTAATAATACAACCCTGTTACTTAATAAACTGAATTTTATAGAGCATTTCAAAATGAAGATACTGTTAAAAACTCTTGAAGAACTTAAAGATTTCGCTAAGCTTATTTTTGGCCATCCAGGGCAACCGGCAGTCCATCACTCCCTGCAGACTTATTAATATTTATACAGCAGGTGCACTTAGTTACAGCCTTCGCTTCGACTCGACTCGAGTTGAGTGTTGGCTGAGACGGAGCAGTCCATTATTTAAGCTCATCAGCAGATGCGTATCTGTATGCATATCCTCAGCTGTATTTGTATCTGTATGTCTCTGATTGCTTATGGAATGCCATGTACTAACTCATGTGCGTCTGTGAATGTTCTTTAAGAAATTGCTTTGAATTTGAGCATCTAAATCGAGTGGAAAAATCTCAAGAAAGCACTTTAAAGTGTCGCAACTTCGGGGAAATATCACAAAACAACCCAATTGAAGCTAAGGGCTTATGATATATCACGATTATTGCTTATTTTCAAATCTGTGCGAGCCCTACCCCACCACCACCACACACTTGGCTCCACCCATTGGCACTCGAGCTGTGGCTGTGCGTGTGTTTTCCCCTTGTTGTGGCCTGACGGGTAAACAAGCGAATCCATCAATCAAACGCACGTAAGCGCACACAAAAGTGACAATCTAAAAGGGGGCGGGGTGGGGGTGTTTGCCGTGGCAAGAAATAGCAAATGGGAAATGGGTAGGTAATGCGGGGAATGCGGGAAAATGGGGGAACCCATGCCAGAAACCGAAACCGACGCCGAAACCCAAACCCAAACCCAAACCCAAACCCAAACCCAAAGCGACCTCAAAGCGAGCCACAAAAAGCGTATTCAATATGCATGTGAGGCACGTCTTTCTCACTCAGGAGAAATGAATGAAATTTTTGTCGTATATTTATCGGGCATTACCCAGAGGAGCTGAGTGCGAGCAAAAGCCGAAATGAAATGAAATGAAATAAAACGAAAAAATGAATAAAATAAAATACAACGGGGGCGATATAAAATGGGTATGCAATGATAAGGAAATCAAATGCTTTCTTTGCTCCTCCTCCCCTTCCAATACCACACTCATACTGCGAGGCTCTATTGATTGTAATATTCTTACAACATACTCACTCTCCCTCCCTCTCTCTCTCGTTGCAGTGCATCGGCATCGAAATCAGTGTTGAGATCAAAGAAGATCGAAATTGAAATCGGATGTGATATCGACATAGAGCAATAGCGTTAACGATAACTCGATAACTCGTTGTCGGCCGCCAAACTGAGCGCGCTGTGTGTGCATTTTTTTTAATTTTTTGTTTGGTTCGCTCGACTGCAGGGTAGAAACATATATCGCCTACACATATATACAGCGCGCACACACACACACACACACAGCACACGGGCGCGCCGTGTGTGTAAGTGTGCGTGAGTGAGTGCGAGAGCGAGAAGGACGCAGCACGCTGGTAAACATGGATTGGACTCGGTGGCAAGACGCTCAAGCCAGAGACAGAGCTGGCAGCAGCAGCAGCAGCACAACCAGCATCAGCAGCAGCATCAGCATCCGCGGCAGCCTTTGCGATTGCGAGCATCAGCACAGCCAGTGGCTTCCCATTTGATTCGTCCAGCTTCATATAGTAGGTTCAATCAGTCAATCAGCCAATCAGTCAGAATCAGAATCAATGTTAGTATCAGTCAGTGCACACGTCACCCAATCAATCAGTTAGTCAGTTAGTCAGTCGATCAATCGAATCGAATAGAATCGCATCGATCAGTCGAATCAGATTGATAGTTCAAATCGCTCGGTCGCTCGTCTTCAATCACCACTAACTAACTGTAAATATCAAAACAGCCATCAATATCAATATATATAGGCAGATCCGATACAATCCGATCAGTTCAAAGACAATTACAACAAAAACAACAACAACACACAAACATCAGTTTATGTTGTGCAGTGTTTCAAACCATACAAAATCGGGCCAGGCAATAACAATAACAACAACAACGACAACGACAACAAAAACAATAGCAGCAGGAACAACAATATTGGAATCGATTAAGGATTCCAGAGCGGAGGCAGCGGAGGCGGAGCCTGCTGCATGTTTGTTGGCCTAGTGGAAGCGCAGCATCAATAATTGCAGCGGCACCAGCAGCAGCGACAACAATAACAACAACAGCAGCATCAGCAGCTAAAATAACAACAACAATAATAGACAACAACCAGAGCTATATCAACAGCCGCCTCAACACTGCCAATGCCCTCATTGCCATCATAATAATCAACAACGTCATCATCGTTTGTTTAGATTTGATACAAGTGAGTTTAGAACAGTTAAAACAACAACATTTACTATGTAGTACTTAAACTTGCATGCTCATAACTGTAAACATATGTACATATATCTTAACCTAACTGTAAGGAATCCTTACAGCTTCACGTCTTGCATAAATTATATACATAACTGACATACTTTGCTTGAAAACAAGGCTGAATAATCAAGAGTCGTTCATTTAGTGTCCTGATCCTATGGTAAGTGAAAACTTCTATCGGTTTATACTATCGATAGCTGTTGTACTGCAATTGGAAGAACTTCTATCAGCTAAAGTTCTTGATAGTTGATTTGATTGATTTTCTCAACAGAGCTGAGAAGCTCTCTACTCTACGTACTCTTTTTTCATGGAATCAATATGAATCATTCAAGTTTAGCTCTTTAACACCCTACACTATAATTAATAATATCACCCCTTCGTTTTACCTCTACTCATATATCACTTTCCTCTGTATATATAAGCGTCGAAATATTAAATAGTCTACCAATAATCTTTCATGCGAGACTACCTCATGGTGCTAGTTCCATTTGCGGCACTTCGATTAGCAGCACATGAACTTACAGGCATACATACATATGTAACTAATGTACTATATACATATAACGGTACATACATATGTGTATGTGTGTACATAGTAGGTGCCCAACTATATGGACAGTAATTAAAATTAAACGACTCGTAACTAACGACTGTTGCGACTGCAGACACACCTACACCCCATACAGATACACACAGGCACACACACACACACACACACACACACACACACACACACACACACACACACACACACACACACACACACACACACACACACTCACTACTCTCGTCTACTCACACTCATTCAGTTGAGTTTGTTCAATGGAGAATCGTAAGGATCGCACTTCCTGCCCCCCAGTGGGACCGTCTGGGGCATTCAGAATGCACTCGAAGCGCACTCGTAGTGCAACATTCATTGCAGTGCATTGATTGCAGGTCGACAGCACTCACACTTACACTGGCACTCGCACACTCACTTAGAGCGCATTTGTAACTAGCGTAGCCCCACCCACCTGCTCTTAGCAATGCCACGCCCCTGTCTCCCACTCTTTCTCTCTCTCTCTCTTTCTCTGTTCGGTCCCCTCAATCGCAATCTGGCAAAGCGAATCTCATGCAAATCATATGCAAAACAGAACCTCACAACGATAAACGATAGACAGGAGGGACACAGGAGGGCAGTCCCTGCTGGTGGTGGCACCGTCGGTGGGTGAAAGGCAAACGTTTGTCAGGCGACAAGCAATTTGTACAAACATTTGCGCAAACAAAACGCAGTCGGTCACGAGGAGCCGCTGCCCGGTGCTGCCGGTGCTTGCGTGACCCGCAAGTTTTACACAGTCAGCAACGTAATTGCTCATAAAACGTGTGCCGTGCCGTCAGGAGAGAGTGCAAGCGAGAGAGAGAGAGCGAGTGGCGATAAGGAGTCCAAACCGTTTATAACAATTATACCACAAGCTAAGCAGCCCTTCTGGGAGCTCTGCGGGAACGGGCGGGACGGAGAGCTGAGCTGGCGACCAATTAAGGCGACAACCCAACAACAACCTAGCGAGCCGGTGCAGCTCCACTTGCCTGACGAAACACCTGAGTGCGAGTGCGTCTGAGCCGGGCACACGTGGGGCTAAGGGCCCAAACCGGCCAGACGGCCTCGCTGGCACGCAGCCAGACGGCTTCGGCTCCCCAGGCAGCGGGAGTTCGAGCATCCATCGTGGCTAAATGTATAAACCAGATACATTAACGCGCCGCGGCAGTCTGAGATCCCTGCGCAGCGCACCGTTGTTGAGTACGGTGCTGGAGAGCACGCTCTCGCTGACCCGCATCCATCCGATTGCCTCGCTGGAGCTGCCCGGCCTCGACTATGCTGTGCAATCGCAGTCGGCCCTTGGCGCCTTCCATCATCGTGAATTAGGCACCTCGTTGCGCAGCGGCATCGCTGCCATCACCGCGGCCAGCGCCAGTGCTGCCGGTGGCATCTCGCAATCCCAGAGCGCTCTGCTCGGACGTTACGGTCCGAACGCCTCCATACGCAACAGCGAACGAAAGATTGTCCAACCCAAACGGTATGTGAATGACACCCTTCCCCTCCCTCCACGCACCACGTGCATCGACGTTCTCCCGTGGCCAGATATGTCCTTCTTCCACCCGCGACTCATGTTTCACAAATCCCGTTTGCTGACTAAAGTTATCCTCGCATGCTCCTACATCAATTACCCTGTTTAAGCTCTGAACTTAGTGCTTATTTTGATGTGTTGTAATTACTTTCTAAAGCTTGCGTTTAACAGCGAGAGTGAGTACAGTGCGATATTGCAATTATATCGATATTTTGTGCCAGCATTCACAATATACAGTTGAGCTCTAAAACAATCGTTGGTAGTATTTATTATTATGTATTAACGAAAGAGATGGGAAACCCAATAATCAATTATAGAAATTATTATCCCTTTAAAATTATTTGTTAAATAATTTCTATGTTAATTATCCGATCGCAACCTAATTTTCAGAAGTTATTTGAGCGTTGATATTAATTGTGTTAACCAAAAATGAACTGTACTGCACGCAAATTACGCTGGAATTTGTTTTTTTTATTGATTTACAAGAAATGAAGGAGGTATGACCAAAATCAAAATTACACTTGTGGAAGGCAAATTAGTTCACACACGACGTTGCAGCACTTCTTTATTCAACACGCTAACACAGAATGCCTCTCTCAGTCTTAATGTAAGTTTACATAGGTTTAACATAGGCTTAACATAGTCATCGTGTTATATATCGATATATCAGTGTGACCCTGTACCAGCTTACTACACTCTTGATCTACGTGCAATAATAGCACAGATTCACACCCTGTTACCGGGAGATCTAAGTTTTCATACGGATGGACAAACAGACAGACTGACCGACAAACGGACATGTCTATATCGACTCTACTGTTGATGCTAATTTAGAATATACATAGTTTGCGGTGAAACACATATATATCTGTTGTGTCAAATATATTTATAAACAATTTATCTATATTTATCTAAACCATTAATGTATGAACTAATTAACATATTTTCCAACTGATGATAAAGAAGAAATACACTCAATACTTATGATAACATCTCATGATACAAGTTGAAACACCTTGCTATTTTAAGCTGGACATCGATATTTAGCATTCGATAGATGCAACGTGGCTTATCGATATTTCCATAACTTTGCATTCTTGTTTCGTCCTCCACTTGTTTGTTTCATTGGAAGATTTTTCGTTTACCAATCACGCACGGGATTCCAACGCTTGAGGTTGCCATCCCAGGGTAGATCCTCGAGGCCCGCCTGCGCTGCAATGGCCGATTTGACGCGATTCGCGAAGTCTATAGACGATTCAGTGGGGGAGTCGACGTAGTGCGGGCATGTACCAGATGTCACAGATCATGACCCACGAAGAGATGACCATAAGAATGTATCGCAGCATAGAGCATCTGGTGCTGTCCCAGAAGGCATCGCCAAATCGGCGATCGTAGCGCATGGCCATCGGGTAGACGACGTTGCAGATGGAGAAGCTGCCCTTCTTGAACCGCATGACGGCCGTGTTATTGATACAGGTGCCTTCCGGGAAGAGCAGCACAGGCGGCCAGCCGTCGCCGGTTGCATGCAGACGCAGTACCAGACCCAAAGACTCGCGCTCGCACATCGCTCGACGCTCGAACCACATATGCGGCGATGCACGCGCCAAGACGCGCTGTATCACGCCAAGAATTCCGTCGTGCCGCTGGCCGGTAAGTGAGTAATGCACATCGCACATAAGCATCAGCACGTCCAGCGGGCTTGTGTGGTTGCACACACAGATCCCTGTGTGCGGTCGAAGTTCCACATTGTGCAGGCGCCGCACCACCGGAACGCAGCACGTGGTCAGCCGGCAGCAGAGCCTCAGGAGCCAGTGCACTAGTCCCCGCTTAAAGCTGTATTCGGGCAGCTGGCCCAGCACGCTGGTGAGCACTGTGAGCAGCAACATGCAGCTGCCGCAGCCCACAGTGCGCAGTGGCACCAGCAGACTGTAGCGAAAGAGCAGTGCCATCAGCCAGATGCCAAACAGGCGCCAGTTGAGTTGCGTCTTCGGCTGGCGCAGATTGCGTGTCAGCAGATTCCATTCGCCCGCTGGCACGGCAGCGGCTGCAAAGCGTGGCGTCACCTCATCCTCCAGCACCAGACGCAGCCCGTCGGCAATCAAGTCGCAGCACTGCTCCAGACGTTCATTCAGCACATCCTTCACGAGGACACCGTTCTTGGGCGCTGCTGTTAATAGGCGCACTTGCAGCTTCATCGCCAGCTGCTGCTGCTCCTCCTTTTTGGGCTTTGCTACCTGCTGCTGGTGCTGCCATAGTTTCTGCTCCAGATTCTTCCTCTGCTGCTGCCGGCGCTGCAGCTGCAATGCCTGTAGCAAGCGTGAGGTGCAGGCAAAGAGCCGCTCAAGCAGGCGCAAATAGCCACGGCTCGCGTAGTCCACGCAGCTGCAGAGCATCACACAGGCCAGCACGGAGAGCGAGAGCACGTGAAGCCACATGGTGCCAGGGGCTGCAATGAAAGGGAAAGGTGCAGGGGGAGAACTCGTTAATCCCGCGCCGAACCAAGCGAACCAAACAAATTCCCAATTAAAGACCTAATTCAATTTATCGCCGCCTTTTTGGCTTTGCGACTTTTCTCTCTCTCTCTCTTTCATTATCGCTTTTAGGTTGTGTATGTTGTTGTTGCTATTGTTGTTTTTGTTTTTTGTGTATTTTGCTTAAGCTGCATCGACTTGATTTATTTAACAAGCAAAAGGCGCCGAAATATAAAAAAGCCGCAAGAGGAAACTTTGCCGTCTTCGTCGTCTGACTTCGTCCGTCTCCCCCGTCTGTCCCCAGTCCAACTGTCCGTCTGTGCCTGCGCCTCTGCTGGAGCTGGTGTTCGGTTTGGCCTTATCCCCATTTGGTTTTGCATATGGCAATAATTCAATTATGCACAACAAGGACGCAGAATAATTGGGCGCCCCTGCTGCCGCCGGACCTGGTCCTGGGACCGGGTGCTGCTGGAATCACTTTAAAAAAAGGCCGACCGTGGAAGCCAGCAAGAACGAAAAAGTGAGAGAGGAAAGAGAAAAGAGAAGACCGCAAAAACTTTTGGCTTTGTTAATTCGTTAATTAAATGGGCCTGGCTGACTCTCGATGACAGCTTGTAAACAGGCATCCAACTTTAAGGATTACGCAATGAGCGAGGACGCAATAACAACCACAGCCACGCCCGTACCACCACCCAACACCACTGCTCCTACCACTCTTCCTTCTCCTGTCACCGTTCTTCCATTGATGACATTGGCTGGCAGCAATCTTTGCTTATCAAAGGCAAACAACGCCTTCAACGGCGTCCACGACGACAACTCATTTAGAGGCACACAGTGCGCACTGCCGACTGCGCTGCTCTCCTCTCTCCATCACTCTCCGTCTCTCGGTCTCTCTCTCTCTCGCCACTCCCCGTTCAGCCCTCGAGCCAGACCCTTAATTAGCATAGAATGTGTTTTAAAAAGCCACTTGAGCTAAACATTCAAAACACCTACACGGCACTGCCTCCCCTCTGCCCCTGTCCCTCCTCCCCTTGCGCTCTCTTCTTTCGTTGTAGTCCGCCGACCCAGCGCGACCTTAGACGCTTGCGGCGAAGATTCTGCGCGGAGACTGTGTGTGGCACAGTTACATAGGCAAGGTCGGCTCGGCTCAGTCCGGCACATTCACTTAGACAGAATGTTGGTAACGTCTTCGAAATTAAGGGTATTCTTTTAAGCCATGAAAATCTTCTTATTTCTTGACAACTTTGAAAGCTTTGAGGCAGCTTCAAGTGTTGATTAAAGCTGAGTAGGGGGTAGGAGATGACTTTAAGATTGCATTCATGCCGTCTTCCATGGCTTATCTTGCTCCGACGTCATTTACAATTCTCTCTTTGAGAGCTTTAAGGCAGCTTCAACTGTTCAGTAGAGGTAGGGAACAACTTAAAGTTCACGTTATTACTGTCTTGGTACTTGGGAACTTCTTCGTTTACAATTCTTCTGTTGCCAACACTAAAAACCTCTTAGTAAGCTTTAGTCAACACTGCAAGCTCTGCAAAGCTGTCAAGCTGCTGAAAGCTTTCTGTCAGTGTTACACAATTACGAGTAAGAGACAGCGAGAGAGAGTATAACAGATTTGTCACACGTGCGAGACTTTTTCCGGGCGTCGTCGTAGTCATCGCGTCAGCAGCAGCACGTGATGCTCAAGTGTTGGGATAAGCATTTCCGCTCTTCAGACGTAACGCGAAAAATGTGCCCCACCATGTGAGAATGAGGGGGCGGGAAGGTAGCGTTGGAGGTGCCGCACACACAGAAGCAAACAGAGAAACGACAGAGACGATACGAGTGTGAGGCGGAAGCACAAAATGAAATTGTGACGTAGCTGCCACGCCTCTATCAGCGCTGCGACGCCCAGTCGCCAACGCCAGCCCCTGTTTCTTCTTCAGCCCCCTTCTGCTCTGCCAACTGCCATTCAAAAGTAATTTAGCGTTTAAAAAACATTTTTCTGCTCGACTTTTAAAAAGTTTTGCATAATGTGCCCCATTGCGAGTGCGAGTTGCTGTTGGCTGTCGACAGGTGCAGGTGTGGGGGGTGGGTGTGTGGGCGTGTGCAAGGGCGTGTCAACACACTCACCTGTTTAATGTGGCCACGTTTCGTCGTCTGTCTGATTCAACTGATTGTATTATAGCACCAACTGAACTGAGACTGAAAGCCAAAGCCAGACCCGCCTCAGAATGTTCGTATTGCCTTTGACAACTCTGCGACTGCTTGCCCGATCAGACAGGAGTGTGCGTTTGTGTGTGTGTGTGTTTGTGTGTGTGTGTGTTTGTGTGTGTGTGTATGAGTGGGAAGGGGGGTGTGTGGCAGAGGCAGGCTATCGCATGCGGTAATCTGCAGGCACTTAAAGCTTATAGGCCAAAACGAGGCGCAACTAACTTTTTCGGCGTGGAAAACTCGCTTGGAAAAGTGTTTTTTTCTTCGCTTTAGCTAATTATCTTGAAAGATCTCGAAAGTTATAACTTTTGAGCGGAAAGGCGAAGAGACAAACAGGGGGGAAATAGATAGGGGAGGAAGAAAGGGAACTGCAATCTGTTTGGGCCACTTTAAGTGAGTTAATTAAAAAAGTGTTTTGCCACGTTGCGCACATAATTTCCCTTTGGGAAAACTTGCGTTAGTTAAATGTTTTTTTCGTGGGCTTTTCTTTCTTTGCTACATTTCTATGGCCTGTTTCCCTTTTTTCTTTTCTTTGGGCCCATACGCATAATTGGTTTATGCCATTTACTCAGCTTTCCGTTTTCCCGTTTCCCCCAACGCAAATATTTGATGTGTTGTCCTTCCCCTTCCCTTCTCTTTCTCTTTCTCTCGCTCTCCTCCCTTCCCACACTAATTAGAGAAACAGCCGAGCTGCCCATCAATAATCTCTCTTGCTGTGCGGTTTTTTAATCTGCCACGGCCCTCGCACCACCGCGTCGCCCAGTACTAATTGTGTGCGTGGGCAACGGCATCGTTATTGGTGTCATCTAGTCATTATTTAATATAAACCCGATTTGATAAATTATTTCCGGACATCGGAGGCAACGTGACGAAACGCTTCACTTTGATTTGTGGCCAAGAGTTTGTTGGCCCAGACGCTCTCAAGACGCACAGGACGCACGCACGCACGCACTCACGACGCAACGGAGCCGCGTCTCGACTATCGTCGCGCGTTTATTTGCGCAATTAATCAATTTAGCCTGGCGCTGTTTGTGGAATAAGTGATAAAGATTTATCACTCACCCACTCAGCAGGCTCTTCTCTTGGATAGTCCCTCTCCCTCTACCACTTGTAACCACAATTCGCCTCGTGTCTACAAGTAGATGATGATAGAGGGGAGGGGGGATACATTAAAGTTCACGAAGGCCTCTTGGTAAGCATTGAACCCAACGCTTTGACTCTTGCGTCTCAGCGCACACGAAAAGCATTTGCAAATGGCAAAGAGAAAGGCGGAAGAAGGACTTTGGAAGCATCACCCCCCCCCATTCCACCTCACCCTCCTCCCCTACTATAAAGTGGATAAGAGCCGAGCTGGGCCAGGCCACCCGGCCTCTGCGTATTTACATAGAGTCAAATCAAGGGAAACGGCGAATAGATGAAGCGTCCGTCTCTCTCCTCCTTTTATCTCTCCCTCCCTCTCTTTCGCGAATATTTTGCATCTAATAGAATTCTGTTACGGGTCGAAGGCCTCGCCAAGTCGAGGCGCCGCAATTCGATTTTTCCTTCAAAGTAAAATACATTTTTTTTTTCAAAATTGGAAATTATGTTTATTAAATTCGGTTCCTAAAAAGAGGAAGAAGAGTGAGAAATGAGGAGAGGGTGCCAAAGTTGGCAAAGAAGTTAAAGAAGCTTTTCACATAATTACTGTTTATACTGTTGGGATTGAAGAGTGTCTTGATTTTGATTTCGGTTTATCTTGGTGGGATGTGACAACTTTAAAGTCTAAAGAGAATTAAGATTGCTTTGGGGGAACCATTTGCTATGATATGGTTAGCTTAGTCACTTTTCTGCTGAACTATATCATAAGTTTTTGAAGTAGGAGAGGTTAAGAAGGCTAGATTTATCTTCGAATAGTTTTTATAAAGCAAGTTTCTGCATTGTTTATTCTAGTGTCTAATTTGGCAAACCCTACAAACTATATACATTCTCAATAAGCCGAATCGACATAGCCATATCAGTCTGTCCGTCCGTTAGTATCCGTTATCCGTTATCTAGATCTCAGAAACTATAAAATCTAGGACTACAAAACAAAAATTTAATAAGTATATTTAGTTGTTTTGTGATTTGGTAGCTTTCATTTGAAAATCAGCTTATATGCTATTTCAATATTTCAATTTTGCATTTTCTTTAAAGCGCTTTAAGAGCTCCAATCAGAATTGCGGAATGGCAATCGCAATCCTCTTGTGGCCATTCACATTTTCGCCTTTTGAGTCTGCCAATGATTTTTGTATATTACGCAATGTGCAGAAGGGAGTGTGGTCTGAACTGAGCAGGGGTGAGTCGGTGAGGGGGAGGGAAAGGAGGAGGGTCCTGCTTGTGCAGTTTGCCGGGCGGTCAATGCACTCAGCACTGTTTCGCATAGGCAAAACTGCATAGTGCGCTGCGAGTGAAATCAAAAGGAAAAGCAGAAAACGCGCCGGGAAGTGCCCACCTTCCTGCCCCTGCACGCCCACTCAGTCTCCCCTGCCCATTTCCATCATGTCGATGTTTTCGTTTGGTTTCGTTTTAAGTCGCGGCGGCATTTTGGCATTTCGGCTTGTCAACGCCAACGTCGATGGCAGCCTCAGACCCTGCCCCAGCCCCAGCCCCAGCCCCCGCCCGTACCCCCCGCCCGTACCCCTGCCTCTACTCCTACCTCAACCTCAGCTGCAGTCCCTGCATCAGCGTTGAAGCCGCAGCCACAGCCAGCACCAGCTTTTTGGGTGCGCACTTATTAAAAATTGCGGCCCGCGGAACGTTGCACATTTTCTTAGGTGCAAAAAGTTGCACTTGGCGGGCGGCCAAAAAGCGCATTGAACGCTGTCGCAGCAAGGAGGCAAAGGGAGTTGAAGTTGGATTAAAAGAAAGACAGAGAGAGGAAACCGTAAAGGGGGCGGTCGTAGGCATGCGCCTGTAGGTGGAGGGTGGTTCTTGTGACTGATTGAGTGGTGGTTGTGTCGCTGCTGCCGCTGTTGCTGCCCCACTGTGTAGTTGCTGCTGCTACTGCTGTTGTTGTTGTTAAGTGAAGTGTAGGCGCACGAAACGAAACGAAACACGCGAAACTTGTCGGTGCGATGTAATAAATTTTGAAAATGTCCGAGTCGAGCATAACGAATGGCTTACCCAATGCACACGGATAGAGATACCCACACTGAGGCGTCTCCCGCACACACACACACATTTTTGGTTGAGCGTCGACTTTTTTATTACCAACTCGAGAGAGCAAGTTTTTCTTTAAATCACAACGAAACTAAAGCTTTAAATTACACAGGGGGATTAAAATTATCTTAAAGCTGAAAATGATATCTGTTCTAACAGAATGAAGGCACTCCGTATTCCTAGGATAATTAATGTTAATTTATTTATGTATTTGTTTATTTAATGTCAACTATATTAAATTATTACTATATAGGTCGCAAGTTAATGCATGAACATTTGTTAAAGATCTCTCTATTGTGTTAAGGTTTGCTTTGGATATAACAAACGCATCAAGTTGATGAATAATTGCTCATACTATTCCTTCAGTATACGTCAGTTCATTTGTGTTATTCCATTTTTCCTTTTTTCATTTCATTTCCCTCATTCATTTCATCATTTCGCTTGGCAATCGCCGCAGGGCTTCGCTCTTTGGCATTTAATTGCTTTTATTATCGTAATTATGCAACATATGCTTCACATTGTTTTCCCCATTACCAAGCTTCCTCTCCCTCTATCACTGTCTCTCTTTCTTGCTCCCCTCCAGTTTCTCCTTTGCATATTAACCTTTGCGCCTTCGTTCGTTTCTAATTTGCACTTTTTGCATTCTCACTTTGTGCATCTGCCCTCTGCACTTTAATTATCTTTTTCAGTGCTTCGTCACAACATTTTACGCGTTGCTTGCTCTCAGTCCCTTAGCTGCTCATCCCCTTCCTCACTCCCTTGGTCATCATTTCGCTAGTTAATGTTTTTCTGCACACCTTGTTATCATGTGCCTCTCCCTCACTCTCTCTATCTCTATCTTTCCCTCTCTTTCTTGCTGTTAGGTAATTGAACTCAGTTTTGACATTTTGAAATCCACACAGAGACTCGCAGAATATTTTCGTTGCCAGCTTTTGGGCGCAGCTGCCATTTTATCGATTCGCAGTGCAACATTTTGCAATATTTCGAAACTGTTGATAATCATCTTCTGCCGGCCGACTCCCAGGGTATCCCCAGTTTGTCAAAGCACGAGACTTAATTCATATCTAGGCAAAATGTGCTTTTTAAATTCCATTGTAAATGTAACCGAAAAAGCTTTGCACAATCTAAGCTAAATTCTAAAAACTAAAGAATTTTCATACATATATGGCCAGGGTATCTACTATACTTGTCATAGCCTTTAATATTGCCAGTTCTATTTTTTTTTTTCATTTGTTAATTGTGTTTCATATGCAGGTGAAATTTCCGCTTCGATTAGCTGCCGCACGAGCTTAGACCCGTGTTTGACTGTGTGTGTGTGTGTGTGTGTTATCCTGCTGTGTCTTTGTGTGTGTGCGTATGGCCTGCAGCTTGTTGCAGCGCGCGTTATTCTAAAATTTGCCCGGCAAATTGAAAGGCAAATGAAATGAACTTAAATATGCATACAATGTGAATAAAAGGCGAGCGACTCTTCTGCTGCTGCTGCTGCTGCTGAGGCTGCTGCAGGGCAAAATGTTTTGCATACTTCATAAAATCAAGACAATTTCCCCAGCAGCCAGTCTTTGCCCTTTCTCTTCCCCTTCCCCTACATCTATTCCCCCTCAATACCCACTGCGTACGCATTGTGAACCCGCTTCGGTCGCGCAACGTGTTTCGCATTTTCACTTGTCTCTTATCGCAATCAGCAAGGCAAATTTGACAAAGCGAAACCAATCGAAAAATCTATTCAATTCTATAGAATTCTCTAGAAATCTGAGTAAGAGCATTTCTGCGCAAAATTCTGCGGCTTTTTAGCTATAATTAGCTCAAAGTCCTCTTTGCTTGGAGTGAGAAATGGGGGGCTAAAACAGTTTTTAAAGACTGCAGCCAAGTTAAGCTCGCCTTGCATTGCTTCAGCTATGCAAATTCAGAAGCTGTGCTGCCCCTCCTCTCCTTTCTTCTCTCTCTCTCTCTCTCTCTCTCTTACCCACTCTCCTTTTCGCTCTGGCTGCTTGTATCCCAGAGATGTACATAAGTTGCATGGCAAACGCATGTAACTTACACACAAATGCCTCGCTTTGCCAACAGGCAAAGAACAGCGCAAAAATGAGAAAGACACAGGGAGAGAGAGAGAAAGGGTAGAAAGCGAGCTGAGCGAAAGAAAGAAAGGAAACCAAACAAAAGTACACAAAAGTTGGGGAGCATAAGAAAAAATATAACTGCAAATATTTTCTTATGCTTGTATGAAATGTAAGCATGTAAATACACCCACACTTACACACACACACGCACACACACCCGCACAGCATGCACTGCAGTTGCTGCGAAAGTCGACACAGCACTGAAGACAGACAGAGGTGCCACAAGAGAAGCGAGGGCTGGTTTTAAAGTATGCGTGAGAAAGCAGGCCACTTAGCAACTGTAATGCCCCTGTAGTATACCCTGTAATTAAGTCGCAAGGGGTAGACTGCAGCATAGAAATCGAAATAAATGTGAATTAATTTTAATTTACTTCTTATATATTTGCTCCCCAATGCCTTGAACTGCCCTCGCTTGTAGGGAACAGACAGCAGACTGCTTCAAATTGCCGGATCGCTGTGAACTTTTAAATTATTAATAACAAAAGAATTTAAACTTTCAATGAAGACAACGCGCACTCCTCAATTTGCATGTCTCTGGTTGTATCTGTCTCTGTATCTGTATATGTGTGTGTGTGTACATACAGGCATACATACCCGTTTATACACGCACACATACAAATACCTATATAAATACTGTTGTCTGCAGATGAAAGTAGCTGCTGACAATAAGTCCTGGCCGACTCCACTGACTGACAATCGGCAACGACTTCCAAGCCAACTGCCAACTGTGTCTCACACACATGCAAACACACACAAACAGACATTGACACACCCACATGCTGTACGTTCTTGGCATAAAGCAAAGCCTGCAATCCTTGCACTTCATTTCCATAGAGTCAGGACAGGCGACAGTTGTCATCTGGATCTGGAGTTTGCGGACTGAAACTCAAATTGCCTTCAAATCGATTTCAATTGCCGAGCAGAGAGTTTTCCCCAAATTCTTAACAAGGTTGGGAGTAGATAGCACATTAAATTTGCCTCGATTTAAGATGATTTTCCATTTGGTTACAGTTTGAAAGTTTCTTCATGTTAGGGAAGTCTTAAAACATTGCAACATTTTGAAATGTTCAAACTGCCTTCAGAATTGAATTGCTGAGGGAGTCGAAACACGTTTAAAACCAAAAGAAATCATTTCCATTTAATCCACAGCAAAGAGTATTTATTATATTATCGAATATGGTATTTTATTTTCAACAAGAGCTGCACAATTTTTGTATGCAAATTAATGATTGAAATTTAACTTCGTTTTTCATTCTCCAATAACTTTTCTACATACCTCGGGGAATTGTTGTGGCATTCTTCTCATACAGTCCTCTTCCCCCGATCGCCCTCTTCAGTTTTGCAACTTTTCCAAGTTGGTTTTTCATGTGCGTAAAATGTGAAATAATTCAGGCAGAATAGCTTGATTGCGATTGATTTAATTGTCATGCCATTTGCCATTTGCCCAAATGGACATGGACGACAGATTTAAAGAATTTGAAAGTTTAGCAATTGACTACGTCAAAACTGAATTCAGACTTAAACTTGCCGTATGATTCATACTTGGGGTCGAATTCTGATTCATATTTGGGGTCGCAGTCGGAATCAGGATCGGAGTTGAAGTCGTGTCACTCGAGTCGATTGCCTTATGCAGTCAGAAATAATTCATGAGGAGACACAACAATATATCCCACACATTCTACACACACACACACATAAACTCTCACACACTCCCACACACACTGTCTTGTAGTGATGTCAATGAATTGTTTTAAATCGCACTTTCCAATATTGAGTATACACCACGTTTGCACTGCATTATTTCCACTGCTATCTCTGGCCCACTGTCGTCTGCCCTCCCAGTGGACTTGGCTTGCTAATTGATTAATTTCATGCCTTGGTGGGTAATTGCCTTCTTCTCCTAATTTTGCTGGAATTAAGTGGTAATTGCGCATACGTCGTGTGTGAGGAGGTAGCCTTAAAATGTATTTATATTTGCGAGCATTACAAATTCAGCAGTGACATCGATTAGTACATTACCCTTTTTCCTTCCCCACTCCGCTCCTCTCTCTCTCTCTGTCTCTTTATTTCTGCTACTAAATCTTTTATTCATAGTTTATGACTGCCCAGGCCATTTGGCACCTGGCCTGGTTGCCCGTTAGCCTGGCCGGGTTTCACCAGGTGCTCGCGAGTGCGGCTCGAGAAAGTGTAATTAAATATCCATTTAGTGTACATTACTTTTCCTGCAGCTGAGTTGGGTAGACACATTACCAAGTCGGAGGGCCAACCAAGAGTGCCGCAAGTGGGGGGAAAAACCCCTTAAGAGTTGAGCCAACTTGAAGGGGGCAGTCTGCAAAGCAGTCGAGAACGAACTTTAAAGAGCTGCTCATATCTAAATTAATTTAAAAGTTCGCTCACTTGAAAAATCGTGGCTCGTCTGGCTCCGTCCGGCTCCTTTTGGGTTCGCTCTCTTTCTCTCTCTCACTCTCTTTCTCCCAGTGTAATCCTGGCCACCGCTCGTCGTCCATTTGCGGCCGCATGAGGGTTGCCCGCGGCGAGTGGACACAGACTAGGAGAGTGGGGAATGGGAGGGAGGGTCCTGGGGATGGGAAAATGATGCTCCCAGGCGTTCACTCGTTTATTAAAGATTATGCTTATAATGACGACGACAATGACGACAGGCAGCAGAATGCGCTCCATGAGGGACCCGACCAACCATGACAGTCCAGTCCCATCTACCAGCTAACATCTTCTACCATCTCTTGCAAGTTCCATCTTCCCTTTCTTCTCCCTGGCGTACGTCCCATCATCATGTTGATGATGCTATTTTTCGAAAATTTTCTTCATTGTCTAAGTCTCTCTCCCATTCTCCCTCAATGTTCCTTCTCTTTTTACGCCATGTTTTATTTTATTTTATTTCGTGGCTCTTTGGCCGTTCGTTTCATATTTTCATCGTACTCTTATTCTTTTTCTCCTGCGCTTCTCCTTGTTTGAGCCATTAAAGTTTGTTTTTGCCTTTGTTTATCATCGCTGGACCTGGACCTGCTTCTGGACCGTTTTCGTTTTCGCTCTTGAGTTTGAGTTTGGGTTCGGGTTCGGTCTCGGCGTGAATTGGACTGGGAAGCTCACCGAACAACCCACGTTGAGTGTGACGTGATTTGTGTAGCAATTTTGCTGCTTCTTGTGCCACTCGAAGCATCGCGTCGCCTGCGGCTGCGGCGGTACTTGCGGTGCCTGCGGCTAAGCCATCATTCCCTAGGCGGCAACATCTACAACAACAAGAAGAATACTGATAATGAAAGTATGCGCACAAGTTAATAAAATATGTTCGCCCATCGAACTTGGGCAACAACTCCGACAACCCAAGTTGCATGCCAAGTTTCACGAAGAATCCCCGAAGTTCATTCTGGATCTGCACTCATAAATATATGGTAACTTATTCAAAAGACGCGAAAGAACTTTGCGTAGAAGTGTAGGCGATTAAAACTTGTTTAAGCTGTTTAATTGTCAAGTCATTTGAAAAGGAAACTGAAGTAGAGGGGAATATGTGCAAAGCATCCAGCAAACTACTTTATCAGTTAACCCAGCACTATGACATAGAATATGTCAGTGCAGTTAACTGTCGCACTCTCTGTCCTCTCTTAATATGTTGGCACTTCTCTGACATTATGTTGCCATAGCTGCCACAATGTGTTGCACTAGTCTGCTCCCTTGATGGCACATCATCGTGCATTATACTTATCCCATCAGGTGTTTCCACTGCAATATGTCAATCACAGCAAAGTTTCTACTGCACGAGTGCGATATGACGCCACACGACATATATAAAGCAAGATAAATCAGTTGCCCAGTGCCGTATGCTGCCTCTGATACGGATTATTCATATTGTGAGTGAACATTTTTGTGCAACTTTTTGCCTGAGTTGATTGATTGTTTCCTCTGGAAACAACTCTTAGTGAGCGACTGTGCCTACATATGTATGTGTGTGTGTGTCTGTGTGTTTGTGTTTGTGTGTGTGCGTTGTCCACCTACTTTCGAGATTAATGCAGCAGTTTGCATACTTGCGTGGCGCAGTGTAAATTGTGTAAATTGTGCGACGCAGCATGTCTGCCACAATAATCGAGTATATATGGGTCATATGTGGCTGCCTCTGCCTCTGCCTCTGCATGTGCTACTGCCACAGCTGCGGCACATCTGTGCCACTGTCGTCGCAGTCAGACTTGGCCATTGTGTGCATGTGTGCGGGTTGAAACCTTTGCTGAGATCCTTTGGCTGCTTTGTGCGTGCAACTGCGTCTCAATCGCTCATGTAACTCGTGCAGCCTCTTCACCTCACCCTCCCCCTCCCCCACCCCATAACCCTTCTGCTACTGCCTATTCCTGTCCCGCCTCAGCCCTGCATCGCATCGGGCAACCCTTTCTATGGTCGTATTACTTGTAGTGCCCATTGTTTCTCTACTCTGTTTCATTTCTATGTCATTTCCGTCGCCTTTCGCTGCTGTCGCAGTCGCTGCTGTTGCTGCTGTCGCTGTGCTGCAGCGCTGCAACTGCGCTGGTGCTGTCCTGCTGCTGCTACTGGTGGCATTTCATAGCTAATTTCAACGAGCATTTTTTGGATCGTGAGATTAGGCGCTGACAAGGGGCCCAAGTGCGGTGCGGCTCCGGGCCCAGGGTAGGAAACGTATTCGAAAGTGAGAGGAGGAATAGAGAGTGAACTGAGAATCGGGGCAGGAGCAGAGGTAAGGGGACAACCATAAGTCATCCGACCGCTTGGCTGTGCGACGCTTATGCAAATTTGTGCCAGCTGACAAATGGGGCAGCATTTGCACAATGCCGACAACGCAACGTGACAGTGAAGGGGAGAGCAGAGCGAGAGGGACAAGCAGGAGGAACGAGAGAGGTGGCTCACGAGGATGTGACTGAGGGAACTGACTGTGCTTGGCAAAAGGAAGGCGCTGGGGCGTGTCTATATAAATGTCATTTGTGTTTTTTGTTTTTCTCCTCGGATTTTGTTTGGTTTCTTTGATACTTTCTTCTTCTTCATGTTTTCTTTTTTTTGGTTTTATTTTTTTATATTTTTTGTTGGTTTCATTTCGTGTTGCTTCTGCTTTTTTTTGGGTCGTCCGCTTAGCCCGACATGATGATGATAAAGTGCACATTAAAAAATATTTGCCATTGCCTTTTGTTATTTTGTGTCGTGTGAAGCGAATTTATTCATTTGCGGAGCGCGCTTTGCATTCTCAACTAGGCAGGCAGACAGGCAGACAGGCAACAGAAGCAGCAACAACAATAACAACAACAGCAGCAGCGAGCTGAGCAAAAATACAGACGAATGAGTTGCGAGTAGTTTCCATTCGAGGAGGAAAATCAATGGACTTTCCACACTCAGCTCAAGAGAATCATTTGGCGAGTGTGTGTGTGTGTGTGGGGAGAGTAAGTTTGTGTGTGCGAGGAGAGTGTATCTACGAGAAGTGAATGTATGCGTGCGGGTGTAATGATTATTACTCGTTATTATATAATATAGTGGCATATATATGTAATTCACACATACACGTTCGTTCGTACACGCACACACACTCACAGAGTGGCCACGCCCACAGCCCCTTCGGCTTGTCAGCTCTTATCAACATGCTGCAAGCCGCACAGATGAAGTCTTTGCTTTTAATTTTTTTTCTTCTTTTTCTCCTCTTTTTGGTGCTGCTGCTGCCAACGACAGCAGACGCGGTACACACACACACACACACACACACACGCACATAAAATTATTTTCTTCATATAATAAGTGTAATAACTTTCATGTGTCGCCTCCTCCTCCATGCGGAATGTGGCACGCAGCTCTGGAAAATACTACGTGGTGCGAGGGGCGCACAACAATTTCGAGTGGCTAATAAGTTTCTGAACTTGCAAACTTTTGTGTTATTCTTCTGTTATCAAACAAAATGAGAGTAACAAAATATGGGATAACAAATCAACTCTATTTATAGTAATAACAACGATACGAGAATGTTTTAAATCGAAAGTTTATATTGATATTTTTTATTAACTTTATCTTTCATTACGACTTTTTATAACGACCGAAAATGTATGAATCAGGCTAAAGAAAATGTCAAACCACATATATTGTTAATTAGCATCAGCAGCCGAGGCGATAAAGTCATGTCCGTCCGTCGGTAAAAAATTCCAAGCGTAATTTTAATGAACAGTTCATTTATGGTAAACACGATAACTATGAACGCCCAAATAATTTCTAAAACATGGGCAGCAATCAAATAATTAACATAGAACTTAAGAAATCATTTTAAATAGGTAAACATTTCCAAGCCCCTGCCTGCAAAAAGTATGCAACACAAAATACGCTAAACATATAAGTCATATATTTAAAAATTCATTTTGGTGAGGTGGGTAGCGGGTATATCGGATTCGAGCACACACTTGACTGTAGCTTTCGTGCTTGCTTCAAATTGTTCTACATTTTAAATAGTGAATATGTTAAAAATTTCAAGATGTAAGAATGTGCGATTTTTTAATTTTGAATCTTCTTATTCGTTGCACTCACAAATCATAAAAAAATATTTGGTAAAAAACAATTTGTGGGTATTTATGAAAATGCGGAGCAACCCTCGCTGACGCTTGACTGTTTCTTACTTTCTTACTCGCTTTGCATTCGCGTCTACGTCTGTGAGAGAGAAAACGTGCTGTACATGTGTGTACGTGTGTGTGTGTGTGGCACTTAAATAGAATTGAGTGCGACCGAGGAGTGCGTTGTCCTCATTTGGCACTTGGCGCACAAATCCAGCATAAGACAATAAAAATCGTTGTAGCTGGAGTGTAGCCTGTGTATGTGTGCGTGTGCGTGTATGCGTGCGTGTGCGCTTACTTAAAGCTTGATGAGTATTTAAATATATCACAGAAATACGAAAAAGAAAGTCAACAATTGCGAGTACGCGACGACGACGTGTGCAATGCAACCTCAGCTGACAAAGGGCGAGGGGCGTGGCTGTGGAGGTAGAACATGAGTAGCAGGGTCAGCTGCAACAGGACAATAACAGGTAGGTAGCCTCTAATTACAAGAGCAGAAAAGGAAAGAGCAAAAGCGAAAGCCAAAAAAACAAAAGAAAAGAAAAGCCTAAAAGAAATGCGTGAAAGTGAGGGAAAAGAGGAAGGATGACGGGGCTGAAGGAAATGCAGCATTGCTATTTCCTTTTGTTGCTCCACTCGCTGTTGTTATATATATTCACAATACATAAGTTTATATTGTGACCTACTCGAGCCAATAAACTAAAACATAAGACGTCGCAGTAAAAAACTCTGGAAATTGTTAGCTTGTTATCCTCTCGTCGAAATCCCTCCGTTCCTCGCTTCCTCCGTCCCCTGCCAGCAGTTGCTATGGCATTGACAATAGGCATGGATCACGATTACGATTACAACTGTTATTCACTTATTCAGTTATTCATTATGCACCCGTTTTATTGTATTCAAATGTCGACGGCGCTTAATCGCTTCTCTTTCTGCCTTGATTATTCGCAATTATTTTGGCATTGGCATTTTGTCAGTCCGCCAGTCATGCGATTTAAGTGCTTCGAGGCAGCGAAAGGAGAGGGACTGGGGCTGCAGGGTGAAAGGGTTGCAATTATTGGGAATACAATGAGCATAATGAGCGCTGCTAATTAAGCTGCAATTTACAAGGACAATGCAAACGAGTATTGACTAAACGAAAATAAAACACAACGAAACTGAAAACGCAACGGAACCAAAGAGAAATTGTATCGTCTTTCAATATATCGTGGACCAAAAACATATCTATTCTTAGTTACCTCAATACTTAAAGATGCCTTCTGCAGCTCGTGGGATATTATCTAAACAATATTTCATTAAAAGCAGAACCCTCTATCCCTATTAACTGAAATTGAAAATGTTTCATTAATTTGCCATGACTACAGGGGGAATAAGACCAACGTCAGCTTGCAACGTCGCGTAGCTTTTATTAATATTTCAGCGCTGCGCAAGCTTCGCTGTCGTTGACCACTCTGAAGCTGCTCTTGCTATCCTCATACCCCCTCTCTTGCACTTGCTCTTGCTCTTGCTCTTGCCACTCCCCCTCTCTTTCTTTCGCACACTCTGCCGCTATCTGAGGCTACTCTTGCGTTGTCGCTTTTGCTTTTAATTGCGCTTATTATGCGCTACTAAATCTCAAATGTCATACAAAATAAAATCGTAATTTCATAGCAATTTCATGTCATCTCTCTGGCGGCTGTCTCCCCTACCCTCTTGTCCCCTTATTCACTCTTAACTTCTCCCCCGCACTCTCTCTCTTTCTTTCTATCTTTCTCTTTCCCTCTTTAGTTCTTCTCTGTACTCTACTTGCTTTCCCCGGCAGCTTTTGTTGAGTGCCAATTGACAACTGCAGCAACACACCCACATACACACATAGGTACACTCACACACATACTACGTTATCTGCTCAGCGAGTGTTGCATACTTTCGAGCTACTTTGTTCTTCATCCTCGCTAAGCCCAAGCGCTGCGAATGCATCTGTATGTGTGTGTGTGTGTTTGTTTGTATGTGAGAGCTCTTTTCTCGATCCGAGTGCAGCCAGCGTCCATCTTTTATCCCGTGCGCAATTATCAGTGTCCGCAACCGCCTCGCGGACGCCGCACATGCTGCCCATTGCCCGTGTTCAGGTTCGGGTTCGCTGTGCTTTTCTTTTATCTGTCAGTGCTTGCGTGTGTGGGTAAGTGAGTGTGCGTCTGTGTAAAAAGTGTTGAGTAATTACTTAAGATGCTGCACAGTTGACCTCGCGGGGCAGATAAATCGGTCAGAAAAGCTTCTCGGCGTATTGCGTTAATTGGAAAACAGGGAAAAAACTGGGAAAACCAATCGTTAAATATGAAAATGGATTTTTACGTCGTTCTTCAATGCAAGTGGGCAACAGGAAAATGGCAACGTGTGGTATAAATAAAAATAAATAATCGTGTCGAGTCAGGTAACGTGGGAAATCCATTAGACCGATATAAAAACAGCTTGCTCAATTCATATTGTTCTCGTTTTCTCAATATCTTGCAGCTTAGTCTCTTTCCATTGATGCTCAATTTCTGTTTAATTAATTTCACAGTCCCCTCGATTAGTATGCGTTTAAATCACTATTCATATGTATAAACAGAAATATCTGTTGTAAAATAATATTGAATGCAGGAAGTGAATCTAAAAGTCAAGCAAGGCAACTTCATAGAGATATATGTCTCTCACTCTGTCTCTCTCCCATTTCCACCTTGAGTAGCCTGCGGTCAAACTCGTTAAATAGTTATGTATGCTCGTATTCCTCATACAGAACAGACCCAACAATTCTCTGGCAATCATAAGGTCAACTAAGTAATAAGCTTGTCACCAGCACAAAGATACACACGCACACACGCAGAGACACTGCGAAAAAGATGCAGGGGGCAGTGGGAAGAGCTGCACACTTTCCTCGTATTTCAGTTTGCGAAATTATAACGCTTAACTGTTACATGGCGTCGACCAAATTACAGGGCAAAGTGCCCTACCTGGTGCCTGGCAGAAGGTTCCTAATTTGGTCGCCTGTCAGGCGAGAAATCCCGAGCTGTTGCAACTGTAATTTCATTGTCTGCTCGACCTTTGCCCTCTCTTGCATATGAAGAGAGAGGGCAACAGAGCGTTTTATTAGAACTCCTGGCAATTTTTCCCCATTTCACAGACTTCCCGCTTGCCCTTCCCTCTTTGGGGCTCTGCAAACTTAAGGTACCGTTAGGAGACGCTTTAAATCGCTTTGCGTTCAATACTCGCAAAATGAAAGGAAACTTGAAAGGAAAATCGCGCCGCAAACTGACTGAACTGGAAGAGCAAATAATGCAAATATCTACCCAAATATATTATGGACATTTTTTTCAACAACATTCTTTGAATTTACTTTTGTTTGCTGTGTGGGAGGAGGAGGAGCGGTGCCAGAGCCAAACGTTGCTTTTAACTGCGATTTCTCTCTCTCTCGCAGAGAAACTGCGAGTTTCACGCTTTATTATACCCTTCGACCATTGAAAATGGTCACAATGAGTATACTAGCTTTGTGCATTTATATGTAACAGACAGAAGGAAGCGTGACAGACTCCACAAAGTATATACATTATATATTCTGGCTCAGGATCACTAGCCGAATCGATTGACCCAAGTCGGTCCATCTATACCTTTGTCCGTCCGATCAGTATAAATGCAGAGATCACAGATATTATATAAGCTAGAGACATTTAATTGGACATGAAGGTTCCTGTATGTCCTGAGCAGATCGATCGACCACCGCCCTCGCAAATCAATAATTTAGTTTTCAGATTAATTTACAGCGATCCATAAATGATACATGTTTCCGACTTTGGCATATATATAGAGCTGACTTATATATCCACATCCGGCTTGAATTTGGATCTGATCAAACAAAATGTACAGACATAATTAAGCCTGTTTAACCCTGTGTTCGCGTACCTGCACACATGTGTGAGACTAAAAAAGCAATGGGTGGTAGAAGATTATTTCTTAGGATTTTTGGTGTATTTGAAACTGTTTTTCAAAGCGGGACAAAGAATATCTTACTGTTGATGGTGGATGACTGTAGCGTTCGTCTTTAATTTAATCTCAAAGTACGACAATATATCATATTCAGGAAGTCTTCTGAATTTGAGTCTCAACACCAATGAGCTTACAATCAGATCACTTGAAAAAGTATTGAAATCGCGCAAATATTAATGACAATATTTATTGTTGGTTTTTTTGGTTCCTCTTAGTGAGGGCATTTGCTCTTCGCATGTTTCGTTGCTTGGTTTTTCCCTTCTTGTTGCTTCCTTTTAATCACTTGGCCTTTTGGTCGCTGCGCACACTTTTAATTTATTATTTTCTTTTCCCAACCGCACTCACAAGTTTTCTCAATTTTCGTTTTGGGACGACAAGCGTAACAAAATGTTTAACTGCAAAAAAAGAACAGAAGAAGCTGAAAAAAGAAAAAAACACGTGGAAATAAAATAAAACAAATCTTAAAATTGACTTCGGTGTTGCAGGAGACCGCGAGTTTTTTTATTGTTGTTGTTTATTCAGGTTGTTGTTGTTACCTTTTTACAAACTGTCGCCTTTTTTGAGTTGTTGCTGACAGCGTGAAAATCAAGATAAATGTCTCGGTTCCTCTTTACGACTCTATTCGTGTTCGCTTTCTTGTTGCCGCCCTCAACTCGCTATGCATTCCCCTGCCCCCGTTCAGTCTCCCTCGGGTGGTTAAAAGGCCAGTGTATTTTATTTCAAATAGAATTTTATTTAAAGATCGAAATCTGCTAACTTTATGGCTGCTGCGGACGAGAGAATGTGGAATGAGAAGGAGGGAGCTGACTCAGCATTTGATTTATCTGTCCTACTTTCTGTCCGTTTTTTTGTCCTGCCACCTGGTTATCTATATGAGCGTGGGATCCCGCATCAGATACTTAGTGTTAAAGAGCTTTCGAATTGTAACATAAGTGCATACAAAATTGCAACAGAAACTACGCAAAAGTTGTCGAAAATCATCGTAAATATTTTGAGTATCCCACAGATACAACTCGTTGGATTCCGGTTAACCGAAAAGCTTCTAATACTTTGGTTTTCATTTTGTTTATAATTTTTCTGTGGTATTTTAGGTATTTTAGGTATTTTTTTTTCGTTCGTAACATGTTGTTAGTTTGTTTGTTTAGCTAGTCAGTTTCTCTCGCATTTAATTTTCTCTCGAATTCATTTTAAAACATTTGCCTTTTCATTTGGCTTGTTTATTTGAGCATCTAATTGAAGCTTTGCCCTGCAGCTCGCTTACAGAGTGCACACACAACTGACACACACAGACACACACATACATACACATGCAGTCCAATTAATCGCGCCACTAATCCACACAAAATCACAGGAAATCTCACGCTTCGCTTGGGTCAATAGAAAAGCGGCGTTCGTTCCCCACCTACGAAAGGCAACTCAGGACCAACATTTCGGGGGGTTCCGCTCGGCCAAATGATACGGCAGACTAAAAGACAGACTGACTGACGTACAGACAGCGCTACAGACGAGTGACTGACAACTCGACAAACTGACGGGCAGACCGACAGTGTGCGTGTGTGTTGAATAATGGGGTTTATGCAATGAAACTCATGATTCATGTAAATTCTGTTTTTAATAACATTATTGAAAAAAAAATTGCACTCAAAACTTAATTATATTATTTTTGTACCTTTAGGGGAGAAGAGTATTATAACTTTGTGCCAAACCGATATTGTATGTAACAGGCAGTCCCCAAAAACTATATATATATTCTTTAACAGTATGATCAAGTCGATATAGCCATTTCTGTCAGTCTATTTGTCTGTCTGTTTGTATGTCTGTTTGTATGTCTGTTTGTATGTACGATTGTCTGTCTGTTTGTCTGTCTGATTGTCTGTCTGATTGTCTGTCTGTTTGTCTATCTGATTGTCTATCTGCCTTTTCGTTTGAAAATCTGGATTTCAGAGACTATAATAGCTAGGACTACCAAGACAATGTGATCAACTTCATTTTAGATTTAAGACTTTTTTTATTTATTTAATTAGTTTATAGTCGGACTAAGGTCAGTCGACTGTTTAAAAGTAAAGAAAAAAAACAAACATTAATAGTTATAATAATTTTAAGTTAAAAGTAAAATCTTAACTGTGAGAAAAGAAAGAAAAAGAAATTAATTGAATTGAGTTTACATTGGGATAAAAAAATGAAAGAGCCGATCCAACATTTGTTGCAGAGGATTGGGGAAAACCCAGAAAAACCCAATCAGATCAGGAGAGTTAGTGTTAGTAAGCAAAACCTAATCAAAACAGCTATTAGAATGTTCATTTCTGCCCCAGTAATTCGATATAATGAGAATTCCAAGCTAGAAGTCATATATTTAAGAAATAGTTTTGGTCAGCGGGTATATCAAAGTCGAGCCCACACAACTGTAGCTTTCGTGGTTGTTTATAAATTCTTTTAATAACTTAAACTGAATTAGTTTTTAATTGAAGATATATTCGCCCCGATTCCACAACACTTAACGCATTCGTCTGTGACTTTATGAATTGTTCATGGCATAAACGTCACTCTTGCTGGTGTGCCTCTGGTGTTCTTTGTGTGAATTCGTAAGCCATGTCGATGGTAGCGTGCCTGGCTACGAATGCTGACTGCTCTGCTTGGCTTGTTAGTCACGGCTTAAAAGCTTAGCGAATAAAACTCAAATTATGCGCTGCCAGCTACAGCGTGGGAGTGTGCGTAAATCTAAATGTGTGTGTGTGTGTTTGTGTGTGTGTGTATGCTTCCTGTTGCTTAGAGCAATTAAACGATAAGCGTAATCTACGGCGTCAATTTGCCAATTGTCGCTGTCGCAAGTGCGTGAAGGCGTCAGCGCGGCATTTCAATTAGATGCCAATCCCAATCCACAACCAGATACGCTACACACGCACGCATACACACATGACCAAACACACGCATACTCGTGTGCTTATCCATTGCCCTGCCCCAGCTTCGTACCCTTTCGGCACCAACGTTGCGTGTGTGTATGTGTGTGTGTGTGTGCGTGTGTGTGTGTGTGTGTGTGTGTGGCCTTTGCGCATATTTCATGAACTTGAGAACGCGAACAAACACAACACGAATGGATGGAGCTGGGTATAGGAATGGGGATGTGCATGGGGTTATGGTGCCAGAGAAGGCGGTGTGGCTGACGCTGAGTGCGGCCAATTAGCACAAAGGCATTTGGCTAAGTACACAAAAGTGTTTCCGTTTAGGCAGCACGTCAAGTGACAATTAGCCAGGCCGCAGTCCGCAGTACTGGCCCGTGATTCGGTTTACATTTTTGAGAGGCCTCGAGGCCTCGTCTCGTCATCCTTAGTCGCGTGCTTGCTCACACACACTGTTGCTAATATTTTCTCTTGGTATTCTTGTGCCTCTCTCGTTACAGCGTTTTATCGCGCAAGCTAAAGCCACATCTAGTCGCCGACACCGTTAAGCAGTATATTAGTCGGGCGCAACGAACGACAAAAAAGGGTTCTCAAGAGCAACAAAATAACATGGAGTTTTTACGAGGCGTCTATGCGTTTATGCAAGTGAGTAGATCATCGGTGAGTGTCAACTGTTTCCATTTTAACAACTGTACTAATCCATATCAACTTGCTCTACTTTTCAATACCGGCAACTTTTCGGTTCTTGTTTTACCATATACCACATACCACAATATGTTGATTCGAAACCATTCGATATCAAACTGAAATACGATCTTCACAAAAAAATAAAAACCTAAAAAATCAAAAAACCAAATACCAAAAAATACGAAAAACCAAAATAAACCAACCAATATGTAACTACTATCTGCTACTATCTTACCTATTACTACATACTTCTACTACTATTACTACTACTACTAACTTTGTAAACGTACAAAAAACAAAAAACTACCGCAAAATACCAAATGTATTGTTAACGCCTATGTATATTACACTATACATATGTCTCTTATTGTCCATGTAACTTAATTTGTCAACAAATCTAAATCGCAATATGATAATCGAAAACCATACTGTATAAACCATATCGACAACCGCCCTTCGAGCTAACTTAACCTCAACGTCGAGATCAATGAGAAGAAGTAACTGGAAGCAACGCGGAGAGGCTCGAAAATAACATTGAAAAAGAATAAAACAATAAAATTATGATTTCGTTTTTTAAACACCCAGGGGCATTATTAGGCGACTCAATTTTAAGGCATTTGCTATTTCCATTGTATAATACTAAAATAGATAAAACCGATCAATAATACAATAATAGTATAACTCACAAAGTTAAACAACAAGACGATGAGGAAGAAGGACCTTGCTCTGCTACTATTTGCATGTCTTTCATTCGACGTCATTCAAATCTATATTGTCTATACATATAGTAAAATCAAAGTCAACTCCATACCAACTCGATAATCCCCCGACAATCATACAAAACATTTGCCACGCGTGATTTTCTTCTATCCACATAGAATTCTTCTTGCGAGCGAGTGAGGGTGTGATAAACCGATGAGCAACGTCAATGCTCGTAGGATCATCATCTCGAATGCATTAATAATACTAAGTAATCCACATATAAATATCAATCATGAATAGCATTAACATAATTCGTCGGGATTAACAAGCAGAACATGAGTACATGAGCACAATAGAAATTAAATGAATGACAGTGAAAACGACAGCGACAAGCGACAAATGCAACAAAAGACAGGCATAATAGCCATAAAAGGGAGAATCTAAGAAATACGAACCAAGAAACGACCATCAGCAAAACAAAAAGCAGCAACCAAACAAACAAAAAAAGCAAACTAGAAAAATAATGAAAATAGTAAACCAAAACCAAAAAAAAAAAAAAAACAACAACTACAGCAACAACAGCCCGAATTGGGCAAGCATCATCACAGAACGACCACTTGCCCATTGTCCATAACCATAGTCCATAGTCCATCTTATAACCATTGTCCATTCTCCATCCCATTCAGATTCAGCTCAGATTCAGTTTCAGACTCAGGCAACCTTGCCCCATACTTCTCTCTCGCTCTCTCCCTCTCTCTCTTTTACTCTATATATATATATATATCTCTCTCTCTCAGAAACACATATAAACTATTATTCTTTCTCTTGTTTGAAACACACTTACACAACTGAAAACACATACAGATGTCCCGCCTCTCTCTCTCTCTCTGTCTCTCTTACTCTTTGTCTGTATGTTTCTCTCTGTCGTAATTTTTATACAGTTATTCCCCGCTTACTATGTGTGTTCTACTCGTGATTGCTGTTAACTGTAATTGGCTGTATAATTTCTTTGGCATATTTAGCTGCTATTACTATATACATATATAGCATATACTATCCGTATATGATCCATAGTTTGATTTCCTTTTTTATTTCAACAGTTTGTGATTTTGAAAAATTTTGTATTATCGTAGATTAGTTGTTGTCTTTGTGTTTGTCCTTTTCTGAGCGTATGCGTGTGTGTGTGTGACTGTGTTCTGTGTGCTGCTTAGGCTTTTGATTTTTGGACCTCACTTGTGCATTACGTATACGCCCCGGGCACTATCGATCCAGCCCCTTCCTAGTAACCAATCCTAGCAACTGTTTAACATATGCATCGCAAACAGAGGTTTTCAATAAACGAATCATTTGTATTGTGTATATTTCAAAACGAACAACTATCGATTACTATCGATAACCGACTCGATTTTTGACCACTGAAGGTCGACTACAGCAAAGGCAGCGGCGGCTACGAAGCGACCCTTAGCCTGGTAAACGATGCCAATGCGACAGCTGCCTCCACTCAGACGATGACGAGAGAAGCCGACGCGACAAGTACAACAATTGCAATAACTCCAACAACAACAGAGCGACGCACAAGAAAACAGCTTGCCCAACTGGCTCAAGTTGAAGAAGAAGAATCAACACCCGACCCAAAAGCCGCAGCCGTAGCCAAAGAACCTGCCTCTTGTCCAGGGTCCAGTACCAGCCAGGCCGGCAATGTCCAGACATGCCACGCCCCCGTCCCCGCTTACAATCAGAGCCACAACAAGAAAGAGCAACTTCGTTTAAATCTGACGACCATGAAGCCCGCGTCAGACAGTTGAGAGTGCAGCGATATGTGGGCAGACATTGCCAAGAGTCAAAACTGAACAATGCGATCGAAGTGATCAGCGATAAGAAACCGAATAATCGAATAATGCTAACTATGTGATAACTCGTATGTATATGTATGTGTATATAGGCCATATACTAATGTATGTATAACAATTATTAACATATGAACCGCAATTGCTATCGGGACGTGACGCGAAAAGGAAACGAAACGACAAGTCGACATAGAAGATCGAACGATAACGGAAGCTAAAACCAAAATAAAAAAAAAAAAAATCGTAACCAAAAACCAAAACCGAAATAGAGGGCAGCTAACACAGTGGCCTTAGCTTGTGCGACTGAATCAAAATCGAAATCAAAACTCGATAGACGATAGCCGTTAATCGATAATCAATTATACTTAAATCAACGATCAACGATAACTAACAAACATCAAATCAAAAGCAAATCAAAAATTCAAATTGAAGCGAAATCCAAATCCAAACAGCTGCGTTTCCAGCAACAGCAACAGCAGCAGCAAAACGCAGCGACACTAACAGTACCATTAACATTAACAGAAAACAAGTCTGTACACATAAGCGTAACAGTAAGTGCTGTCGCTGTAACCGTCGATAACTACCCACTCAGGCTGCTCTACTGTTCTGTTTTGCGTGCGTGCGTCGTGCGTGTGTGTGCGTGCCACGCCCACCACCGACCGCCGCGTGCACTCAGAGGGTTGGTTGGTGCCCGCGGTGCCATCCCCCCGAAACCAAAGTGATAGAAAATGGTAATTACAACAAAACAATTTTAGTCATTTACTCTCCCAAGATAATAAAACCAAAGCAGATAAAAGAAAAGTCCTCCCCCCCCCTATCCAAAGTTCATCTCAATCTATCTCTATCTGTCTATTTCAATCTGTTTATATCACTCTCTACTCAATACGTTTTTTTTCTAACAATTATATACTATTGCATATATATATTGTAGTTCCGATATAATTAGCTGCAATTTTCCAAATATTATTGTTTCCATTTTACTTCAGATTCAGTTAATAGCGGGCATTTAGCTGCACAAGCGCCACCTGGCGGCTAACTGTTATGTTGAGTTTTGCGTTGCATTTGTTTTAATTTTAGTTCGTTGCTTCTCTCTCTTTTTCTCTCTCTCTGTCTCTCCTTCTATCTGTCTACCTTTATATCTCTCTCTCTCTCGTTTAGTTTGTTGCGTTTTGAGTCGGATAACATAAACGCGATCAACCCAATCGAACGACCCAAAAGAAAAACAAAAAACAGATAATCAACAAGAAAACAGGGGATGCAAATTGATTGCAATTGCAAGCGTAATCGATAATCGATATTTTATCAAAAGCAACAGTTCACGTGAGAGCCCGATAACAGTTCACAGATAACAGACAAAAGACCAAAGATAACAGTAACAGAATAGAAACGAAAGCCGATTGCTCGCCTGCTACCATAAATATGCTGTCGTCTACGAAATCAATCAACGAATCAAAATTGAAAAGTAAACTTAATAATTAATGAATAACTAATGAATAATGAACAAGTAATCGAAAAATCAAATTTAATACAAATCAAGTTTAATTGTGAGAGAAACCCAGCCCAGCAAAGAACCTCTCTCTATCTCTCTCTCTCTCTATCTATCTGTCTCTCTCTTACTGCCAAACCTCTGACTATCTCTCTCTGTATATCTTTAATACAAATACACACCCATGCTCAGACACACACACACGCAGAGACTCACACTCTTTGTAAAAGTATAGTAAAGTGTTGCGAGTGCCTCCAATAAATGATAATTAACTAAAAACCGAATATAGGTATTCATAACTGGCCAGCAACGAATGTCAGCTAAGTTTCTTTTCATTTAATTTCAATTATACATATATAATTTTAAACATATATCAATAACGATGACTATTTATGCGTATCAACTAATCGAAAGCGAAACCAAAAACCACAATCAAAAGATAAAGAAATGAAATGAGAAAAGTACAATGAGATAACATACTATGCGCCCTCCACCAGATCAAGATCATAACCCGAATCCAAGCCAAACTAAACCAACATCTATCTATTCACAAACTGCATTTTAGCCCCCCCCCAAAATAGCTCTATTGCCGCGTATATGTTGTTGTTCTCTGTAAATATTCAAGCGAATAAGATAACAAGAAGAACACCATGCAGAAGATGAACACACATAAAAGCAACTTGAAATTCAGCAAACCCAACAGGGAACCTCCTCTATCTCTTTCTCTCTCTCGATCTCTCTAATTATCTATATTTTATACAACTCTATCATTCTCTTTCGCTCTATGTCTCTATAAAGAAGAATCCCTTCTGGTTAAGATTTTCAGTTTTATTTCGTATTGATTTGCGCCCCGGATAAAGTTGTTTATTTCCAATTTGTTTTCTTTTCAGTTTTTTAGTCTTTACTTTTCGAAGAACTCAAGAACACTAAAAACCACATTCCAAAACTCTGCCTTACCCCACTAGCGCACTACTTGCAGCTCGTTATAAAGAATTAAGAACTAAAGTGTTCGAGAGGGATATATTTTGAATCCTTTCAAGTATTACCTTCTGTATCGATTGTAGCTGATTTAAGCATTTTCAGTTTTGCCTACTCGTATAAATCATTCGGTTTTCGTTATTCTATTGTAGTTAAAAGCAAATTGCACGAGTCGATACAGTGTAACAGTAAACATAATCATATTTCTGAACATATTCGTATTTCTGTGAAACAATTGCAGCCTCTTGTGTTTTCCAATTATTTTTTAATTTTCTTGTTTCTTTGAGTTCTCGACTCTTGATGTAGCGTATAATCAACACGGCAGATTAACCTAACGTTGAACCGTAACCGTATCCGTAATCGTTTGCTAAAACGAACGTAACCAATCAATCAAACCACACGGCATATATTTTATATGTATATCCTAATTTATCTAAAGCTATCAGCTAATGCCCGCCCAACAATTCAGATAAATACATGAATATATAATTATCTATACAAATTATTTACATATGTATATATATGCATACATACTGACATACTGAAATACATAGACCAATACATACACATACTTGCATACATGCCGCAAAATCGAACCCTCAAGTCTCCACTCAACCCAATATGCATATCACGTATACGCAGCATGGTGCGGCCAACTCAGCATAGGATGCAACTAGAATGCGCACAAGACAGTAGCCGAGTGAGAGCTTGTGAGAACGAGAGTGACATCTAAGCTCAAATGTCATGTTCAAATGTCTCTCGATCGGAGATCGACGGATTCCAGCTGCATTCTTATCGCTGCGCATGCTCCTCACAATCCCCGACTGTGTGGTACGTATTATATATAACATATATGTATGTATGTACGCTCATATACGATCTACTGCATATCTTTCGTATGTGTATGTGTCAGTCTTTGTACGCGTGTGTATCTGTATCTGTATGTGAATGCGTTTGTGTATGTGATTGCGTTTGCCTATGCCTAACACGTAATATTATCGAAACCCCAACTTACTCGTATTTAAAATATACTAAAAACCAATACCAGCAAAATACTCAATACTCTTACCTATTCCAACAGCCTTATCTGTAACCGTAAGCCATAACTGTTAACTGTTAACCGTAAACGTAACCGTAACCGTAACCGTAACCGTAAACCGTAACTAAATATTGTGCATTGTATTGTATACTACTCTATTATCGTATATTGTATACCTTTGTCGTAAATCTCTTCAGTTGTGATTTGATTGATTGATGTAATCGTTTGATTTTAATTTCCCACGCTCAATGCGCAACGTAAGCGCCAATCGAAGACAATCGATAGCTACAGCTAGCAAGAGACGGCGTAGCTATCGATGAGAGTGCGTATACGTAAGCGAATGGGCGAGCCCACAATTACATGCATATTATAAACATATACTATACCTATACCTATACCAATACCAATGCCATATATCTTATACTACACAAATACTACTCGTACTCTACTCGTACTTGTACTCGTAACATCTACTACATACACGTATGTATATATATAGTATATATGTGTGCCCCATATACATATGTATACTGTATATACCGTATACCATATGCATATCTCTCTAAACGAAACAAATAACAATAACAATAATTATTATTACTCATAATACCAAAAAGTAGTTGTCGTTGTTGATGTTGTTGAAAATGTGCAATTTTTAATTGATCGAAAGCAAGAGCAAAAGCAAATGCAAAAAGCAATCGAATATGCAATATATGATGTATTTTTATCAAAAGAAATGCCAAACTGAAGCTGAACAATAATCGAAATCATAAGTAATATATATATATATATATATATATATATATATATATATGCAACATAATATAAACCAATATCAAGACAGTTCCAAGCGAATGTGACTGTCACTTTTTGTGTGCCCTCTCGCCCCAGTGCGATGGGCATTTTTGCAATGGAAACGCTTTGTTTTTGAATACCAAACCAAGTAACCAGAACCAGATACCAGAAACCAAACCAAATCAAACCTAAAACCAAACTAAACCAAACACCATCACACCAAACCACCAGGCAAACTACCCTTCAAACGATCCCCACCAAAATGCCCCACCCAAACTTTCTTCTTGTCTCACCATGCTAATTTCAATGTTTTTGTGTGTGTGTGTGTGTGTGTGTGCGTGTGTGTATGTGCGCTTTAGCATGCGTACATCTGTGTCTGTGTGTATGTGCCAATTACTTGTATTAAATTTGGTTAACTTAACAAAAGCGAAAAGAAACAAGAAAACCGTTAAAAAATAAACATAACCTCAATTATCGAATACATAAGCAAAATGGACAGGCAGCATATATGTTGGCAATCGAGCAATTTACACCCCCAATTCTCATACTGTTAGTATCGTAGAGAGTACACACGATCAGCGATCAGATACAAGATTTATGTGCTAAACTGGCTCAGTCGCCTCAGTTTCGCTATATTTATTGTTTATTATTTTGAAATTTCGATAAGTCAAAAGCAGAGAAAACAACAAAGTGTTGAATGAAATTATCATAACGTTTGCCAAAAAGCGAAAACCAATGCAATTCTGAAACAAACAACCAACTTACATCTTTATACCGTACCCATATACTCTACTCTATATACTCTATATACAATATACTATACATATCTAACTTGACATGAATATTAATTTATATCCTCACACACAAACACACGCACACACACACACTAATACACACGAGAGACACTTTCCACACGGGCTACGCCTGACACACATTGACAACAACACGTGCATAACTGTATCTAGTATCTATGTATGTACATATATCGTATAGTATCTATCTAACCTAACTTACTTACAAGCTAACCGTACTATTTAACTACCATACCCAACTACCATATCGTACTATATCTATCTATCGTTAATCTAATACAGATTGTATTTGTACTGCGTTTTTTGTTTCGATTCCTAATGCCTGCATTCGGGCAATTTGAATAATCCACCTCCGCCTTCGAAATGGAATTGCAAATGGATATGTCCTTGCTTTCGTGCTTTGTATGCCCTTAGAGTAAGGACCAGCAACCACCCCTCCACCAAACACCAACCAATCAACCGACCTCCGCGCCCCCGCCTTGCCCAGCCCCGACCCGCCCTCGCCCAGTGCCGAGGGGAGCATGCAGAGCTTTCGTGTTTGTGTGCCGCTTGCCTCGTAGTCGCTAAGCAAATTGTCTCAATACACAAATTAAAGCACATTAACTACTTATAAAATGAAAAATTGTGAATACACTCAAACACACTCAGCGTCTACACACACACACACACATTCGCAACTGCACGATTAACTTGTATGTGTATCACGTAAATCTTATCGAACCTCATCTACATAAATTTAGTTCCCCCTCCTGCAATATAATATATTAACATAGATTTTGTATTCTTTATTGGCCAGACATCTTGAGCTACCCCAATACGCAATATACTTACAATATATAAAATATTTCTTTTGATTTGCTTTTAGCAGTTGAGACTCTATTCTTTCTCTCTATAATTATATCTCTTCATATCTCTTTCTCACTCTCTTAAGTTGTGTTTTTTACTCCTTTTGTGTAATATGAAGTATTCGAAAATTTGTTTTTTAACTATAATGAACGCATGAGTTCTGCATAATACAGATTACGGCATTCCAGTGGGGGGTCACTGTAAGCTCATGGTTAACTGAAGCTCCGCAGAAAAAGATCTGGTAGAGGCGAGATCACCTCATGTGTAAATAAACTCAGACTAAGTATCGATGTCGTCCAACACTAGAGACATGCTACAATATACATATAACATATAAAAGATATATATATATATATATATATATACATGAACATATGAATTTGAATATGTATGAATATATGAACAATTGTAAACGGCTTGCATAAATAATCGTATCGTATCGTATCACTAACGAAAAAAGCAAGTGCTTGCGCCCTGCTACCGCTCATCTAAGTTTGTTGCTCGAAATTCTCTGTCTCTATTTATCTCTCTCACACAAACAGACACATACACACCCAGCATACACACCCACACTTTCACATACACACAGGCGACACTTTAACAGATCGTTTGGTATGTAATTATTTGAGTTCAGTTAACAATTTCTTAGGATTTTCATTTGAGATTTAAAATCAAAGCCAACGACCTGTAGCTTGTTTATGGCCCCCAATGCGTAAAGTTGGCGATCAACTTGCCGCTTGCCACTTGCCGCTTGCTACTTGACTTCAATTTATTATTGAATTGCTGCAAGAGTTCTTAGACGCATCCTAATGAGGCGTAAGTGGCAAGCACTGCGGCAGCACCAGAGCTCATAATAATAATGCCTGCCAGGCCAGGCAGTGGCAACGACTATAGCTGCCACTGAGGCTGTTGCTGGGGCAATACCGTGTAAGACGCTTAAGGCACTCACATATACAGGACTAAGCCACGGCGGGCCGTATTGTAGGGAAGCTTATTTTTATTGCCCAAATATATTGCCAATGTTGTTCTAATAGCAGAAACGAGCTTCGAGTCTCACGCTGCCACCCAGTTATTGCCCCGCTGCTGGCAGTAGCTGTATCCAGTAGCCAGAAGCCAGTAGCCCGTAGCCTGTAGCTCTACTGCTGGCAGTAAATGTAGCCGTAGACGTAGCCATTGCCGAGGCAGTTTCCTAGTTTCGCTGCGATTGCGGGCATAAAATTCATTGTTATGGTTACTGGGCATAAGTCAGTCAGTCTCACGACCATTGCAGTCAGTCGGGGAAAAGCCATTTTGTTAATCAACCCGTAAACGTAAGTCAGTCAGTCTACTTATATACACAAACACACATACACACAAACACGATTCGTAGTAGGCTAGGCGGCGAATTGGAATTCGGACCTGAGGAGTCAACTTCTTCTTCTTCTGCTTCCACTCAGCACACAGTCTTCAGTTGAGTTTGCCTCTTGCATTTGCTTTGCCCTTTGTCTAATTTCGTTTGCTTATGTTGCCAATTTTTGCATTTTATTTTCGTTATCGTTTTCGTTTCGATTCTTAGTTTGATTGACGTCATTTCGTTATGTTGTTCGGAAATGCTTTCAATATCATCGTTCTCCTTCTCATACAGTGTACCCTCGAATGTGCTTACTAGAAAAGAAAACAATACCAAATACCTGAAATACCTAAAGCCGAATGCCAAGAACCAAGAATCAAAATGAACTGAAACGCTTCACATAAACGATATGATCTAATAATTGATATCTAATCATTCCTCATCCCAGAAATCGACTCTTCATCGATATTGAAATAGAAATTGACATTCGAAACCGAGATCGAAATTGTCACCAAAAAATGTTTAACACACAACATCAACAATCAAAACCGAATCACCTAATTAAATGCAAAACAAAAAGCCAGCCAAAAACAACAACAAACAAAACAAAACAAAACAACTAAAAACAACAACAGCAACAAACGAAAAACACTTGAACAACAACAGGAAGACAAGCAACAGCAACAACAGCAATCCGTGCCAAATTCCATCAGACACCCAACACCTCGCTAGAAAATGATGACGACAATTAGCGAACCACTCAAAAAGCAAATAAACTACGCCGCACACTGCTATACGTAGCTCACTGTAATCACTCACTTGCCCTCACGACACAGTCCCTCTCTCTCTCTCTCTATCTCTTTCTCGTTCTGTAGTCTTTTCTCTGCTTACGGTTTTGCTTGATTTGTCCACCGTCCAAAATCCACGCTCCCCATCCACTTTCTCTCTCTTCCCAACTCGACTGTATCAACTCACGCGCTACACGCTCTACACACGTACACATACGCCATGTGTTCTCACCCGTTAGCTGATCATGATCACCAACTCACTCTCACTCTCACACTCACATACTCGCCACTCGCCACCCTCTCACTCTATATCACCGCGGAATGGCCAAGATACACAATCGCTCGACGTTCTGTTCAATTAAAACTCGGATTCGACGCTCCTCCTCAAAACAATAACAACAAGCAATTCTCTTTTTGTACTCGTTTATGTGTCACCTCTCTTACTCTCGAACACTATTCACCAACCAATCAAAAACGAAAGAAACAACAGCGAAAAATAGTAAAAACAGTAAAAACAGTAATAAACAGCAAGGTAAAACTGATTGAATTAAACCAAACCACAATTAAAACTATATATACTATTTTGATAAACATTTGAAAATTAACTAAATAGCAAATTTGATATAAACTTACTATCTCAATCTTTCAATCACTCAATCACTCACTCAATCACAGAATCACCAACTGTCACTGTAACTTTATCTCTATCACGCAGTCACTCAATCACGCAATCACTGACTCTCACCCAAGCTAAGCAAAGGTCAAAAGCAAAACTAATCCAATACCAAAAACCAATACCAAAAAAACTACCAAAAATACCAAATACCAAAAAAACCGTTAACTGACCAAGCCAAATAAATCAACTATTTATAAACAATCAATTTATGCCTCTATTTATGTATAATATTACTAATATGTAGGTATATCTTTCTGTACTATCCTCTTAATACAAACAAAAAATACCAAATGAATTATTTATCTATAAAGTACTCCCCATTAAAATAAAATGCCAAAACCAACCAAATAGAAACACTCAGTTCAACTCAAACAAATCAAACTTGAAACTCCATACAAGGTCTACAGCATCAACACATACCAAAGCTGCTCACACAAATACCGGAACTGATACCAATACCGATGAATTTACCGATATTTCTCCAAATATTACCATGATTGCCATGGTTCACATTCTAAAATTTCCCAGAACTCAAAATCGAATGAAAGACAAAAAAACCCCAAACCCGAACCGCGTAATCCAACTGGTCTTTAACTAAGAATTAAATTAGTCAATAAATTCCAACAGATATCGGGAAATTGCAATCGAACACAATGCTTGAAAACTATAAAAATGCTTACATAGAATTATTTTAAAACTCACTTTGTGAGCTAGCTACAACTATAATATAGTATGGAACTGAGCAGGTCAATGCGTTAAATGTGACCTTACAAGAAAATAAAAGCGGTTATATATGTTTAAAGTATGTATAATTTATTATTATATACATATCAATAATTTTTCATTAACCCATCGACCTGCAGGTGAACTAAGTTAATAATTTGTAGAAAAACAAATACTTAAGCTAAGTCCACGTTCAATTCAAGCGAACTGAGTTTACAGCTATAAGTATATTTCGAGCCGAGGTGCGCTACATATAATCGTATATATCTCTATCTATCTCTCTCTCTTACTCTCGCTCTACAAATATATATTATATATGTATATGTCTGTTTGTCTCACTCTAACTTGTACTGTGTTGAATTTTTAGAATTAACGTACCAAATTTACACCTTAATTAAATTCTATTCGTACATTTTTCTCCCTTCAATTCAAATTCATCTAGTTGTTCATATCATCTACTATCTACTTTAAGTATAATGTCTATTTTTCCTTTCGAGATGTTTATTTCAGAGTACGACACGCTCACTCTCTCACTTACTCAACCACTCACTCACTCACTGTCTCTCTCTCTCTCTGTTTCTATCTCTCTCTCTATATATCTCTCTGTCTGTCTTAATTCTCGCAATTTTCTCACAATTACATGCACAGCTTCAAGCTGTCGCTCACATTTTTATTGCTCACTGCGCCACAATTACCACGATCACGACACTAAATTCACCACTCGCCACAAGTTCACTCACCACGACCACAATCACGACCGCGACTCTTCGCCCACTGTTCACAGATCACCAATCACAGTTCACCGGGTTAGACTTTGATCACTTTGCAGCAACTTGAATACTAAATTTATCACGGCTCAGTCCACAGTTCACCTCAGCTACAAATTTTCCAAGCTAAAAAATTTGTTTTGTAACACTAACGACCACATTTCACCACTAATTCACTAAACATGCAACCAGTAACATGCAACAACCAAAAACTAAAACCAACTAAAACCACTACAAAAATCTATGCATTCAATTCGAAGCACTGAAGAATTGATAAACCATTATCGAAATTTCATGGGTGCGACCAGACCGTTATTCATTTTATTACTCCTGGTTTTTCTTTTAATCGCCCTTTCTCATAGTTAGCCGATTTCAGAAGTGAATCCATTTTATAAAATATCGATTAAGTGGTCATCGTTACGAACAAAATCAATTTCAAATTCAAATGCGAATCGAGCATATTCTGACTGAGTCCTTAAATTGGCTCTCAGCCCATCACAAAGGCGGTACGACTGAAGTGCAGTAGCTTATTGGCAGTAAATATCGATAAATGCAAGCTTAGCTTCAAAGCTCTATCTCTTTCATTATTTCTCTGTTGGTTCATCCCTCTCTATTAACCAGCCTCTCTCTTAAGCACTTCAGTTCCGCCCATTATTTTCGTGCTATACAAAATTTGCATTCCCGGCAGTTTTAACCCAATTGCTAGCGAAATATACTCTTAATTCGAATCGTTTTCACACTTCACACCAAAATTTTGTTATCGTTTTCAGTTTTTTCTTTGCCCAGGTTTCAAAATTAAATTGCTGTGACACCTTACTATACTTAAATGATTATTTATAATCCGAAATCAATTCGACAATTCAGAATTGCAATTTGTATTTATTTTGTATCAATATTATCATCGCGCCCAGACTGAACAGTCTCATAAAAGCAAATCTAGGCAATCACTGATAAGTAAGTTGTGAGATGAGACAAACAATCTTTACTATTCGTATCACTGTTCAGAGTGGGCACGGTACCTCAACCCAGTTTTGGATCAGATTTGATCACACAAAAGTAAAGTAACATTAACAAGTATATGAAAACTGTATGTATAGAGAAAGTTTCTCTCTATTTACTAATTTGTAAGTCAGTTAACACTTATTGTAAGGCGAATCGTGAAAGAAACCGAATTGTTCATAATACCAAGCGAATGCCAAAAGACAAAACCAAACCAAAGTACAAAAAATACGTAAAAATACATAAAGAAACCCCTGCCGTATAAGTAAATGTACATACTTATACCTAAAATACTTACCAATAAAGCACAAGAAAACTACAACCAACTAATTATGAAGACAGACAAACTATCTAGCAAATTTGTATAACAGTACTGCATTGAAAATATTTTCGATTTTATGCCCCTGTCCTCCCAAACTTGCCCTGCTGCCAATACGCTTAATAATATTATTCTCTTTCTTCGCATACGCCTAAAACAACCAACAAAAAAACCACCATACTCTTCACGAAACACTCTTCTGATCATGAAACGATAACCACAAACCGACAATCGTTTTATGTGGCTTGTGGGCTAATAGGTGTCTCATGTCAAAATCGATTCACCTGTTTTTCGGCTGCACACAAATGCAACGGTTATTTTACTGATCACTTTCTCGATTGCTGTAACAACGCGACAGTACGTAGGAAATCCCATAGACTGTGTACACACAAGGTAAGAGTTCTTAACTGAATAAATAAAGAATTTAATTTTATATACCGCATATGTATATAATTGTAATGATAATCTCACCAAATTTTGCAATCGCTTAGCAAATTTTTCGTGAAATTTCAACTTATGTACAACTTTTTTTATCAAACACATTGTCATTTAAATCTAACCCAAATAAAACTTCTACCCTACAGAGACATTCCGGAAGATGTTCTCAACACATATTGTTGGATACACTCAACGTATACAGTCGTGGATGCGTTCATGAAAAAGCAAGGTTCCGAGGTGCCTTTTCCTGGGATACACAATTCACAGGGGCGTGGCCCTCTAACAATAAAGCACACAAAATATTATCAATGGGTAGCGTTTACACTATTTTTTCAGGTAAGTTCATTATTCTTAAAATAGAGTTTTTGTTTATATCCTTGCAAAGGATATATGGTTTAATTTACATCAGAAGTCTACGGAAGGAAACATTTCCGTCCCCATAGGGTACTTTACTATGTACTTTATAGGTACTTTTAGGGCAACACTATAGTAGATGCATAGAAAAGTATCATATGTTCACGTTTCCTTTTTAAACAGAGTAGTAGAAATAGTCATGACTTTTTTACGTAAGCGGCAAGGGTATAAAAGCTTCGACATGTCGAAGGTAACTTTCATTACTTTCAATACTAATATTTAATATTTACAAACTTTTTTGTTAAGTGAGCTTTTATTCAATTTCTTCACTTTGGTTTCTTGGTTGTGTATTTGGAAAAGCTTAATGGTTTGAAAGCAAACATCACGAAAGCTTCCTGGAAGCTTATTTCTTATTGTATTGTCGATTATGAAAAAGCTTACTACATTTAGCACGTTTGCAGCTTTTGGGTCCATAGTATTTGAGAAACTTTGGTTATATGTATACTAGATGTTACCTTTGTGCTTTTCTAGCTTTTAACTTAAGATTATGACTTAGTTAAGCGTGATTCAAATATTTAAATTGTCTGGAGATAATTAAGTCTACAGATAATTAATTAATGAATACCTTGATTCCTCAAATATTCCGTGTTCAACATCTCAAAAATTAATCAATAATAAAGAACTACATTTGATGCAGATACATAAAAGGTGCTCGAATGCCGAATGAAGGATACTCCCTGACCTAGCATAATAGAAAATTAGTTTGTCGTACAACTGATGCTTCGTCTGCTAGGCTTATGCCACTTCCTCCTCCCCTTCCGCCTCTTGTCTGTCTGGTCGCCTGCAATGCAGACAGTTGTCTGCGACAGGTGCTATGAGCAGGAGGGTGGTGGAGGACACGGGAAGACGAAGAACTCACGTCTAACCAGACACATGAATTTGAAATCTTCTGGGAGCGCTGGCACTGCGTCGCTTTTGTTGTGTCGAACGGCGCCAAAAACTCTCCCAGAGTGGTTGTTGCTGCTGCTGATGATTATGGATTAATGCGGCATAGATGTAGATGCAGATGGTTCCCGTTCGGCCAGCTTCGATCTCCAGTTCCCCGACTCCAACTAGGCGAGTCTCTACCGCTCTACGCCAAACTCTTTGTAATTATTGCGTTGCGGCCGGAAAATGAAACGATGCCAGCACAACTATTTTTGGAGCAGCCGCCACAAACTTATCAATGCTTCAACTCCACGCCTACTTCTCTTCCCCCTTCCGTTGCCCTTCTCTCCCTACGCAGCACCCGCCTGATATTAATATATTTGTGTGTCTGTGCTATTTTCGGTAAAAAACAGAACGGAGAATGCAACCGCTTGACCCCGATTAAACTTTACCGATGGGGCGTGCAGCTGAGGACGAAGATGAGGAAGCGGAACAACCGGTGGGAGGAGGACAGAGACCCAAGCGAGACGGTCTGATGGCGTTGGCGTCCGCTGGGGGCGGCTTAGTTAATTGGCCTGCCTGCATTGCCTTTGAGGCAGTGTGTTAATTTGATCGTCTTTTATCAATTTGATGCACGATCTGTCCGATATTTGTATTGATTTATTATTGCAACCTGAACGCTCAACGCACCATGGCTAAGTGCTTAGCGCGAGGAAAGCGCCAAAAAGAAATAGAAATACAAAATAAAACGGGACCAAAACGAAAGAAAAACATTTTATTTACGAGTCATTTTGTGTGTGGTCAAAATTGTTTTGTAGTTCTAACACATCTCTCTGGGGAATACCCAGAAGCATGTCGTTAAATTATAATATCCTATTTAACAAATCATATTTCTTCTTTATCGCAACAACAACTGACGCAACCGTTTGACATTTCGACCGAATCATAGTGTCCGCCAGTCATAAAATCTATTTGTACTGTTTACTATGAGAAAGATCTCGTGTAGGTGTTCATCGTAAAGCATATAACACATAATATCCATTACATTGTGGTATGTCAAATTTCGAAGATCAGTCAGAAATCTAAACTTTATACAGTATGTATGAATGGATAGTTCTGATAGTATTATTGTTGCCAATTGATATCGTCACACTTGCTGGCAGTTTATGATTTATCCAAGGTTAGTTCGACTGCACAGAAATTAACAGAAGTAATGCTCATTTGGTGACTTCCTGGAACATTAGATATAATGCTGAATTTGGCTGCGGGCCCAGAGCATAAAGTGTTATGCATTTCTCAGTCATTTGGCTATTTTTTGTATTAATGAAACGCGACTTTTCCGGCACAGACGGCGAGCCGCCTGCAAGTGCACTAAAAGCCCTAAACTGAGGACGAGACTAAGACTGACTTCGGTCCAGCCTTTGTCGATGCTGAAACTAAACAAGACGAAAAAGAATTTTGTCTTAATGGGCGAATTATGCAGCAAGAGCGAGAAAGAGAGAGAGAAAGAGGGATCTTTTGTCTCAAGCAGGCGGCTCACGTTGCCCAAACCAATTGAATTTTAATGGGCATCCCAAATAGATTCATACTTTTGCGGGGCTCCCCATTCATTCCCGTTCCAAGGACAATGTGTTGTCGCCTTCACCATTCATAGCACTCGCTCATTGTTGTTGTTGTTTTTGGCTGCGGCAGCTGTCCATTGTACATCATGTCACCATTTTCTGCTGCGACAAATGACAACTTAATCAAATCGCCAATGGACGTCTGACGATTTATACACACTCCACAACTCCCATAACTCCCCGACTGGCAGCTAGCGTTAGACTTACAGAGCCTTATTGATATGCTGCGCATGGTGTGCACATGGGCACAGGAATCAAAACACGCATAAATCGTAGGCCCATATCCTGTGTCCCATGTAAGGCGAAGCCTTTGTCTGGCTGATTGTAGCTATAATGAGCGGAAATCGCACAAACAACAAGGCGACAAGGAGACAAGTAAACAAATACATAGACAAACAGCTGACAACAATGCAGGACGACTTTTGCGTCACGTACTGGCCCATCGAGGGGTCCTCATCTCCAGCTTCGTTCGCGTACCCCCCACACGGCTCCTTTTATATTTGCATTCATTTCACTTTTGCTGTGGGGGGTTCTTGTTGTTATTGTTGATAGTTGCGGATGTCTCGTGAGTGCGCGAAATAAATATGAGCATCATGTAAATAGTTTGGCCATGCACAGTGGGACACAGACTCTAACTATGATATCAATAATACCAAATTTAGAATATTAACATATTATAGAACATTTTAATTTACACTTAATTATTAATATCTAACCTATTGACTGAGAAAACAAATTTAGAATGGGATTAAAGTATAAAAGCAACTAAAATTTGATGAAAACATAACCTAATTCAAACCTAAATCAAACTTAACAAAAGCTGAAATTTTATCTATGGGGCCCAACAATGTAGTTAAACATTTGATCTATGTACGATATGCAAGAACCTTCATGCCAAATTCTCTAACTCTCATAATGTTTGAGATCTGTGAATTTACACCAATATCTGGACAGACACACGGATTTGGCAAGTGGTCCTGATTAAGAATATATATACAATACTATGTGGGATCTGCAACGCCTACTTCTGCGTGCTATATTCATTTGCATAAAGTAAGTATACCCTCTTTGAACCATTTCCAATGATCGAAGAGTAAAACTTTACTTTGGTAAGGGGAAGTTGGCAAATACGGAATAATTGGCAGATCAAGTTATGCCATGAATGTGCGCAACTTTTCTTAATCGATTCTTTTACAATACGTTTGCCAATTTTTCTACCTACTGATATGTGTACACATGTATGATAATTTCATCTGGACAAAACACTTGTTGCCAATTGGTCTAGTCCCACTGTAGCAGTAAAGGCTTGGTGCGATGCTCTGCCAATCGCAATGGAACTGGACCTGGCTATTGTTGTGAGTGTGTGTCCGGCTGGGCTGTTGGCCACAGATTGTTGCAACAGCCACAGCAGCAGCAACAGTAATGGGCGGCGAGTGTATCGAACGTTGTCGTCAGTTCATTGTTGTTTACAGCCGACATGTACAACAAGCAACAGCGCGCTCGTTCACACACACACGCATGCAAGAAAGAGCCGACCGCCAAATGCAACATAGAAAACACTGAGACAGAGACATTAACAAGCCGGAAGTGTGAGATGGACAGAGAAACAGAGAGAGAGAGAGAGAGAGAGAGAGAGAGATGAGCATGCAAGCGAGTGAAAGGGAGAGAGAGCGCGAGTGAAATTACATAGATGGCGAGAGACAGAGAGATAAATAAATAGATAGTCAGACAGAGAAAGAGAGGCAAAGAGTGAGAGAGTTCTAGAGGCGAGCGAGCGAAAGGCTGCTGGCAGAGGAAACGTTGACAGAGATCTGTCGGAGAGAGTTTGGCCAGCAGCAACAGCAGCAGCACTGGCAGACCTGGCCCAGCCAACGTTGGGGCCATTTCCGCAGTGTCTTTTGGGTTGGCGAAGCGAACGCGCGCGCGTTTTTCCTTCTGTGATCTCGAACCAACAACAGCCAGCACTAGGCGGCCAAAAGGCAACAGAGTCTCCGAACAGAGTCGAACACGTCGGATTGAAACAAAACGGAACGGGACGGCATAGAGTGCCAGACGCAACGTCAAATTTCTTGTTTATTTTCATTTTTTCTCGATTTTTTTTGTTTGATTGTTTGACGTCCTCGAGAGTTTCAAGTGCCGCCTACCAGTGTGTTCGGTTATTTGGCTGTTTTTCTTCATTTTTGTTGCTGTTATTGAAGAACCTTTAAAACGCAAACACATACATACATATATGTACATATATGCCGCATCGTATTCGTTTGGATCGGACAGTGCGATCAAGAAAATGTGAAGGGTCCTTTGACACGTGATGCAGCCGTTCGCAGGCCTCGAGCCCGCGCCCGCGCGAATGCGATCGTATGAATGCCGTTCATAACTATCTCTAAATATGCCTAGTTTTATTTTGTGATATTTTCGCCGAGTCTCCCGCGCACACACACACGCACGCATACAGTCTGACATTCACACTTACGCGGACAGACAGTCAGTTCACCCGGTTCAGTTGGGTTGCTTTGAATATTCATTGTATTCGCCATCGTTTTTGTAGTCGCTTGAAATGTGCCCACCGCACTGGCCAACGCTCCATCATAATTAACTCTACAAAGTAAATAAACGAACTGGCCAAATGGACTCGGCCATGTGTTTACGGTGCGAGGTGGTCGTGGCAACAGTTTCACATTCACAATCTCATTCGCATTCACAATCCACAAGTCCAAAATTTTCACATGGCTTTTGTTTTTATTTTTGCAATATTCTTTTTCGATACTTTTTTTTGGGTTATGCGGTGCACATGCGATGCCAGAGTAAAAGATCTACATACAACATTGTTCAGTGTTCAATCACCAACGGTTCTGCGCCTCCGAAAGCGTCACGCCCACCTCGTCCACGAAGAAAATGTTTGCGTTCGGCAGATAGCGGTGATTGTCGAAAAGTTTTTACGTACACAAATTTAAATTTTTCATTTTATTTTCATATTTTATACAGCGATGTTGGTGTCGACGTTGTTCTTGTTGTTGCAGTTGTTGTTCTCGCTGTTTTTCTTGTAGATATTGTTGTTGTTGCTTCATATCATTCACACTTAGTTTAGAATGATATATTAGGTTGTGGGGTCGCTTGTTTGTAAAAGCGTTGAAAGTGTTTTAATACTCAACTCATTTGTTTCGGGCCACTTCCCCGCCCCTTTCTTTCTCTCCCCCGTAGTGAAGTTTTCATAAACTTAAACAAACAATTCTGTACAGTCTGATCGGGATGAGTTAATTATGGATGATTCTGATCGGAACAAGAAGCATGCACATACGAAAACACACTCTCTCTTATTGTTTAAGTAGAGTACTGAGTTCTAGGAATATGAAATATTTTTGGGATAGTTAGCATTTATTTAATATATCATCATCGATGGAAATCATCATACTCCCATATATTTAGTTTTACCAGCCAATTCAGCTATTTCATGTAACTAAGATTCTTCTTTTATTATGGTTGCGATTGTCCCCAACTTCACCTTGATATATTTACATCACTTGCGGTTTGTTCATTGCCCAAACGTATGTTATACAAATATATTAAGATGATTGTACATATACAGATACGAGTATGTACACATATGTACATATGATATGTATGTATGCATGTAGGCAGAAATATGGGCATATGGCAGGCTCTAAGAACATAATCTTATCAACCTCAAACTGTCGACTCGTCTCTCATATTTTTCTTTTGCCAGAATATTTTTTTAAAATTTTATTTTGGTGTTTCTGTTTTCTCGAAATATTGTGCGACGCAACCATAAGCTTAAGTCCAAACCCCCATGACAAATCCAAATAATTTGTGTAAGCAAAAAGTCTAGCCATATGTATATCGTAACATTCGAAATTTCGAACCTGAGTCTGACTAACTAAAACGCAAGTTGAACACGGAAAAACCGTATTCGTTTGTATGTACCAAATATATAAAGAATATGTGTTTATATTATTTGTCTTCCACACAAAGATGGCATTCCTTGTTTTAAATGAAACCGGGCTAATTGAAAGATATAAATTATCTGTCATATTTGACGATCATATTCGTTCATTCAATTGAGTATTCACGCGAATTTCGGGGCCTCTGCGTTTCACGTCTTTCTTTGAATTCCTCATTACTCATTGCTCACATTTGTCAGGCGGCGAGGAAAACCCCATTAGTCATGGGGGGATGCCAAGGCTCTGGGATTCCTATCTGATAGATTTCTCTGGTTCTTCCTCTGTTTTGTGATTGTTGTTGCTGTGCTGTTGCTGGTGTTCATATTTAGTCTTGCGTACAATTTGAAATCATAATTATAGATGCGTGTATTTAAATTTAGAGGCGCATTGTTAGCGCCTCTCGTTAAACACAGCACCAGCAGCAACAACAGCAATAACAAAGAACAAAAAAAAGGGAGTGGAAAGTGAAAATTGAAAAGTGGAACGAGAATGGGAATGGGCTGGGCTGAGCTGTGGATGGTGATCGTCATGGGATGGGGTATGAAAATTGGGACTCGTTTAACTTAATTAGGCATGCGTAGCGACAACAAACAAATTGGAAAATTTCGAATTTTGGGAGATTGAAATAACTGGGCATTATCATGGAGCATGCCTGGCATATTTCCAAATGCCCTCGCCCCGAAATATTTGTTGAAATGTCAAGTGCAGTAGTGGTCGATGCTCAATTTTTATATAAACAACAACGGGGGAGCTAACAAAAACAACAACAACGAGATTAACAGAAGTAACAACAGCAACAGAGATAAAAACAAATTACAAACTAAACACTACAAAAATTATGTTGGAATAAAACTTATGCGATTCGCTGTCAGCTTACGAAATGAGACCTTGGTTTCGTTCTGCGATTCTCTCGGATATTTCCACATACATACATCTTCACTCTACTTCCCACTCCAAACACCTTTAGTAATCTATTCACAAATCTATCCATCTATCTAATCGGTGATCAATGAGCCCGCTCACCCCTATACCCGTTCATCGATCATCTCTTGCACACTTGATGGCGCGTTAATTATTGTGAAGCCTTCGCCATTGACTTTGCCTGGTTTATTGGGCCACGTGTGCGTATACGCAATTGGTAGACGCAGTTTTTGGCTACGTTTTATTATGCCTTCGGGAACGGAATTTGTTTATAAACATTGCAATTTTTAATTTTACTGCTTATTTTGTAGCCAACCCCAGTCTCAGCCCTCAGCCCCGCTGCCCCAAAGCCCGTCCCCAGCTGCGAGAGCATAAATTTATTAACATACATATGAACTCTATGTGGATAGAGAGATGAATAGCTGTGTGTATAGTATGTGCGGAGGTGGCTGGGGGGCCCAGCCTGGGGCTGGGGTGGGTGGTGATTCTGGCGGTATTTAAACCCCAACCCTAAACCTATTCGTACTGAACCGAACCGAACTGGAAGTCCATTTAATGCCACATTTTATTTATATGCGTGGCGTGTTTTTTATTTGTTTTCATTTTTTTTTTTGCTTTTTTCTTTCATTACGAAATTTCAATGGTTGCCGTTAAAATAAATATTTCTACATTGAACCATAGAGAGTAGAAATGTTTGCAATTGCTTTTCAATAAACAAACCGAAAAGAGAACTCAGTGAAAATATTAAACAAATTTCGCACGTTTATCAAACAAAAAAAAAACCGCGCAGTGTTCGTTTCATTGATATTGATTTCAATTTTGATTCCCAATCATATTTGAATTTCGATATTAATATCGATAGTTGTGCTATGCTTATGTAATTTATTCGTGTTTGTAACAGCAGCAGCAGCATTTAATGTGCAAAAAGGATAGAAGATCGTTGATCAATGGTTAAGAGTTGTGACCAACGAAACCAAAAAAAAAACCCGAAACAAAGACAAAAATAAACATATAATAACAAGAAAATCAAATCGAGGAATTTTCACAAAAATGCCAAGTTCTGTGAAAGGGAAACGCAACAATCACAAGTATCGATCCGTAAAATCCTACCAGACATATCAGAACCAAAGTCAGCAGCTGCATTTCCACGTCCAGTTCCAACTTACCGTCCCAGCAACCAATGTTCGATCAGCCGATCAGCTGCCGATGATGGGCTTGCCGCGCAAGAGAAAGAACTCCAAAACTCCCGAAGCCTGCAAAAGCGATAGCACAATAAAGTGCAACTATCGATAGGCTGCTCGCAAGCGCAGCTCGATTAACAAAAAGAACTCAAGTAGTAAATCAGAGTCACATTCATACACACACTCACATCTTTACACACTCATACAAAAAATACACACAATACAGACACACAGAGTCATATACCAATTGAGACTTGGTAAAATACTCCGCGCGCTCTGTTTAACAAACCATGTTAGATATATTTCGTGGATTGAAAAACCTTGTAAAGGTCAGTCACGTTAAAACCGATTCGATAGTATTCCGCCTGCACTATTCTATAACTGTGATGGTTCTGATGTCATTCTCGCTAATTATAACCACACGCCAATATGTGGGTAATCCAATTGATTGTGTACACACTAAAGATATTCCAGAGGATGTGCTCAACACATATTGTTGGATACAATCGACGTATACGCTCAGGAGTTTATTTTTGAAAAAGCAAGGCATTTCGGTACCGTACCCGGGTATTGGTAATTCCGATGGCGATCCCTCCGATAAGAAGCACTACAAATACTATCAGTGGGTGTGCTTTTGCCTATTTTTTCAGGTGAGTTTATGGGAAAGGTATACAAATATGCTTTGAAACTTTCCTCATACAGCGACAAAATCACCAGCAAAATCTGTTGGAAAACAAGTTTTTATGTGTAAATCCACTAATAAGTTAGCCATTGTTATCGAGTATCAAAAAGCATCACTGAATTCAAAAGAAGGAAGTAGTTTTTTTTTAATTAAAACGAAAAAACAAAATACTCGATTGTTTTTCATGACGTTGAACGAATGTTTAGTGTAAACAAAAAAGTATTCAACACTTTTTTCTCTATGAATCACAAATTTTCTACGAACAGAACTAAAATATATATTTACTTATTTACTCTTCGTCGAAATGGCATGAACATGTCAAAATAACTAAATTCTGTTCAATATTATTATATTTTGATGTAAAGCACCGATAAAATCGTGCATCCGTTGTGGATGTGACTGTTTATTTTATCTTTATACGGATGGCGATTGAGTTAAACTGTAGAGGTATCTTAAGACAAGCGTTTCCTGAATTAAAGCAAATACTGATTGAGAGAGAGATAGATATTGAATCAATTGATATTGAAAGTATCATTAAAGAGTAAAGAATTTAGCTTTTAATTTGTAATCGACAAAAAGCAGCCAAACCAGCAGCTTGATTTAAATCAGACTGCATAACATAACATATACCTGCCATAGGAATGACCGGTCGAAATAATGAATGATTGATGTAAAAACATGTTCGATTCTAGGAGATATTACAAAATCAGCAAGGTATAAAATCTTTCACATGTCGAGGGTAATTTCCTTGCAGAGAGTATATTAATTTGGCCAGGAGTTAGTAACGTACCTTAGGGGACACCTCAGACCCCATAAAGTATACATATATATTGTGTATTAGAATCACAAGGAGACTTCATTAAGCCATGTATGTCTGTCTGTCCGTCCGTCTGTCTGTCCGTTTGTCTGTTGCAACGCAAACTATTCTCGCAGTTTAATGCAACTTGGCACACATGCTTCTTATTGCTGCACGCTGTAAACAAAATATACAACATCGGACTTTTTCTATATATATAATATGCTTATATAATTTCATTAAAATGGAAATACTATAACAATTAGATGCAATAGGAATAATCGGCCAAGATGAAATTTTTTGTTTAAAGACCAGATTTGATTATAGAACTAACTTAACTTATCAGTGCCAATCACAGTGATACATAATATTGAATGTACACAATGTCATTAAATTCCGTATCATTATATATAATAATTATTGGACGGATCGGATGAGATAGGAGCATGCAAGGGTTTAAAACTGCCGAAGGCATGCCGAAGGTAGCCTAGCGTCCTCGTTTTATTTTATATATTGTTTAGGGTACCAGGATGTTCTTGCCATACCCCTTATTATCAAGTCTTGGTAAAAAAAATATAACAAGCTCCCTTGACTTAATTTCGTTAATGGCCGCTCTTCAAGTAATTACAAAGTGCAGATAGCTTTATTGTCTGGTGGCGAGCACAATAATTTGATTGATAAAGTAATACATGCCCATGCCAGCACACACACGTACTGACTTACATATGTGGGGCAGGACGGGAAATCAGAGCGAGGGCGGCCCATTGTGATACACTTGCATACTGCAAGCATAGAATGCCTATAGAAATAACATGAATACGTCCTTTTTCTTTTCAATACCAAATTTAAATTTCCAAATATTTGTGCTACTTTTTGTACTTTTTTTGTAGTTGTTTCTGTTATTGTTGATGATATTGTATTTGTTGTTGCTCTTATTGTTGTTGGTCGGCCTTTGAAACGCAAGCGATTGGAATGCGCATACCCAATGAAAATGTTTAAACATGTCCGTAATACTCACATTGTTGCTCTTGCGAACATTTCACTTACGCACACTCAAGGCCAATAAAAGTTGACTGGTCCGATAGTTTCGCTTTGTGATGACGTATGAGAATACGGTATACGTTTATCGTATGCGACCTAAGACATGAGATGGGAGACGAGAGACATGAAGATGTCGAACGTCGATCTCCACGAACACTTTTTAGATGTTCCCCCTACATACGCCGTCCATGGAATCTATAAAATACTAAGGCGTCGTTATCAAAAGTGATCTTCATGCTCATGTGATCCGCGCAATTTATCTGCAGTTCGTTTTCCCCAATTCTTGTTGTTGGAATTGAAATGTTGATCGTCAATTTTATAATTTTATCGAATTCCACTAAGTGTTCTCTTTAATCTCAAGTGATCTTTGGCACCCTTAGCTGAATTGGAATTTATTGTATATTTGCTTATTCTCCTTTAATCTTTTTTTAAAGATCTATAGTTTTGTGTTTTCTTTTGTTTTTCTTCCCTTCTGTGCATCGCTTTTCTTTTGATATTAGACTTGAATTTATTTATTCTCTTCTTTTTACTACTATTTTAAAATTTTTATCGATAAGACATTCATCATCTGCGTTATCTCAATAATCTTCACTCTACTTTGATTCTTCCCGTCTCGATAACCGAACTTCCGATCAACATACTCGGTAGCATTCAATGACGTCGCTCCCGTTTTCCATACATGCAACACATAAATATGTGTCGGCCCGACTCGCGACTCACGAGGGGCGCTGCACGATTACACAATAATATATCTTCCCGCTAACAATGTACAAATATTAAATGTATATTTTTATAACACTTTTGTCACAGTCGACACTCGTTGGCTCTTCGGTTCTTCGGCTGATGAGTGCGGGAAATGGCGGGACGGCAGAGGGTGTTCGCTTCGGCTCGCCGCGTTTCTCGGTTAGTGTCACAGCGGCGATTATAGACGTCGCCGTCATAGTCACCCAAATACCTATAAATACATTTATTATGGTATTCTCCCTGCTTAATGACGCGAAGACGGCGTTTCTATAATTTACACATTTCCATTCTGCTTAATTTGTGGATTTATTAATAAAAGCGACGGCTATGGCGTGTGCGACCTGAAATCAAATACAACATGCTACAATGCTACATTGCACGTACTTGGTATATAGATTCACACCTAAACGGATCACTCACACACCCACACATAAATGTATATGTAGTAAATAAATAGATAAATAATAAAAGCCAACGATCATAAATGCCATGAGAAAACAAGCAAAGTCGTAAATCTATGGACAACATCGATCGCATTGTGCTATAGGCGAATGTGATCACCTGGACAGATTTCATTTATGAATATAGTGTACTTGGAAGCATGCATGAAAGCTTGATGCAGGGATCATTGGGGAGATCGTCGGACCAAAGGCGGGAGGTGAGGGATCTGCATCAATCAACTGGCGATCAGCTAATGGCCAGCCCATTAACTTGTACAATGCAGCTATAAAATTTAAAAGCAATATAGCCTCCAACCAAACAAAGCGTTCCTATTCCCGTTGCCGATCTACGATCGGCGATCTTCGTCGATCGATTATTGACGATCTTCGATCTCCAGCTGACGTACCCATCTGCGATCGGCTCGTATCGATCAAGCGCTCCCCTCAGATATGTCAAAAATCTGAATTTTTCTTTGCCTAGCTGGATATTTATTGAAAAGGCACAGACAAACATAAAAGTGAAAAAATAATAATAATAATTCTGGCCAAATGCCAGCGCAATGCTGAAACAGAAATATGGCCCCAATGGAACGGGAGAGGGATGCGTTACGTTCTGTTGGGCTGCTGTTGGGATTGGGGATGGAGATGTGGATGGGGTTTGAGATGGGATATTGAATTTTAGTTTGCTCAACCGGCGACTGCGTCTAAATGCGCTTTGAGGAGACGTGGTGGCAGCATGACGCCGACGACGGCTGGACTCCGCGCCAGAGTTACATGGACATGTGTTTATATTTGACTTATGTGGTTTTATTTTCGTTCACACTACCCGATAGTGGGCAGCCGACGCCGAACCGGGATCAGGCAGTCAGGCACTAGACGGTAGCCGCGGTCTTCGGTGATCTGCACGCCCGCCCACACGGCAAAACTGGATAAAACTGTTCCGAGATTCTGCGAGAAAGCAAAGATTGCCTTTTAATACTCTTACAGAGGATTCATTTTGTGCAAAAGAAAATTAGATATCTCTGACTCTATAAATTACATATAAATATATATACATATATGTATACATATGAATATATTATTGATCAGCGTCAACGAGTCAAATTATCCATGTCCATCTGATGACGCACAAATAAGTCTCTTGATTTCAGAGCAAACTGAATGATTTTGGCAATTATACATATCATTACTGCGCGGTATAAATCAGTTAAAACGAGTCAGATCAGACCAATATATCGTATAGCTGCCATGGAACCTATCAGTTTTTTGTTTTATTTTTAAAGATGCTAATGCTTTTGTTATCAAAGTTGTATCGAAATTGGATCATAATATCAAATAGCTGTATTAAAAACAATTGTGCGGAATGAGGGTTTTTGTATTATTACACTTACACCCTTATATTGCATTTGCATGGTGCAAGCAAGCACAAAGTCTGTTAAGTTTTCTTGATTTGCACTGAGCGAAAATATAAAGCACCGCCCGAACAGTTTGCCGAAGTCACACGAACATGTTTACACTCGTACGTGTGTCGGCAGACCGTGGGCAGAGGCACTTTCTATGCGGTGCAGTAGCAGTACTAATTGAAGTAGCATTTTAGATATCAAAATTAGACAACCATATCCAATAACTTTAACATGTAACTAAATATGAACATTTTCAAAAAACTTTGTATTTTTATATACAATTTGCATAGGTATAATTACTAAAGAATGAAAGCAAAAGCGGCAAGGGCATAAGATCTTCGTTTATCCGAAGGCAGAAATTTTTGTTCCTATTTCATGTTGGTTTTTGCAATTTCTTTCATCTGCAATGCACTGTGCACAGTGGTCACACTCAGCTAGAAACCTAGTAGAATATCCATACTATACATACAAATGGAAATACCTCAATGAAATACTTAATTCTTTCGCATTTTTCTACTTAACTGATAAGTCCGTTCTGACCAAGGCATACGCACGTTTTCAAGATTTCACTATAAATAGTTTTATGGAGTGCGTGAAACGAGCTAAGCAAGTGATATTTTAGAAGCCTCTCGAACGAATATAATATTAATATTATTACTCGACTCGTTTATGAGCATGAAATATGAGGACTGCAAATGCCTTGTATTTTTAATGCCTGTCTGTTCGCGGATTGAGTTGGTTTGTTGCTGGTGGCCCCGTGTTAAGTATTCATTTAGTATTTCGACCAGCTGGTCCGACAACATATGTAAATATGTACAGATTATGATTTTCGCTGTCGAAAGGAGGCCATTGATATTTCTAAAACTATATACAATATACGCGTATATTTCTATGTTTATAACATACATTTTTATTTGATTGCATGTAAACATTATTACTAGAGTATTGAAATAGAAAGTTTGAAAATATCAATATTATGAGCTATCAAATTTTTATTAGTAGAGCAGACAAAAGTTCGTTATCGTTGATTTCAAATTTATTGCAGACACTTTAATACTATGGATCGTGTAAATAAACTTGTAATTATTGAAAGGCAATATATACAATCTTCTACTTGGTATTATTGATTTGAAAACAGATTAGATCACTTGAAAATGATTGAAAATAAACAAATAATACCGTTAACAGCATATCGATCAATAAGATAATGTTTATATTAGTGATAGTAAGGTGCTGATGTTAATATTGCTAATCCCAGTACGCAATTTGCTTGGATTTTTAATGATCAACTCAATTTACAATGAGGCTCTGTTGAGATCTTTTCGACTTTGGTTGCCTTGTCCCACTGTGCAGCTGGGCATCTTTTGTGTTGGCGTTCGACTCTGGTGCATTCTGCTTGGCTTCTTACTTTATTTTGCTTTGATTGCAGTTGCATTTATGCTATGTTTTTATGGCAATTTGAACGCCTGCCAAATTGCTTTTCATGCACACGCATGTATATATATATATATGCGTTTCTCTTTTTCCCCCCGGTATCCCCTTGCGCTCCTTTTGCCCTTTGGCCGGCACCCACAAACGATTTCGGTTGTTTTCTTATAGCAGATGCATGTCGTCGGCCCGAGCCAATTTAGTCGAGTACCAAAGAAGAACGCAAAAAAGAGAGAGAGAGAGAGATAATGAGGGTGCAAAAGCGAGACGGCAATAGGAAAATAAATAGAAGGGCAAACCATAACCAGAAGGGATATATGGCGAACTGTCAGCTCGAAGACTGAGGTTAAAATAGTCCCGTCTAAGGCCAAAAGCACATCAAACGCATCATTTGACTTCCGGCAATACGTTGCAAGCTGCGCACACATCACTTGTCCGTCTGTCCGCTTTTGTTGTTATTATTGTTGTTGCTACCCATGCCGTCATAAGGCGATACAATGTGCCACAGATGCTGGCCGGCTATAAAACTATGCGGCGACGCCAATTTCAATTCTCCACTCGTTGTGCCTGCAACAGGCGCAAGCACAATGCAAATTTCGAGGCAGTTCAGCACGTTCGCCTCCCCCACCCATTGCCACGCCTTCACTCTACACGCCATGTGTAGGCATTGCGTGTGCGGTGACGTTCAGTTGCTAGTCGAATGAATAGTTAAATATACGAACATTCATAGCACTCATTTGCCAAAAACCAAATGCCAAATGAAATTGGAAAATGGAACAGCGCAGACGGCCGCCATTGCGGCGCCCACTAAACAAACTGAACTCTCACCTCGTCAAATATTGCCCGAAGCTCCCGTCAACTAAGCCTCTGTCTGCTGACAGGCGAAGGGATTACCACCTGCCCACATGTACTCGCACAGCAGGGGAAGTAGTGCTAGGAGGTGGAGCAGCACTAACCACAGATGCCTCACACACGCTGCCAAAGCAAACAAGATTTTCACAATCTTGCGTCAAATTTACGATACAAGTTATTATTAATTTGTCATCAGAGCGCACATAAATACCAAAACTCTGACAGAGATCCATATAATTGGGAAAGATTTAAGTCTTTCTGCCTGTCCCGCTGTCTGTCTATGTGTCTGTCCGTCTCCTGGGTTTATTGTCTTCTCTTTTTTCTATATATAATTCCATTTTGTATTGTTTTTTGTTCCGTTTGCTCATCGCATGATTTGCCTGTGTTTCGCTAATGGATCACGGCTAATTGTTTTGATGACATGTCTATAAATACTTACATATATCTGTCTGTCCTACCCCCCTCCACCATCGTCTGTCTGCTTTGTCCCTCTGTCTGTCGAAATTAGTTCATAATAATAATGCACGAGAGTTCTTGTCGCGAAGGTCATCCAAAGGCGATCTTAAGTATATAATGCCTTTGGCATTGCTAACTGGAATTACGAGCTCCCGACTCAACTTTCGATTCTCGGTGTTATTCTCTATGTCGTACACCTACCAAAACAGCTGGCGATTGTCACTTGTCAAATTAAAACGCTTTTACGACAATTCCAATGCGACAGACGCCCACACGCTCACCTTTACAATGCTAAATGATCAGCATCTCTCTCTAACCATCTCTCACTCACACAGCCTCTTGACAACTATCTCTCTCTTTGCAGGCAATCTTATTTTACACACCAAGATGGCTGTGGAAATCTTGGGAGGGTGGCAAGATTCATGCGCTCATCATGGACTTAGATATAGGCATTTGTTCCGAAGCCGAGAAAAAAACAAAAAAGAAATTACTTTTAGATTATTTATGGGAAAATTTAAGGTAAGTCTGCACTAAGACCCATTAACAACATCAGAAAGATTTTAAATGCAAATGATCTTTCAGATATCACAATTGGTGGGCGTACAGATACTACGTGTGTGAGCTGCTCGCCCTAATAAATGTGATAGGTGAGTAACAAGATATCATCAGCATCGTCATCTTGAGATGCATTTCTATCATCAGCATCGCGATCTACATTATCATTCACACATTATGAGTTTCAGGTGCAGGGAAACTGTTCTAGTTTCCTACAAATTAATAAACAATTTTGGGGTAACCATACACAATACGTGTCTACAGAGACTTCCATGCGTTGTTCATTCATTCGGTTTCCGTGAAAAATCAATGACGAATTTTTATCGACTGACTGAGCAAACGAACGAACAAACGACCATTCGACTGATCCACCGACCTACCAACCGCAACCTCATCAAAATAAACAATTTTTACTCATTTCGCCTTTCGGATTCCAGGCTTCAATTTGCGGACAACGTGTGCCGCGTGCTGAAATCGAAAATCTGACAAAATAATTAACTGTCAGAATACATAAGAAATAAAGAAATAAACAATTAGAGTAAAGGCTAATACCATATAAACAGACACGCGCACACCAATAATACCGAACAGTTTCCAGAGCCTCAGCTAATTGAATCTTGACGTTTGATTGGAATAAGTAACTAATGCATCCCCTACATAAAAGTAGAAAGTTTCTCTTCATGAAAGTTTACTATATTTACTATCCATAACTTAAGGAAACGCTCTCATATCCTAGAAAAGAACACAATTTTCATTAAACTATCCTATTATTATACAATAGAATAATCCAATCTATTTCCAATTCGTAAACGAGTATTATATTTGTGATCGAAAATAGTATTTCAACTCGTTGCTTTTATCATAAGAAATCGATAGATATTTGCGTCATTTATAGACGCTACTTCTGTGTTAATTTATCTTAAGAATCTTTCTGTTTAACTATGTACAAGATAGATGATCTTCAATTCTGTGTCTTTCTGAGAATGGCAATTTATTTGAACTGAGCAGGAAAAGGTAAATTAATCGAATAACCAAAAAGGAGAAACGAGAAATAAAGCCGAATCGCTTACAAGATTCTTAATAATAACACAATTCTCTGAGGTCAAACTTACACGCGGTCCTACACACACACTTACGCGCACACTTGATCGCAGAATCACACTCACACGCACAAAAAGGGGCAGACAGCAATGAACCCATAAATAACAGCAGTCGATTCCTCTTTTGGGATAAACACTGACCACATCGCATCGTGTATGCTAACATATACTCAAAATAATTTATGCTACACACGAATTTACATACTAATATATATTTGGGTATTCGTTGTTTTCTCCTCTCTCTCTCCCTCTTTCTCTCTCTCTCTCTCGTACCCTTAACAGGTCAAATGTTTCTTATGAATAAATTTTTCGATGGCGAATTTATGACATTTGGCTTGGATGTGATAGATTATATGGAGACCGATCAGGAAGATCGCATGGATCCGATGATTTACATATTTCCCAGAATGACCAAATGTACATTTTTTAAATATGGTTCAAGTGGGGAGGTGAGTAATTCTGAACGATCTAACGCAGCATCGATGCAACCTTAATACCCCTATATATTTCCGTCTTATTAATGATATTTGTCTGTTCTTTTGAACTCTCTTAGGTGGAGAAACACGACGCCATTTGCATTTTACCATTAAATGTTGTTAATGAGAAAATTTACATTTTCCTTTGGTTTTGGTTTATATTATTAACGTTACTCACATTATTAACGCTAATATACAGGGTGGTTATTATATTCTCGCCTCGGATGAGGGTTTATTTATTTCGAATGAGATTTAGGTAAGTTCCCAAAAAAATCCATTAATTATTAATGTTTCTAATGTTACCCCTTGGGATTTGAATCTTTTGATTGCAGGTTAGTGCGTCGAGACGCTATTGAAATAATCGTTCGTCGTTCCAAGATGGGCGATTGGTTTTTGTTGTATTTACTAGGTGAAAATATAGATACAGTTATATTTCGTGATGTTGTACAGGATTTAGCGAATCGTTTAGGACATAACCAACACCACAGGGTGCCTGGATTAAAAGGTGAAATACAGGATGCATGATATTGGGAGTATTAGAAGAATACAAAATGCAATATGTCGTCTCTATATGAAAGCCACTAAAACAACAACAACAACAACATTTAACTATTTAGTACAATAACAACAACAGCAGCAGCCGCTTCATAAGTTCAAAATAAAACTGATAAAAAAACGTATCTTACAAATACAACCAAAAAAACTATCGTCAATGCTAACCACATCGAAGTCATTTCAATCAAGCACAGCCAGCAAGAGAGTAAGGTACAGAGACACAACTCGACAACGATCAGGATAACGATCACTATAACGATAACGACACAGGACAAAGTCAACGCAGTGCTATCGAAAGGGATAGAAATAGCAATAACGATAACGATTGCGATCAACATTAGAGTATCAATAGAACCAACCAAACAACGAATGAAAGCGGACTTAACCGAACCAGAAGTGAAAGAACGAAGCAAAACTATATGCAAACGAATCAACCAACAACAACACGAACAACAACGAATATTAAAGCAGAGCAGAAGAAAATTAAAGTAAAGATAAAGATAATGATGATAAACATAAAGATCAATCATAAGAAGCAGCAGGAAAAGGAGAAGGTGGTCGCAGCCCCAGCTGCGCCACAGGATACTGCGGCCAGATGCACGTAGCGCCTGCATCTGTCCGTGTATCCCATGGATTCAAGTTAAGAAGTTACGAAAATAGACGTTGCCCAGAGACAAGAACAAAGTGTGTGCTAAAAATACAGGAGAAACGAAGAGACTCAAGAAAGGAAGCCAACAGAAGGAAGGAACTCTCGAAATCATCAAAATGTCGAACACATCCCACATCCACAATCAGACTAACACACCGACAGACAGAGTCGCACACGAGCACACGAACATTTGCGCGGCATTACTCATACGCCCCAGTACGGATCACACATACACACATCGCATACCCCGCACTTTGCTTGTCATGCAGCAACATAACAAACACCAACAAAGTCGAGACGACGCCCGCGTATAATTGCATTTCTGTATTAACGACAACACCAACAACAATCGCAGCGGCAGCATCACCAGCACCAGCAGCAGCATCACAAACAACATCCGAAGAGCAGCAGCAAGACACCAACAACATAAGGAAGATCAGTAGCTGCACCTGTTTCAATGAAGGAGGAGAACTTGCATCTTGTCCCTCATCTAACGGAATACGAGTGAATAAGCGTAGAAGTGAAGAATGAGTAAGAAAAAGAATATAAGTAGAAGAAGAGAAATGAAAGAAGGAAATAAGCAAGAAGAAATGAAAACAAAAGCAAATGTTTAATTAAATTCAATTCAATTAAATCACTTATTATAATAATACAAATAATACAAAAACAAAATCTTGATGATAATGATATCTTGAAGTGTTCATGTATTCGAATGTAGGTTAACTAAGTACAGCATACATATAAATAATTCTAAATACGACATACTTATATACACACACTCTCACCACACACGCACACTAGCATACGCGTATGTATGTATGTAAGTGGGATGTGTGTGGTTCTATACATATATGTACCATATACCTAAGTATATAAAGATAAACAATTTTTTTTCTAACTCTAAGCATTTGTATTACCCGCTAAAATATATTGAAATGAACACAAAAACCAAAACCAAAAACAAAAAAAAAAAAAAAAAAACACAAAAACAAAAACATAAAAAGAAAGCGTAAAACAGAAAAAAAAACAAAAATAATTTTGTATACAAGAACAAAACCAAAAGCAACCAGAACAGAAGAAAGCAGAAGAAAGATACCGAAACTAATGTAAAACGAACGAGGAGAAAATGAAAAGAAACAGAAGGAAGAACAGAACAATATCAGTAAATATCAGCGACAGTTCAGTAAATGGGAGTAGAATACAAACTACGAAAAATACACATAAAATACCATAAAGCATAACTAAAGTAAACAAAACAAAATTGAAGAGCCGAGGATACTAACATTACATACGAACATACAATACATACGAACGTGCATACATACAAATACATACAAAGTAAATTAGGGCAGACTACTATAGCGCGCATCATTATATAACCACAGTACATATGTACGTACATAAAATACAGTATAATATCGTAATATCGGAAGACTCATGAAGCATAATTTTAATTGCATATACATATATAGATCAAAAGCGAAGCGAATACAGAACCGGATCTGATAATGAGAATGTAACCGTTAGTTAATTTCCATATAATTATTAATCATGACTGTTAAAGAAAGCAAACATAAAAAGAAAATACTGAAATCGAGCATTCAAAAGGAACATAAATCAATTACATTATCGAAATAAAAGAGAACCGAAAATACATAGCTCATAACGTTCCCTATAAATTACGAACAAAAAACAGCGCATCTTATATTCCATACTCTAAACCAAGCTAATGATTTGATATAATTCCTTTGAATAGAAGCCACTGTACAACCCCCTCCTTCCCTCCCATTGGCATTGCAGTTGTTCGAAAGACAGAAAAAGGCAAAGGTTGGGATAGCGAGATTTAAAAGGAGAAAGGGAGTTTTCATATAATTCTAGCCAGTTTTATGAATAATCACATCTGCAGCGGGTACAATCTATCAGCAATCAGAAGACGAAGAATAATAACTTTAATAAAAAGAAGAAGGATATATACTTACGCACACACACAAATACCTACAGAATCGTACTTAGATCTTCTCATTCGCATCGAATTGACCACATCTCATGTGCTACAAATTGTAATATCCGTCCAGAAAACTTTTTGAAGCGCACTTTATTTGTAAGGCATTAACCAACACCGACTCATTTCAATCTTCGCTTTCTTTTAACTCTCCACTCATTTGCTCAGCATTTGGTTAATACCTCTTAAATACCCACAAATATCAACTGCAAACGGACCAAATAAGTCACAAACGCCTCAAAAGTTTTCTATTTGTGTTGTTAAGTCATAACAAAACTGCCTTTTATCTTCGAATGCACTCGGCTAGTTTTCTAATTGAGTGCTCCCTCTCGCTTTGTAGCTCTCTCTCACGCTCACGCTTACTCTCAATTTCTGTCTCTCTCCACTCTTCCACGGACGCCTTAAGGCGTATCAGAGCCAACAAGCCAAGCCAATGAATAAATGTCACTGCCAGCTAAAAAGTTATATGTATATGTAGTAAATGTATCGTGTTCCCACAGTAGGAAATACAGGTAAAAAGTTTCATCTCTTAACAAGAACTCCGCACCAAGGTCGGCAGCTGCAATGCCAAGTAATACGAACCGTAGTAGAACTGGCTATTACAATTATTTAATTCGGAATTTACACGTATCACTCGAGGATTTGGTGGCACTACAAGGAATTTCCCTGCAAGGTTCCTTGGCTCCTACAGCAGAATCGTCTGCAGTCACTCAACCCACGTATAGTCTATGAAATTATTATTGATTATTCACTGTATTTTTTACGATTGATTTTCCTTGACTCTCGACAGCATACTTAAAGACGCATTAGATTTCAGCCAACGAGGTTTGAAGATAATAATGAAAATACCAAATGAAAGATACAAGAAAACAAAACACAACTAATATATAGGTCGCTATATAACTTAATAGATGATAAAAATACAATAAATATAAAAAATTACGATTACGTGTAATTTTAGCATTTTTTTTTTATTGCTTATAGCCAAATATGTGTAAGCCTAAAACCTAGTCGAAGAGAAGATAAAATCGAACGAGTATGACAGCGAAAAACGAATCTATGCAGTTTGTTTGAGGTTGTTTTTTTTTTGCTTTAGCCCAACAGTAAGAGGTGCAGAATACAAACTGAATCTATGCAATACCAACCACAAACCATGTATATAATATAGGAAACGATAAACAATTAATGATACTTTTATGAAAAACAGTGAAAATCATGAGTATGTATGTGCATGTGTATGCGTTACGGACGTAATATGCATAATACAAGGAAATTGCCATTAGTTGTTAATGTTAATGCGATACGAATGGTACGTATGGACTATATGAAGATAGAGTTAGATCTCTACAAGCATATGTATGAACTCAGCTCACAAACTAACGTACTGGATAGTTGATTGCAGGCGCAGTGAGATCGAACTCAACTTGAACTAAAAGCAATTGTAAAATATCGTAAATCGTTAATCGAATATGAAATGATGACCATTGATTATCGAATATCGAGTATATCGGAATTCACAATCGTAACGTGTTCTTTTTCCAATGCAAAACTTTATTTTTCAAAGTGATTGCTGATATATTAACTACGATCCAAACAAAACAAAAACAATTATGTATTGTATTAGCCGCGAGTTAATAAGGGGAAATAATTATAGATAATTATGTAAGCATGAGAACATTTCATAATTAGATGAAATCGATAGACGCAGTAAGCGGCCGCTGAGCTGGTGGATTCTCCGCCAGCCTCCTCAGTGAGTGATTGCCTCGAAAAACCAAAAATCGATTCCGACACAGTTTTACATACATACAGCTTACCTTTCACAGCCCACAGTCCACAAAACACAATCCATACTTATCGGTCCGATTACAATCTTGTTTTTATTGCACATTGCGTACTTTTTCTCTATAAGGCAACAGGAGCAATGACTATGACATCGAACTTTCAACGAAAAAGGGCCGTTCGACTTATCAACTACTTGTACTATATACATACATACTTAAGTACCTATGTATGTATAGTACTATATACAATACTTTACCAACGCACGCAAGGTGCTCTTAGAATCTCAAACTCGAACTTTATCTCAAAATGTTTTGTTTTAACCGTTCAATTTTGTGCTTATGTATTTGTAGTTTGTATCTGTGTCCTATTTCATTTCTAATTATCGTCGCTTAGTTTAGCTCTAGTTTTATACCTTATTTATTTTATTTTTATCTTTGTTCATACGGCAATAAAACGAATACATATCATTGTTTCTTGGTTTTACTTATTCCCTTGCTTGGGGAAATTTATTTCGTGTTTTCTTCTTTTCATTTAGTTTAATTCTCTTCTGCCCAAAGCATGCACCTCATATTCACAATTTATCTCCTCTCCCTTTGCTCTCTTTCGCACTCTTCTTTCTCTCACTTTGTCTTTCTCTCTCTCTTTCACTTTTCCGCTCTCACACACAAACAACTCACTCAGCACATAAAATAGCCATAGAGCAAGTAGTAGGTCAATTGTCGCAATAATTTAACAATTATCGAAGTAAATTGGTGAAATTTTTTTCAAAGTTTACTTTGAACAATTATCTAATAAAATTCTTAAGAAAAGCGAAAAAGCATTTAGTTAAACTCTTCGACAACATCAAGTCAAATAGTAATAGTAATAACTACGATTTTCATAAATACAGTGCAAATAGTGCAGACTATCGATTAGAATAATGTTTTTTAAAGAATAGAAATTGTAAAAATCTCAAAACGAAAAATCTGACAAAAAAAAACAAAATGAAAATCTGAAACTGCCAATTCACATTCTCAGACAAGTTAAGTGGAATATAAAACATACAAGCATATTAAACTATATACAAGAATACTTACACACACGTCTAGTGTACTTAACAAATCGAAAATTGAAATTGAAAATTGCTGAATATTTAAAGAGAAACCAGAAAAAACAAGGTGTTGGGTACGTTTCAAACTGTTTTCGACTCGATTCGATAAGTTTTACTTACGTAATTTTCTCTTGGGTTCGGGCTTACATTAGATACTTAACAGTAAATATGTGTGGGTGTATGTATGCGTGTGTGCGATAGCGAATGCGATTGTATGTATATGTACTATGTGTGAATAAATAGCAGACAATAATTAGTAAATTTGCAAAAGAAAATAAATGAAAATGAATAACAAGAAACAAGAAAAACAAAAGGCAATCTTTGTGTGTACTATGCGTTACGTCTATAAGCACCCGGGCCACACACCATACACACCCCGAACAATATCTGCATCTGTATCTGTTTCAATGCGCGTATCCTTATTCGCATCTGTATGAGCATCTGTTTTTCTGTCGAAACACGCGTACATTTATTTGGACCTGGCATAAGCTAGTTACGAATTTGTCTTCCAACTTTTGGATAGCTCCACACCTCGATTAATCGGCTAATAGTGCAAAGTAGTTCCTAAATGTATCCAAGGATCGAGACCAAGACAGAGAAAGGCAAGGAAAAGCAGGAGAACAAGGAGATGAACAAGGAGATGATGAAACAAAGACGAAGACGGGGATGGAGATCTTGTTCGCGATGTTTCTTTTTGAATTGAGCGATTCCCTTTCAAGTTTTGGGATATCCTTTAAGCACACCTCTACGTCCTGATTTTATATTCTCAACGCAGTTGGCAAATTGCTTAGACCTTAGCCATTTTCTTTGTGTTCTCTTCTTTTCGACAGTTAAAAAAGCAAAAAACAATACTCAAATTGTAGTTCCTTTCTCGTTAGCACAATATTTTTGAAGTATAAGAAAACTGCCTTAAAGTGATTTTCAAATTAGATGAACAATTTAAACTAACAATGATGTATGTACATAAACAGTGCCCAAAACATATTAAAAACAATTTTTTTTTACTAACAATAATTAGAACGGTATTTTAATCGTAAGCATGACTTTTAATTATCACCTAAGTGAGGTGCATACAACTGTATATAACTTATTATACCTAACTTACTTATACCTACATACATACATACATATACAGAATTATTATACTTATACTTATACTACATATACTTATACTTATACTTACTCTTAATCTTATACTTATACAATTGAATACATATGTATGTATGGTATTTTATAACGAACTAGATAATAATTAGCAAACGTTCAGCAAAATTACACCTAAGTTTTCCAGATTCAGATGACTTTTGACGCAGACAAAGATCATATTAGGAAATTCAGATCAAGAAACCAGCATAGAATTTTTGTATTTTAACTTGTTTTCCACAGTGCTTAAGTCTAATAAACTTACTACAAGCTATAATAATATTAATAATATCGATAATAATAGGAAAGATAATATGGAGAAAACAAAAAATGAAATAAATAAGTACGATTAATACGTGAATACTAAAAATACTTAAAATACTTGAAACGAAATGTGTAAAATATTTGCATAAATAATTTCAAATATATTCGCCGATTGCCTTCAACTAGAGGAATTTTGATTACAAAATTACTAATGAAATATTAAATGAGAATTATTGAATATTGTATTACAAAAGAAACCAAAAACCAAAACAAGTATTTATACTATGAATGGCAAGGTAACTAGGCAACTAGAAGGATGACAGAAACAACCAGGTAGAGGCAGAAGTAGAAAGCAAGCAACAGCAAGACAGAAGAACAGAAATGGATACAACAACAAAACGAAATTCAAAAAGAACTGAAGTAAAAACAAAGATTTTAACGCAGCAACAACAAAAGTAACAAAACAGAGAATACAATACAAAGTAAAGACATGTTCATATTTGTACACAAGAATTAAAGAACCCCATGAAAGCATATTATACACACACATTTACATAGGTTATATAAATACATACATACATACATACATACATGACTACTAAGTACGACTGCCACTATATATACATACATGCTCGTATAATACCTAGGCACTCTCTGCTTATGTATTCAGAACTCGAACAGTCGTTCGAGAGAACATTCAAGGAGTGAAGTTTGCTCGTCTTTTAGCCAAATCTCAAACAAGAAAATTATCAAATAGAAACCAAGCAATTTTATCAATCAGGCCAAGACCTTAAACAATTTCCGAAGTCATAATCCACATTTAAATCGCAAATTAAAGGACGATTCTCTCTTCGATCATCTCCGAGCTGATTTACTTTCCAAGTACCATACGTATTGTGTTTGATAACATTTTTGTTTTTAGTCCACTTTTCGAACCAAAGCAATGTAAGAAAAATTAAAAAAATTAAAAAAAAAAACGACCCACACACACATATCCAACAATCTTTTCAAAACCAAGCAATTCGCCAACGTTTCGGAAACAGGAGATCTACATACGTATACTTAATGTCACTGTATACTTACTATAAGCGAGATTCAATTCAAATTGAGGCGCCCTTCAGCTCTCTCACTCTCACACACACTCTTTCTATCTTCCTCTCTTAAATTTTCTCTCCCCTCCCATTCTTCATCCTGCAGACGAGCTGATCTAGTATCCAAGCATACACGTACTCGAAATGAAATGAACTTGAATTCGAGCTCGTATCTTATGCCGCCATAGGGAAGACACAAGCAGCAAGAACAACAACAAGAACATGAACACAAGAGCAACACACATAAGCAAATACATACATAATAATACTATAGTAAATATTTACAACTAGATCAGTAAGAGTATCTTTAATTTGTATTAAATTCTTATAAGCATATACAAATACGGATAATTACATAACAATGCCGGATAAAGGTAAAGATAAACGTATGGTAAATGTAACGGTACATTATACTTAAAATAGTTCGAATTGTGCGCTAAGTAGACACGCAATCGTTTGCAGGTCTGTAATTTTTTTTTTTTTTTTTATGAATTTATCTAGTTATAAAGGTAACGGTAATGATAACGGTAATAATAATAATAATACACAATAATATTAATACGATGATAATTATTATGGATTATGGATTATATGTATGCAACTCCTGAGTACGATTATTACGAAACGTTTGATTTTGTTAATACAAAAACATAACGCGAGCATGGTTAATAAAGCTTTAATTTGAAGCTATATATTGATGTGTATGATGTGCGAGCAGCGCTCTATGCTATATGCTACATACTACATACATGAGATATATGCTATGTGGTCAATGGTATATAGTGTAGGTACACACACGAATATAAATGGAGCAGCAAGAAACGTCCTCAGTTTATAAATTTTCAAATGAGTGACACGAGCAGATCGACGTTAAGTACTTAAGATTAAGGCCCATACAAGTATATTACGATTACGATTATGGAAATTATTTAAATCAATTTATTGCGCATAGGGAATCGTATCGAAGGGAAGAGAAGATCCCAAGCAGATCCCGATCAGCATATAATGGAATGAAATATAGAGAACAAAGTTATTCAAACACACAGTACTTAGTCGAATAGAGCGTCAGCAGAGGATATCGATATCGGAAGCAGAGCAAAGGGCAGCACACACACACACACACAATCACATATATTTATGTATAGACGTGTGTGTGTGTGTGCGTGCAGCACATGCATAGCTACAGCGACAGCGATTTTTAGTCAATACTATAATAATAATAACGAGAATGACAAACAAAAATCTATATACAATATACACGGCAGTAAAACACATATATGAAGCCCCTATATTGAGGATATAAACGTGAATTTTTAGCAGTGTAAGTAATAAATTATACACAAACAGACAGCTACACACAAGTTAAATTAAAATACGAATACAAGTAAAATGCAAAATATACAAGTATGAATACAAATACAAAAAAAAAAACATGAACTAAAACAGAAGATGAGCCGGAAAACTGATCAACAACCGTATAGCGTACATCATTTTCAGGATCACAAAACATATTCTTATATATATAGGCGAGTGCGCAGCATACAGCACGTAAAGGCAAACAGACGTTCATACATACAAATGCATATATACATATATATATAAACATATATATGTATATATAGAGAAATGCATAACACACACATTAATAATAATATACGATAATACGATAATATTATACAGTAAACGGACGTGAAAGCTAAGATCCAATAGTAAAATTTAAATATAAGCCTATTCCTACACACACCCACAGACAAACAGACACACACACACACACAGCAACAAAGAACCAGAAACGCCAACAAGAACACACACACACACCCAAACACAAACATAAACTCTCTGAAACACTGACACACACATTTCTGACTTGTAAATAACATACTCACACACATATACAAACACATGACACCCACACAAACACACATACAGACATATACACCTATTTTACAATTAGTTAATTTTACCTGCTAAAATTATTGCAGAAAGCGTACGTCGCATTACACATAACAAGTAAATGGCAAAGAAATGAAAAGAAAAGAAAAGAAAAGAAAAGAAAACTAAATAAAATCGAACATAAAAACGAAAACGAAAGAAAATCATATGCATCAAAGTAAAGTACATAATAAAGAGCAATTAAGAACAGACAGAATGCATTGATGTGTTGGCACGGTAAACGGCCAAAGAAGGTGAAGGAGGAATGGTAAAAGATAGTGGCTAGAGGTCATCGGGTCAATCGGCGTATAAAGCTGATCGATGGCAAACAGAGTAGACAGATGAGAATTAATAAATTACCAAGTAATATTATACAAATATTATTATATAAATTATTATAATTATAAATTACTATTAACGAAACCCAAAACCAAATAAAAAAACACATTATTATAATGCGATAAAAAAACAAACAAGAAATACAGAACGAATTGACAACGTTGTATGATTTTGATCAGAAAGTAATAAAAACAATTTTCGATTTGTTACGAAATATACATAATTCCAATGTGATTATTATAATTGGGTTTGGGAAACTGATGCTGGCGCCCTCTAGCATCGAGTGGGAAACTATATCAGAGCTTCTGCCATCTACCGATAAATAATTGAAAGCTTCTCAGGAATTGTTAAAATTTATCGTTCATATCAACCAGCCTTTGATGGGATGTTAAAACTTCAAAAATGAACTGGCGTCACTTAGCCGGAAAAACACAAAACTTTTCTCAATTACACGCCTTCTACAGGTGGATAAAGTAGTTTTAATTCCGAACTTTCTTGCCAGTGTTGATCAAGTAGAAATTTCAAACTTTCCGTTCATATAAACCAGCTTTTAAACGGCTGTAAATCATTTAGCTGCCGCCATCTATTCGCAAACCTTGTGGAGCTTTCGCTCTCTATCGGTGACACGAGGAACTAAAATTTAAAAGCTCTTTTCAGTGCTGAAAAAGTATTAACTTATTGTCAACGTATATCAGCCAGCTTTTCAACAAGATTTTCAGTCAATAATGGCAGGCGCCATCTACCATTATTAGTGGAAAACTGAAAAGTGCTTTCTAGCGGTGGATAAAATAAGTGAATTTCAGTGTTGGATAAGTACAAATTAATATTTGTTTACCGATTCCAGGAACAAATACAAGTAGTTTTGGCCATGAGTGCTGCATTGAAATCTTAATCGGGTATTTGGCAACCCCGCCTCTTCTGGCGACCTACAGGCGTTTCAAAATGCACACGTTTTAAAAAAGAAAGGAAAACGTTACAAACTGGAAACGTGACCTGCTAAATGACGAACAGATTAAAAAACCGCATGTCGCTCGCTTGTCTGATTTTGGGAAATTTTGCACTGAAAATGGAAAAAAACTGCCGTTATTCCAATTGAAAAACTGCTTGTTTTCCCAGACACGATGCCATCTGTGTCCGCGATGTGTCTGTTCCACTAAGCAGTAAACACATGTGCACTGCTTAGTGGTCTGATTAAAGAGGATTCACGTCAAAAATGCATTACCGTCGTTGCCTGTCCTCGTTAATGTTCACGTTAATTTTCAAAATTTAATTTAAAAAAAAAACTAGGGACTTCCGTTAAATTCATTATATCACATTAAATTTACAATAAATCGATTCCTATCAATAAAGTAGATTTAAGCAAAATCGGTGACGCAGTCAGTGTTATTTATTTAATCCTAACAATCCCTTATTGGTTGTCTTAAGGTTAACAAGGAATGCAATAAACGGTATTCTGTTCGTCTGCCCACGCTTTTGCCGTTGAACGTTGCCCGCTTCCTTATCGATAAGTAGGGTACTCAAATGTGCAAGGCTGATTAAGTTGTTCTAGAGGAGGGTATATGACAGTAGGGTATGCGCGAATAGATAGAGTGCAAACAAAACTCGTGTTGCTTCGTGTATTAATTGACGATATTTATTAAAACAATTTGTTTTGATTTGGTTGTTTTTTGTTGAATTTTTATTTTGAGTTGACTGCAGTTAAGGCAGTTGTACTGTATTGTATATTGTACGGTACGCGATACAATGCGGGTACTGTACGGTTGAACATTTTGCATACGCTCTTCCTCATCTTCATTTCTCTCTGGTCTCTCGCTCTTCCGCAGCTTTTCTTTGTTTTCCAGTCGATGCTCGACTCTTTTAACTTAATCTTTAAATGAGTTGATTTTGTGTGTATATGTATATGTGTGTGTGTGTTATATATATGTATGTATATTTGTTTATATGTATGTTTTTCAAATAAGTAATTGTTGTTTTGATATATATTAATATGTATATATGTGTGTATGTATAAATATGTATTATTTGCTTCTCGCGTACAATCTAACATACACATGCACATGCATACGTGCATAGACGTATGTACGTGTGTCTGTCTCTGTGTGTGTGAGTGTTGTACAGTTAATAGTTCTTGCAACATATCGGCTTAGTTCTAGCTCTCAATTTGTCAAAAATTATAGCTTACAACTTGAATAAATAGTTCATTTCTTTCGCTTGGCTCTTTCTCTTTCCTTCTCTTTTTTTATAGTTGCAAATAAGGTAATTTGCATTATTGTAGGCCTAACTTACCCTACTCACATCTTTCTTTTCGTTCGCTCTTTGACTTTGCTAGTGTTCTTTTTTTTCTATTTCTCATCTTTTTTGTTTAACACTTTATTGATGCTCTTGGTATTAGCGGTATCTTAGGTGGTAATAAATAAATTGGTTTTCCTTATTTTGTTTCTGTGTTCGGGTTTCATGTTTATTAGTTCGCTTTTTATCTTTTTTCATGTTTATTCTTTTCTTTTAAAGTAACGCCTAATTTTAGTGTTAATTTTTTGTATTATTCTTTTGTGGTTTCCTCATTGTTTTTAATTCAAAGGGATCATATATGTATATATTATATATATCAATCCGTATATCAATCATATATCAATCGTATCATATCGTATTAGCGTACTTTATTATATATATAATTAATTGTTGGTATAATGCAGTCTTTACGGCAAAACAAAAACATAATTATGCTATTTGATTTTCACTTGCGTGTCTGTCTGTCTCTGTGTGTTTGTGTGTGTGTGTGTGAGTGTGTATTTTACGCTCTCTCAATACGTAATCATAAAAATATATATATGGTGTATACTATATAATATTTAGGTTTTGCTTTTTAAAGTTTATGAAACCAAATACACTTAGTTAGGCGTTCTCCTCTCTCTCTCTCTCTCTCATTTTATATTGCTGCTACTACTGCGTTGTTGTTGTTGTTGAAACAAAAGAAAATTGTCAAAAGTTTCTGTACAGGGGTACAGAAGTGCCCCTCCACGCCCCGTTTTCAATAAATCTCGAATCCCAAGTCTAGTTTTAAGCTGTTTTCTCTCTCTCTCTCTCTCTGTCTCTCTCTACGTAGAATCCGCAATAACTATTTCTATTTTCTAATTTTCATATATTTGTTTTCTTTGTTTTTGTTTCTTGTATATCGACGTTTTGTTGTTGTTCTTATGTTTTTTAAAATTGTATTGTATTTAATTAATATAATTGGTAATTTTAATTCATTTCAAAGGCAGTTAGAAGTGAAAAGTTCACTTTAAGAAGAATCTCTCGACTTATCTTTACTTAACACATTTCATTTATTGCTATAAAACTATTTGTCGTTTATCTACACACAAACCGTTTATCGTTTAATCGATATCGATATCATCGGCTTTAACATGTTTAAAGGGGGGCATGTTGCTTTTTCAACTTTCAAGTTCAAGTTTTTTTATATTTTCGATTTCGATTGCGATCTTGGCTTACGTTTAGTATGCAGCTTTAGTTAGTTAGTTGGCCTTATCAACTTAAGAATATTAATCAACTACAGTTACTTCCTTTCTCCTCCTCCTCCTCCTCCTCCTCCTCCTTTGTTTCTCCTCCTCTCACACAGTTACTTTCTCATACCCTCTTCCTTTTCACCTCGCTCTACTCACGCACTATTCTTCTCTTTTTACACATTCTATTTGTTCCCTAAAGGCAATTTTGATGCTTAAAACTACATATACTATATACATAGCACATGGTATATAATATATATAATGTACGTGTTGTTATGCATTAAATTAGGAATATATTCATGTCTATGTATGGGTGTGGCTACATGTAATTCATCTAACGAAATCGAAATCAATATATTCACATAATTTTACCCCCGAATATCCCCGATTTGATATACTGTGTGTGTATGTATGTGTGCGTGTGTGTGTGTGTTGTATAGGGGGACGGGGTGGGGGGTATATGGGGTACGTATATGCTATTTTCTCTTTGCTTTGATTATGCATAGTTTGAACGATATGAACGAATTGCTGAAATTAGTCGTAAAATGCGAAAACGATAAGAAAGACGATCGATAAATTCAAGTGTAATCGACATACAAAAATAAACGACTGAAACTGACCAATACATACACAAGTATGCGTATGCGTATGCGTATGCGTATGTATGTGTCTGTGTCTGCGTGTGGTTTAAGGTCTCAACGGTGCGTTTATTGCTATTTTACACAAGACTCGGCTATAGCCGATAAAAGTAGATATATGTACTATATACATATATAAGTAGATATACATATATACGTATGTATATTTGTATTATGTAAATATCGATTGGCCAATTGTTTTTGTTAATAAATCTTCTATATAAATCGGATGGCTTGGAAGCGATGTGTGACGTAACTAGTTATCGGTTTGGCTTTTAAAGGACGAGGGGGGGGCTAGGGGTGGAAGTCAAAGCCGGAAGGCGAAAGGCGGGGCAAGGATGCTACGTCTAGGTAAAGTTCGATGTACGCGTAAAAGAGTTCCGGTATTTTTTTTTGGTTAAGGTTTAGTTACAAGTATTTTTTAGTGTGGATGATTGTACAATTTGCTATTTGACTTGAGAGGAATATTCAACTGGTATGCGTGTCCATGTGTGTGTTTATGTGTACTTCGTTTCTGCCAGTGTACTCTCTCGGCAGTATCTCAGGCTACGCATTTCGTTTCACTTTGTGTTTCTGTTTATCGTTTCTGTTCTATTCAAATTTACGTATGTGTTTTCTTGATAAGTATAATGAACATTTTTTTATATTGCTTATGTTTTCTGGCATTTATCGCGCGTGTGTGTGTGTGTGTGTGTGTGTGTGTGGGTGTATGTTAAATACAATTTATAAGTTAAGCTTCTCTCTTTTCACTATTTTCTCTTCTTGATTTCAACAACACAGGAACAAGTTTCTATACCTAATATTTAATAATAATAAAAAAAAATTATAAATGTAATATAATATTCTGTATATTAATTTTAGTTTTACGAATTCTGTATGCTTGCTTAATCTGGATATACTAGGCAATTGTTATTGTGTGTCTGTGTCTGTGTCTGTGTGTCTATGTCTGTGTGTATGTGTATGACTGTTGAGTGTGTTCTGTGTGTGGGTGGTTGTGTGCCTTTCCTTTTGCAATGTATAAAGTATACGAGAGTTTCACGAATTAAACATAATTTGTTATTTAGTTTTGTTGTTATTGGTTTACAAGTGACCAGATATAGGTTTGGTACACACACATCTGTATGTAACTGTGTGTGTGTATGTTCATAAAAATAATTTCTTAACTCTGAATGTATCAAGAAGCGCTTAAACTACATTGAAAAATAGATTGAGGAAATAAAAAAAAAAAAAAAGAAAAAAATGAAAACTATTTCCATTGCGCTTATGGTAATAATAATAATGCACTACATTAGAATTACTTTTAAGCTTTGGGCAGCCGAACACTTGAATTGAATTTTAACATTTATTGTTTGTATTATTGTTAACTTCTTCTGAACAAATGATTAATGAGAAAAACAAAAAAATAATAGGGCAATAATAGAAATATGAGCTACCAAACATATTTTTATTGATATCATTGTAGGCGTTAACAGCGCCTGTACAGAAAGAGTGTATGCGGAGGAGTGTTCTGGCTGGCTAAACTTCACATTCTGTTAAACTAAACGCTGTTAAGCTGTGTTAAACTAAAGCACTAAGGTTATGTTATGTATGTATGAATTCCGTTTATAAACTAACATTAACGTAGTAACAGTATTTGTTGTGTTTTTATTTAGGCGGTGGTTTGCTCACATACGCAGTTACATATCCGTATACGTACATATGTATGTTTATGCAGAGGAGGATACGATACAACTTCAAGTCGAACTCAGAATAATATGCGCATGAGTGTGTATGTGTGTGTATGTGTGTGTATTTGTATGTGTAAGTGTATTAGAGTTTCTAATGTCCTCGCTCAATGCGTGTATTTAACAAAGCTCATATACGTATGCATTCTTCATTCTTGTTTGCTGATATTTGTTGCTGTTAGTCTATATGTTTTATGGTAAATTGTACATTTTCAATATTTTTTTTGAAATATTTTTTTTTTTTTCGTTTTTGTGTTTTTTATACCATTCCGAAATAGCTGATCAACATAATAAATTGCTGTTGTTGGTTTCTCGTTCTCTTTTGCTAGTTTGCTCCTGTACTTAGACCTACAGTACACATTGCTCTCTCTAAACATAATCTGCAAAGAGAGAGATAGAGAGAGAGAGCGCAAGAGATAAGGTGGTGAGCGTGCGTTGCAGTGCAATGAACAGAGTTGTCAACTCACCTTAAGTATAAATATTTGGCTCTTGATTTGCTTTTATTTATAGAAAATATTTGATTTGGATTTTTAATTCGCCATCTGCTGCTGCTGTCGCTGCTGCTTCTGCTGTTGCTATTTGTCGGTGTATGCGTCGTGCGTCGTGCCTCGTGCGTGTCTCTGATAACTGTTGACGTTATGTTAAGCTAATGTTAAATGCGTTAAAGAGCACATTAGAATAAGCACATTGTTTGCTTTTGCTTTTGCTTTTGCTTTGCATTCGCTTTGCTTTTGCTTTTGCTTTGCTTGTGTGTATTTGTGTTGTTCTTTTTTGTCATTGATAAATTTGGCATAGGCAACTTTTGTTTTGTTCTGCTGTTTGCAAGTTCAGAACTGCATCTGCATATCCATGTCCATGCGCAGATCCATATCCTCGTCGTCATCCTCCTCGATCAGGTCGTCCACCTGGAAGTCTGTCGGCGAAAACGAATCCCCCTTTACGCACATTCCATTCATCAGTGCCGACGACGACGCTGAAGTCGCTGTCGCTGTCGCTGTCATTGCTGCATTGCGCGCCCGTGAGCTGCTCTGCTTGAGCACCACATCGACAGGCACCTTACCGCGCAGCCGTAACGCCGCTGCGCTGCTGCTGCTGCTGCTGCTGCTGCCGCTATTCACAACAGTCGCTGCCTTTGCAGTAGTAGCTGTTAAGGTTGCTGTTAGCGTTGTCCCTCTGTTGCCACCGCCGCTGTTGCCACCGCAGCTGTTTCCCGTCGAGGATGGTATGCTGGGGTCATTGTAACGCGGACGCTTGTTCTGTAGCTTGCTTGCCCAGCACTCTGTGGCGCGACGACGCGCATTGGCGCATATGTTATCGCTGGTGCTGCTGCTGCTGTTGTTGTTGCTGTTGTTGTTGCTGTTGCTGTTGCTGTTGCTGCTGCTGGTGTTGTTGTTGTTGTTGTTGGCAATGCTATTCCTGCTGCTGTCGCCACCAGCAAATGGTATATGCCGTCGCTCGATCTGCGTCTGCTCCTGCATGTCATGGAACTGTTTGAACTGCTCCAAGCGTCGCATTGAGTTCAGCGGCAACGACGCCATGCTGGTGGCGCCAGCACCTGACGGGCGGGTGGCATTCGTGTGTGCGGCGGTGGTATTCACAAATATATCATCCTTGGCGGCATTCTTTGCCTCCAAGCAAAGCTGATCCTCCACCTGGGTGGGATCATCAACACCAGCGGCGGCGGCTTGGGCGCGTTGCTTCTGACGCAAGTGCTGCAGTTCCTCGGCCGAGCGCTGTTTACGGAACTCGTGGACCAACGGATAAATGTGCTGTATGGCGGACTCCACGTCGTTTACGCTGGCGGCTAACATAAGCAGAGGAACAAGAATTAATTATAAAGAACATGCGGGAAGGAGTGTGGGAGTATGCGAAGGATTAGCTCACCTGTTACCGTTATGCTGCCCGTGGAGAATATCTTTAGCGTCGCCTTTGGCTCACGCATCTTATACGTTACACCCGGATGCAGCTCCGGCTCGTAGCTAGCATTGTCACGATGCCGCTCCGAGAAATTGACTATTTTAATGGCCCACGGCATGCTGCAGGTGCCGAGCACATTGACGATCCGAAAGTTCTGAAAGTGCGTGGGAAAACCCAACTTGCCCAGGCAGCGTGCGTAGCGACGTGCAGCGATCTTGGCCTGAAATCGAGCGATAGATACAATTATTTTCTAGTTTCATTGAACAGTTTACATTTACACATAACTAGATAACAGTTAACTAGCAGCAGCATGCGCTGTAAAGAGTAACAACGATGCGCTGTTAACCAGCACCATGTTAGCTTAACATGCAATGTTATCAAGCCAACAGCAGCATCCACTGTTCACAGTTTACATGCCGTTGGCAGCATCCGCTGTTAGCAGTTTAAACCATAGCAGCATCCGCAGATAACATACTACTGTTAAACTAAGCTTTATTCTCTCTCTCTCTCTCTGTCTCTGTTTCTCACCTGCGATTCGGATGTGGCGCCCGTGCACGTTATCCTGCCCGAGGACCAAATGGACGCCGTCGTATAGGGACGACGCAGCTTCATGGTGACCATTCCGTTCTCTCGCCTGTATTCAACATTGGCTCCGTTGAGCGCAATCTCGCGCAGCTTGAGGTGGCAGCGCACGCTGAACGAACAAACAACATTGTTGATCACAATGTCCAGTTCCGGTTCGGCATCGGGATCATTGTTGCTTTTTGTTGTCGTTATTATTGTCGTTGCTGTTGCCGTTGTGCCCGTTAGTAGCGCCAGTGGTTGTTTTTGTTGTTGCTCGTTCACCTCATCTTCGTCATCATCCTCCACCACGTGCTCGATATCGTCTTCCTCCTCCACTTCCTCCACCACGTCCCGCTCATCAATCACAGTCGCTGACTGTTGTTGCTGTAGTTGCTGTTGTTGTAGTTGCTGTCGTTGTTGCTGCTGTTGTTGCTGCAGTTGAAATTGTTTCTGTTGCAGTTGTTGCTTGTTGATAAACACCCTGTTGCCATTAGGAACTGTTGTTGCTGATGCAAATGCGGTTGCTGTTGTTGTTGTTCGCAACTTGCTGTTGTTGTTATTGTTGTTATTTGTTGTTGCAAATATCAATGGTTTGCTGCCGCCATTAACCAACACCATTGTGTCACCATTGAGCAACTTGCGTTGTCCAACACTAGCCGCATTCAACTGCTGCACGGGCTGCAGTTTACTAAACTGCGAAAAGTAACGAACAGTTCCATGAGCAGCGCTGCTTGTGGATGCAATCGCCGTAGTCGGTTGCCCGCCGCCAACGGCACTGCCAACGTTGCCGCCGCCGCTCACCACAGTTGCCGTTGCGCCACCGCCAGTTTGGCGTGCTGCAGCAGCCAAATGATAACTGGAGGCAGGCGTCAAATAGACGCGTTGCGCATTTGTCAACACTGTGCCAGCAACGCCGACGCCAACAACTGTGCCGCTGCTGTTAGCTGCCTTTAGACCGCCGTTCATGTTGGCCGATGGTATGCTAACCATATCGTTTTGCATGAGGCTCCTGCCCGTCGTAATGCTGCTGCGCTGCAACTGAACTCTGTGACAGCAAACTGTAACTGTAATACAACTTCTCTTTAGTCAACACTGTACTACGATGCTCTCTTTGCTATACGTTAATTGTGTTCACTGATGCTCTCTCTTCATTGCTGCCCAACTGCTGCGCCGGCTGCTGCAGCGGCTGAGCCCCGCAGTGCGTGAGCGTGTTAACAGAGCACGAACCGAAGAGAGTGGGAGAGAGTAACACAATATAACAGCTGTTGATGTCTTGGCGATGTCCTAGTTGTTCTTGTTGATTTTATTATTTTATGTATTATTTATTATTCCTGTTACCTGCTTGCTTCAGAGGTTAGAGAGAATTGGCAATATTATTTTTGATTTTCGTTTGTTACGATTTTCTTCTATATCATTGCCTACTTAGAGCGTGGCCTTGTTATCTCTTAAGTTAAATACTAATTTTTGCTTCTTCTTCCTCTTCTTATTTTTCTTGTATATAAGGCTAAAAGTGATTATTTTGTTGTTGCTGTTTTTTTTTTTGTTGATGTTGTGAGGATGATGACCAAAAACAAATACTTTGCTTTTTTATTAAAATTAGGTTTTGATTTGTGTTTTTGTTGTTGTTGTTTTAGCTTGGTTGTGTTTTTATTATAATTATTATTTCTAGTCTTCCGTTCTTTCTCCTTGTTTGTTTGTTTTGTTTTTTAATTAAGCTTGGAGTTGTTTTGTGGTTGTTCCTTTTTTTACAGTCTGCAAAAGTAGAAAAACAACAAATAATTAATAACCAATTTCCTTTTGTTTGTTTTTCGTAATTTTGTTGCACTGTTCTTACGTTGTCAATACTGCGACAAATCGTATAACAACAGGTAGCACTCACACCACACATAGTCAACCAAACCGACACCAACGCTGACACCGACGCTGACGTAGGCGCGCAGCTGCTGCGAAATGCAATCAATGAATCGATGATCCACAGCTGTTGCAGTTATCGATATATGCATGTCCGGTACTTATTCATGACGATGACGATGGCTGTGCCGGATGCCGATGCGATGCGTTGTGATGCACACCCAAAACAAACGAGCACAACTCTCTGCAGCAACAACAGAACAGCTGAGAGCTCCCATCTAACAGCTGTTGCTAACAGTTGTCTGTTATGGTCGTTGACAGCCCATAGGATCGCCTAACAGTGCAGCGCAGTGTAAATTTAACCTTAACCCAGTTATATCCTCCCCCCACCACCACTACCACCAATCACTTCCTCACGCAGGGGTGGCTCATATGTGTGAGTGTGTTAGACGAGGTGACGATTTTTCGTTTGCCGGTGCAACTTTTGGGTCAAGGACGGCATGCGAAAAGTAGCACAAACGGCATCAAAATGTGGCGCGATGTCAATTGAGCACAACGTCAACGCAGCAGCTGTCGCTGCTGCACATCACAACGTCGACGGTTTCGTCATTTAGCATCCAAAATCAAATGCACTTGCTCACCCATACACCTGCATACACACAAACAGACAGACACACATGCTCAACTGCAGCTGTGCTATTTTTGAAGCGACCGCAGGCGGGCGGTCTGTGATGCTGCTGCTGCTGGCGACGGCAAGTGCAAAAATTTTTTTTGTAAATTAGCGCAAATTGTAAAATACAAATGTCCGTCGTCGCTGCAGAAGCAACAGTGTTGAACAACAGCGGCAGTTACTTCAATTTGCGCAATTACGTAATTTAGCCTTGTTCTCTGGTGTTTTTTTATGTATTGAAAAATTTTTACTAGAAATTTCGGTTTAATGTTGATTCAATAAATATGGAAATACTCTGGCGTGAATAAACAATATATGTACATTTATATACATGTATATAGGTGCGTATATGTGTGCAGACACCTCCCTCAATAAATTTCGATAATCAGCTGTGTAAAAGGGCTACGCAATTGACGCAGAGGAAGAGGAGGAGCAAAGAGCGAAAGTGAAACTCACTCAGTGACACGCACATACACACATGTATGTAAGCTTGGCGTGCGTGTGTGTGGGTGTGACCCAATAACCGCAAACACACAAGCACGCGCATACTACTCAACCAAATCAGCTGAGTTTGCTTTTAATTTGAATGCATTCTCATTTATTGAGCAAATTGAAAGATCATTTTAATTGGCACACATTACAAACGCACACATACACATACAGGCAAGTACATACGTTTGTTTGTGTATGTATGTTTGTACATCACTCAATGACGTTTGTGCGTCTGTGTGTTATTGCTTTTCTGCTCGTCCGACTATTTTTAACAGGCCAGCACACGTCGAATGTGAACAGAAAAGAGATGAGGAAGAAGGGGTATGGTAGACAGGCAACTGAGGCACGCGAAACAAAAATAGGAAGTAATAAAGCTTTAAAGAAACAAATGCACAATAGAATGCAAATTATATGTGCCTCGGTATGTGCTCATTGCTTGAATTTCAATACAATAAGGCAGAAATGTAAAGATATATTTACGTACATACATATGTTCATAAATACTTTTTTAATTATTTTTTTCATTTATTTATGTATTTGCCCAGCGCAAGCGATTTTAACCATGCAAACGGCGAAGACAAAAAAAGAGGCATCTGCGCAGTTCGCCAACACTTGCACACACACACGCAAACTGAGTAAATTCTATCGAAATCGAAATCGAATTTTCAATTATTTTTGCACTGCTGCATTTTGACAATTGTCCATTGAAATGTGGCACATTGTTGTTTGTGTTTTTCTTTTATTAATTAAGCAACGAAAAATCCAACGAGATTTTTATTTACGCAAAGGTGTAAAAACAAAATCGTATACGTTAACAACCCCTAGACACAATGTACATACATTGTACATACACATTTGCGCCAGTTCATTAACCTAGAATGGCGAAAAGTAAAAATGCTAAAGTCCAAAAGAATTCGTCTATGACACACCTCACTCATCTAAATGCGCTGCCAGGCTTTAATCGAAGAGAGAGAGAGAGGTATGTGCGACGCAGAACTTTCGTCACATGCGGTGATAATTGTAAATTAAAAGCGTATTGCGCTTCGCATTGTGCGGCCAAGACAACTGCATGTGAATCAGTTTATTCATTACATGTACATATGTATGTATATCATATATATGTAAATTCCTTACAGCCTTGATAGAAGATAGGCAAAGACAATACTAAGTAATAATATTTATGATGAAAACAATTAAAACGAATGCGGTAAATGCACAAATGCCAGTCAACGCACTGCCCGAAAAGCACACACACATGGCTGTGCGACGCATGCGCAACGATGTTTGTATGTCCAAATGTATGTATGTATGTATGTGTGTACAAAAGGCGCAGCAAATCGTGCACAAAAAGCGACTGAACTTCGAAATTCAGGTTCAAGGCCAAGTGACAACTGTTTTCTAGTATTGGCAGCAGAGAACACATACATATGTATATAAATACATGCATAGGGTACATGTATATATTGAATATGTATTGGATATGTATGTATGTACATCATCAGTACGAGTATGTTTGTATATAAATAAGAAAATAAATAAATATAGAAATTGTCGCTTGCCACCGCCGCCACTGACAAATTGCAAATTACTCAAACAATCGGGTTCATGCTCTCTCTCCCTCACTCACTCTTTCGTCTTCTTTTGACTTCTGCAGAATTTCGTACTTTACATTATTTTTGTTGTTTTATAGTTCTATTTATCATATTTTTTAATTGAAAATTTAAGTGGGGTTCTACTAATTTGTGTATTTCAATTCATTAACAAACATATCCCCCTCCCCTTTCATCATATTTATGTGCGGATGTATGACGTGGAATATAAATACATACATACATCCAACACGTATCTCTATTTACATGGGCATGAGTGTGTCTGCATGCTCGCGCTTCCGTTCCATATTTCTAGAAATTCGAGTGTACGTACGGCAACACATTATCACCACCAGCACTAACCCTAACAATAATAACAGTAACAGCGACAAGAGCAACAACAACAAAAGTTGATGTGACAAAACGTGTTGATGCTGCTTATGCTGCTGCTGCTCACTCTCTCAGCACTGTTGTGCTCAGATGCTACCGATCCTGATCCCACTCTCTCTCTCACACTCTCACTCGCTCTCTGCACGCACGCATTGCCCCATTGTTCGCAGAGCATGTACATACATATGTATGTACGTAGGAACATCATTTGAAATAATCAACATTAATAATCTCAAAATGTTATTTACGACGGCGCTTAACAGAAAAAAAAAAGTAGAATGAAAGAAATAAATCTCTCGCTGTTCCGCTTTTTTTGTCGCTTTTATCAAATGGCGGCGCACTGCAACTGGAGAACAAGCAAAACATAATTGCGCTTAAATTGTGTGTGGAAGAGATTCAGATTACTCTATATGTATGTATTTATATTATAGTGACATCACAATAATGCTTGGCCGGAAATAATATCGTTCACACACATACAGGCGCACGTGTGCATGCCATAAAGAAAGAATAACTGCATGATTAAACGTGCAGAGCAAGAGGCGAAATGCGCGTGAGCCGCCGCACGTTGTGCACTTTTTTTCACGGCTAATGGACACATGGCAAATACACATACATACATACATATGTACATAGTTTTGTTTCGGTGTTGACAACGCTAACGTACGTAACGGTGTTTCTGCTCCCCCTTCCCAGAGTGAGTACTGGTTTCAGTTTTTCAGGCCACTGCCTGCCCGCTTTGCCTGCCTGCCTGCCTGTCTGTTTGTCTGTCTGACTGTGTGTCTGTGTCTGTCTGAATCCTAACGGAGTGAAGAGTGAAACAGAATGAAATGAAATGGAATCAGCGAAACGGGTCGGGTCGAGTGATTCATAGGGCCATTTCATCATTACGGGCAGCGCTTACGCCAAACGTGTCTTCAATTTCATCAAATTTACTCGCTTAAAGCGACGAGGAATGCATTGGAATTGAAACAAAGCTCGGGGTAAGGTGCATGTTGTTGTGGGTGTATTGTAGCTTACGGTTGTTTGCGTGTGTATGTGTGTGGTGTGCGTGCATGCGTATGTGCACGTGTATGAGTGTTTGCCAGTCACGCGTAAACAAACCTGTTCGCTGGTTAGAGTAGCGGGTGCTACTTGGTCACAACAACAACTGCATCATCAGCAATAATCGAAAAACAACAGGTGCTGCTTTGCGTATAATAAGAAGTAAAACGTACAATTATACACGCCTATGTATGTATGTATGTATGCGAAAAGATGTACGCAAAAGTCTTAACATACAATCTTCAGAGTCACATACAGATGTACGCAACGTAACAGTGGCCTCAATGTGTACAGCTAACAGCTGCCTGTTAACGTCTAACAGACTCCGCAAGGGCCAACGCATGACCCAATTCAACTTACACAGCTACGCCGTCAATGACTAAGCAGCAGCTGAGAACAACAGCAACAATAACAGCAAGAACAATGCAACAGCGCTCTAATACATACATACATACACACATTAATATGCGTTGATACATCTTTGCACTCACAAATAGAATGAATATGAATGTGTATCCGTATTTTTATTGATTTAATGCAGCTGACGGACATTGCAGTTACGACAAATTCCTCCCCAACCCCCCATGCAGTCCACAGAAAGTTCGTCATTGCTCGTAAGAACTTACTGTGATAATTTATATGAAAACGATGTACATATGTATAATATGTCAATCTGTATCGTGTATATAAATACATATGTACATATTTGAACGTGCAAGGCAGGACTCAGTTCAGCTCAAAACTGCGCCTGTGTGCGTGTGTGAGCTGACGTCAGCTGCAGATATGTGTGGGTGTGGGTGTCTGCAGCTGCAACTGAACTGTCAAACTTTTGTCAGCTGACGCTCCTAGAGAATTGCCAACAATTGTGTCTGACTCTGACTGTGTGTGTGTAAGTAACGCAATAGGAATAACCATTTGCAGATATGCTAGATCGATAAATCGATACAGTTGAATTCACGCATTCTGCAGTGATATCGAAAAACACGCAGAAGAAAACAAAATGACGAGACACATGAATAAGTGTGCGCACATACATACACAACTTCGTTGACAGCGTCAAGTGCACGAAATAGCTTTTGGACAAAATGCAAGCGCAACTGGTTTGATTGTACATCAGTTGGAGATAGAGCGGAAGAGCGAGAGAGAGAGAGGGAGAGAGACAACAGTCAGCGAGTGCGCACGCAGTGAGACCGGCGACTTGGTGGTGTTGCGGCCGGCCTAGCTCGGAATATATCGCGCTTCGCGGCCCATTACCCAGTGCGTCATCATTGACAGCTATGGGATTACTCAGGTATCCCAATCGCCATCTCAATCGGCGGCGCAGCACGTAAGCTTGGGATTCACACTTGACCATGAACCGGCGCCCAATGATCTAATTATTACTCACCTCTTAATAGTCCTTAAATAGTTTCTTTTTATTTTATTTGGAAATCTCGACCAAGGAGCCTGTAAAGAAAAATATATATTTTATGCATCAGTGTTGATCAAATTGTGGTATCGATAAATTCGTTAAACACTTAAAAAACGTATGTTTATCTTTCTACACCTATGTACTTGCATATATATGTACGAATATGTATGTAAATGTATATGTATGTGAATATAAACACAATCAACAGTGTGCGCGCTCTGCATAAAAATATATTCTCACTGCTCGTGTTGAAACTTTTTCAAGTGCGCCAGTGTTGAAAAATGCACGTCCACAACATGCGCCATATTAAAATGGATCTCAATATAAAAAAACAACAAAACCAGAAAAGGAAACACACAAACAGAAAGAGAAACAAAAAACCACTTGGTACCCTTAAGTGATGGCAAAACGCAACCCCAAAAAAAACGTCGGCAACGGCCTTTGGGAAGCGATGTCAATGAACCGCAGCATCCCAAAGAGAAGCTGGAAAAGAGGAAGAGCGAGCGCGACGCAATGGAAATGGGCAAAGTGCGACGACAGGGGAGGGGGAACAAGACAACAAACCCCAAGTCATTGACATTTTTGGGTTCCATACAGCAGCAACAACAACAAGGAGGCAGCTGTCGATTTGTTATGATTAACCGTTATGTGTAGGACAAGCTGACATTTCTGTTTCTGTTTTATTTTTTTTTTTCTTCTTATTTTGGCAGGATAATGAAATTAATACGCAGCCAGACACAAACAGTTCAAGTAGAAACGTGCTCCAAAGTTTGCAAACACACACACACACATTCATATGTATATATAAACTTCAGAGCAAGTGTGGGTGCAGACAGAGAACAAAAGACGAAAAAGAGACGGAGAGGAAAAAATTTGACACGCTAGTCAACCTGAAGACGTCGACCTTGACCGTACGCACACAGCTCTCTTCATGTACTCAAATGTCAAGGCACAAATGCAAACAGCAAATATGTACATACATAGGTACAAGGTACTTGTGCGTGTGTGTTGTTAATTGATTTCATATTTAATTAACATGGTTTATATGGTAGTTATGCAATTCCTTGTGATCGACTCGTAAATCATTTAAACTAATACACGCACACACAAACGAATGTACCCAATCATTTACTTCATGCATGCGCTTATGCTTCTTTTTGTATGGTCCAATCAGAAACTCTCATGTGGCCAGTGTGTACACACCACCGTTGGCAGCACAATACGCCAAAAACAGCTGCTGCCGGTGGGTCGCGCCAATTTCGATCATTTTAACTCCTGTGTTAATGTGCATAAGTGTATATACGAATGTGTACGTGTATGTGCTGTAGTGTTGATATTACTGCATTTGTTGTCGGGCTATTCATTGATTCAATGTAACATGACACACTTCCGTGAAGCACCACTAATAACAGTTATATATAATTACTCATCACTCACACACAAATCTACACACATGCATAAATATACATTAAAACAAGCATAAAAACATATTTACTTAATAGACAAGCAAATATAGAGAAATAAACGAAAGAGAGCGCCGCGTTAGTAAGCATGCCACATTTTTATACACATACTTATACAGTATGTGCATAATACATACATGCATATAAGCATAAGCACACACAACAAAGAAAGCGACAAAGAGAAGAATGCAAAACAGAGACGAAGCAACCACCAACAACAAAAACGGCAGCTTAGCAGAAAGTAAAAGTCGAAATCAATGAATTTCTATGTATATTTGCCCTGCTTCTGCCTTTATGTAAACACACGGGTGTGTGTTTGACTGTTTGTGTTCACGTATGAGTGTGTTTTGTTTCTGCAATTTGAGCTTTTAAATGGTTTGGGATAGTCGTACTGAAAGAAGCTTTCGACGCATGCGTAAAACTTTTCTATTTTTCTACTGATTTTCGCCGCATACACACCTCCACTCATCTCCCCAACCCCACACGCTCTCTTTGGCTTTCACGCATTTACCGATTTCGCTTGGACAGCAACAAAAATATGCACGTACGCGTGAGTGTGTGTTATTTAATTGCGCTCTGCTTAATGAATACGTCTCCCCCCCAAGCGATAACCAAGCTGATACGAAGAGACGCAAGTTGGGCCGAGCCGAGTAACGTGGGCAAATGACAATACATTGACGTTCTCACGGTCACTCATAGTCATAGTCTCACACATACAAACACACACGCGCGCTTTAACTTCAATTTCATTAACATGATTGCCAGAAATTCATAACTGTAATCAAATCTACAAACAAACCAAGTTTAAAACCTACACACACATTTATACATACAAAATCAATTACCAGCGATAAGGCTCGGTCACACACACACACTCACCTCGTATCTTCCCCCTTTTAAACAAGAGGAAGAAGAGGACTAATTCCAGCTGTAAAACAGCTGTAACGACGACGTTGGTTGATAAACTTGAAAATCAATTGAATATGCGGGCACAGAGGGAACACACACACATACAGGTATAACTGCAAGAGATCGAGAGAGCACCGCTATCTGCGCTGTAATGTCTTTTGTCTGCTGCTCTCTTAGAGAGGACAAAGAGCAAGAGAGCCAAAGACAGCACGGCATTGATCGATGTTTCTGCTCTCATATGCGTGTGTGTGTGTATATGTAACTATGACGTCGCTTTGGCATGCTCTAGTAAAAATTTTGTAAACTGGCGCATACGTACATACATACTTATGTATGTGTACATAATACAAATTATTTATGTCTGTATACAATTTCGCATGTGCATTTGTAAAATTTCAAAATTGAAATTATTGAAAAACCTAGAAGAGGCAAATACACACATTCTAGACACACATGCACATGTAATATGCCATGTACATTTACTTAGAGCAGACGATAAAACAGCAAAACAAAGCAGAATACCCGATTATGTATATGTACATACATTGTATATAATGCTCAGATATCTGCGGAACAGTGGGAATTTAGCGATAAGTGGTAAACACTAACACACAGACACACATGGGTGCGGGTATTACAATTTAATTTGATTTGCCTGCGACTGTGTGTGTGTGTGTGTGTTTTTATGTGAATATATATGCAGATACAACAAACGGAAGTAACATTTCACACAATTTACAACATGGGTACTGTGGCACTGTTGGTGCCTTTGGAAAGGGAAGGGGAGGGGAAATGCAGAGCAGAACAGAGTGCAGCGATGACAGGTAGAAACGTGCAGTCGTCTGTGCGCACAAGCCCATAAACGAAACAGGTAATAACAGCAAACGCTACTGCGATTTATTTAGGGTGTAAATAGAGACACACACAAACATGCACGTAAGCGCGCACGTTTGTGTGTGTGTTTTTGTATGCGAGATGACCTCGTTAGGCAAAGTATGAAGAACGGCAGAGAAGAATAGAGCTGAAAATGAAAAAAAAGACGCCCGCTGCCGCACCTCTAAAAAAATATTACATCACTATGAAAATTGACACACATGCATATGAAGCGCAGGAATATACAATACATGCATTGGATAACGGAAGCAAACCCACACACACACACAGACAAATCTATACGCAGACAGTCAGACGTCGAAGTACTTGCAAATTGTGTCTGCCTGTGCATGTTCATGTCTGTGTATACCCTGCTTAATTGGAATATTTATGCGTGTTATGTGTGTGTGTCTGGGTGTTTACTTAACTAAATTTCATTAAATAAGAACAGGATTGCCGCAGCTTCTAACTCAAACAACAACAACAATGGCAACAATTTTCCTTCTAAGGTAAAAAGAATTGAAAAGTGAGGAAAGGAACAAAGAAGAGAGAGAATCGCGGCGAAAACTCGTTTCGTTGCTGTCGCTCTGCGCTACAAAGCGACAAATGAGAGAGCTAACGAGTGCGCACAGGCAAACACCGTCGCCGCCGCCGCAAACGACGACGGCAGCAGCAGCAGCGGCGGCAGCGGTGGTTGATGGCCACAAACCGAAGTTCGTTGAAATTTCGAATGTATGAAAACATTCAGTCTGCCGCCAGCGCGGGCCCGAGCGTTTAGCTCGAAAACGCGGCAGAGGGCCCAGCGAAAAATTAGCTGGGTCAACAAAGTGGAGGCGACGGCGCTGGCGGCAGAGCTGAGTAAGGCAGAGCGAAGCGAGTAGAGTCGCTGTCTATGTGTGCGTGTCTCTGTTCGACACTTACACAGCGTGTGTGCGTATCTGTGTACACGCTAGCGACAATGCGCTCTGCCCTGGGTTGCTTATTCCCCACACCCTCTTCTGCTCCACCACCCAGCCAATATAAAATACGAAATAATTTGAGGAATGCGAATACGAAAACGACGACGACGGTGGCAAAAGCGACGACACACGCACTGTAGTTGGGGCTGACTTTTTTATTTAAAAATAGCCGATGTGTTATGCGCTAGACGGGGGGCGGGGAGATCACTTGATCGCCGTCTGACGTCATCTGTCAGACGCGCAAGGATGAATCGTCTTTGTCGAGGTGAACATTTCATTCAATGAGGAGGTTGACAGTATCTAAAAAGTAGGACGGAGAAAGAAAACCGAGAAGAAAAAAAGAAGCACATCCCTTCCCAGGCCCAACGAAAGTAAGCAAAATATACACACACACACACACACACATGCAGATGCAAAAGGAATTGCATTCAGGGAGTGTATGTGTGTATGAGCCTAATACACTCTCTCATCAATGTTACACAGCAAAATAGCAGTTGTAGTTCTTTATATTTACTGAATGCAGCTTATGTATGTATGTATGTACATACTACAGCGGTAAATGCTTGCGATGCACGTGTGGCAACACTGGCAGTGAGACACACATGCGCGCGCTCGTTCATTTCCGACTCCAACGAAAGTGAGCGCGCGCGCACGCCCTGACGCTACAAAGCGACAAATGAGCGTAGAATGACGCGTTCTCTCCCGTGTGTGGGCAGCGCGGCGTATTTCGATTTTTCATCTTTGTTACTTTTTTTTTCTTTTTTTCTTGCGTTGTGCTAAATGTAATTTAAAGACTGTTTGAACAGTTGCAATTCTGCAATTCATATCATATTTTCACTTTATTCAGCAGCAAGAACAATGTGGCCCAGGCACACATATATCAAATGTATCTAAGTTAACATGTGATTGCCAATCAAAAAGAAAATGAAAAAACTAGTTATGAAATTAAGAGCCAACCACGGCGAATTTAGCTGCTAGAGAGAGCGTTATAAAGAGGGAGAGAGATATATTGAGACACAGAGTGAGCGAGGGAGCTAAGAAAAAGTGGAATTTGTTGTTGTTTTTCGTTTGTTAAAGGCAATGAAAATTACGTTTATTTGACTTGAGTTTCTCATAGTATTTTTTTCTTTCTTTTTTTTCAATGTTGATATTTCCGTTACGCAGAAATTTCCGTTCTTCTTTTGCTACAATTCATAATTGTTTATGGTATTTTGTGGTCTACTAATATTTTTCTTATGGTTATTATCTTTGTCAAGGCACTTTTTCTGTATATTATTCTGTATGTTGCTGCTTACAAAATATACATGGGGCTGTTGTCATTGCTTCTGAGATGCTGCTTTGTCGTTGTTGTTGTTGTTGTTGCTGCTGATGCAGTTGTTGCTATATTATCTGTGCAAATACTAAACTTACAAGCTAATTTACAAGTAGTTTGTTAGCCTACATAGGAGGGAGAGTAACAATTATGCGAAAAACTAAAATGAAAATCAAAAAGAAATAATACGAAATTGAACGAAAAAAATCACCTTTTTTTCTTTATAGTCGCGTCGTTTGTAATGTGCCGCTGCTCTCAGAAGCTCGTTGCTGCACACACTGCTGCTGTTGCTGCTGCCGCCTCTACCCACTGTCTGCTGCAACTTTAGTCAGTCAATGAGCAGCTCTCGCACGCTCTGCCTCTCTCTCTTTCTGTGAGTGTGTATGCGTGCGTGTGTGTGTCGCCTTGCTTCTCGCTTGCTCCGCTGCGATTTGCGGGCTGACTACCACAAGAGCGACGAGCGCAAAGAATGTCGTTTACGAACTTTCCGTTACTTTAGTACACTTTTCTTTCTTTTTGATTTTTTTTTTTGTGTTGTTGTCGGTTCTTACTTGCAAATGTTTTATGATAACAATTGTTGCTGTTATTTTTACTTCTATTATTGTTATATTCTCTTCATATTGTTCAGTTTGAATAAACAACGATGACTAAGACGCACACACACACACACACACACACATACACATGTGCGGTATATGTATATATGTATTTTTCTTGAACTTTCAACGATCTTGCTAAATTGGCATAATTCATAAAATATGCATTAAAATAACTGCGGCAGTGGGTATAATAAACAGCAATGTGCCAGTTCAAAGAAAAACAACGAAAAAAATCAACTTTGTCCTCTGGCAAAACAGCAAGCAAGCAAGTATGTGACCACAACGACAGCCACAAAGCAACAGCAACCGAGGCTACGTCGGCGACTCGTCGTTGAGAGAACACAATAATGGCAGAGCGAAATCAGTGTGAGAGAGCAGCGCGTGGTGTGGCGAAAATGACGCGACAGCACACATATATGCAGTCACTCATGTATTCCGACTAAAATATGTAGACTACAAAGCAAATTTGAGCGCATCTCTCACACATACACAGCACACACATAGGCTCTCTCCCACTCTCTCGTCTGGTTGCTCTCTCTTAACACTTTGCACTCGCACACACGTTTTTGTTTCGTTGTATTTTTTTCGTTCGGTCGCTGCGACTTGTTGTTGGACGCTGCTGCGCAGCGACTTTTGTAGTTGGCGCTCTTGTTGAGCAGCAACGCAATAAAAGTTCAAAAACAGTTGAAGTATACCGCGACGCGAGTAAAAATCTTTCTTCACCGTCGTCGTAGTCGTGTCGTCTTCCGCGAATTTCAATTTCTTTTTCAATTGAACGAAAGAAACGCTAACGCTCTTCTCATTTTTGGTAGATATAAATTTGTTTATATTCGTGGCAATTAACTAGGCAATAATAGTGAATCGAGAAAAAACATTCATACAAATGTTTATTAATCGCTCGCTCCCATATATATGTATTGTTGTGTTACATATGTGTATGTATGTATGACGTACAAACGCAAATAAATAGGTGGCGCTTTAGAAATGCTTTTCGTTTTTAGTTCCATTGTAATTCATACGAAGAACATTACAGCATTTTATTGTGGTTGCTAGTGTGGCTGAAGTGTGCGCGCGACAACGTTTAATTGCAATTTGGTTTATACTATTATTATTATATTTGTTTTTTTTTTTTTTATATTTGCTTGCTATTCTGCCAATAGTAGTAGGGGAAAAATCTGCCTGAAATTTGCATAAATTGTTTTGTTTAGCATTGTACGTTATACTACTTGTTTGTTTCTCAGTAATTATAGCGGCGTTAATTTATTTAATTATCGTGAGTTTGTTGTTTAAAATACTTATTAATTTATATTAGAAGCAAAAAAAATTACCAAAAATAAATTCTGAGAGCACTGTATGAGCACACACGTACGTCTTCACAGTCGCTCGGCTCTCTAACAACTGACAGCCCGGAGTGAGCAGTGTGACCAAACGTGGCGTACTGAAAATATTACAGTGTCCAGTGGCCACACCGTTCCATTATGTTCAGTGTGACCAAAACTTTTGGTCGCAAAAATCGAATCGAATATCATTAAAACCATATGCATGTCGAAACACTAATAGAATTACATAATTTTAATTATTCCCGCAGTGAGGCAAGCAAGAATTTAAAGTTACCGGCTCAGCAATTTGGTTTAATCAGCTACTCGCAGTGGCCGTTGAATCTGTGCACGATTATTTTTCAGAATTGAAGCACACTGGCAGTGGCTAATTCAAAATAACTGACATCCCATTGGTTTGATCACGTGCTCTAAATATTTTAATCAATATTTGTATTACTAGAATGGCCGTTGAACATTGCATGTAAACTCATGTAATCATATTTTATTTGATGAAAAGCAACATATTAAAATAAACAGTCAACTATAAACAACTACAAACGTGTTTTTATTGCCCTTTTCAGCATGTTTACGTGTGCTCACGTTTTGCAACACGGACATTTGTACATACATTTTCGCATGCAGGCACACTTACAAAATGAAATCATGACAGTGTGCCCGTGGGAGCACCTACAGCGGCCAGCTGCTCGTCAGAGATAATCGACAACTTTCGATAGAAATTAGAAATTATTTGGGAAAATAATAAATTATAACTACAATAAAGACTGTCCTACATTTATATCAAAATTTAGTTCTCTGATATAAATGTGTTGATACAAATCTCAAGTGGCATACACAAAAATGTCAATAACTTTTTCAAAACAGTTGCCTAAATATATCGATATTTTATATCTATATAGCTGTCATATCGCTTTGCTCAATCTCTGCGTTTTTTTTGCCAGGGATACTTGTGTTTGAAATACCCAACAAACAGATATAGTTATATCGATAACATATCAATATCTCTTTTAATTTATATCACTAAATACATATTGGCATTATTAATGAACTGTTAACTGTTGTCGCATTTTAATAAATGATTACCGCATTGGCGTTCTTGTTGCGGCTGCCGCTGCTGCTGCTGCTCCTGTCGCTGTTATCCACTCAGTTTCCGCAGCCGGCTACAGCTCAGCTCCACCAGTCGCACCACTCAACCGATGAGCAATTTCATGAGGAGTTGGTGGTGCGCCCACTTGCCGGTGACCATGTTAACACATATTTCCAATTCACCACACGTTGGCATTATGGCAAACACGAGAACCGTAAGTAAATGCTCTGAATATCACCATAACAGCACAAGTCACATCATAATCCGATTGTCATCGCTCCATTGCCCACCGCAGTTTATCACACACAATTGACGCCTCGCATAATTGCTGAGATTCTGCAAACATACGATGTCAAGGAGTTGCACATAAGTCTCACCCAGGGCCTCTGGCGCTATGAGAACTGGGGCTATCCCATTGTGGAGGCAACTGGCGGTGCCGAGCTGTGGGCCTGGTTCAGTGCACCCGAACTGAGTGACGACGATGTCAACAAACAATGGATGCAATTGGCCAATGTGTTTTCGGGTGTCATCTGTGCCTCGCTCAACTTCGTCGACAGCACAAATAGCATTGCTCCCGAGCATATACTTCGTCCACAATTCATGCAATCATCGAACCAATCGTCGACAAACCGCAAATTCATTCGCTATGCGACGCTTCCCCGTGAAATTGTCTGTACGGAGAATCTGACGCCCTGGAAAAAGCTATTGCCATGCGGCAGTGCATCGGGCTTGGCGACGCTACTCAACTCTGGCTACGTCCACAATACCAAGTACCATTCGCTGGGTCTCAAGGTGCGTACGCTGTGCGACGCACATGACTCGGACAATTGCATTGTCGAGCTAACCCAAACGGCCAATTTGGTGTACGATCTGAAGCTGCTGGAACAGAGCAATGCGGACTTTTCGCTGCGTCGTCTCTTTGGCATGGGTCTGAATGGCGTTTGTGAGCTGGCCACCAGCAGCAAGATCTATGTGCAGCGCAGTGAGCAGGGCGAACGTTTTCAGCTGGTGCCAGAGGCGCCTCAGGAGGTGACCAGTACTCGCGGTGGATATACGGTGCTTTATGGCGTCTATGATATGCAACAGCAGTTCGCCAATAGTCATGGACCGCGACTCTTCAACATCGCCTGGGTGGGAGTAAAGGGCGTCGCCGGCTCAACCACAACTAGCGTTGGAAACCGCAGGGATCGTATCATGACTTTGCCACCGCTTTATGCGCATCGCTATCTGCTGGGAACTGGACAGAAATGTGGACGCATTGCCACAGAAATAACCAATACCCACTATGAGCCACTGCCCGTCATCTTGATGGAGCTGGTGCCGTGGTATGTGCACGCCTATTTGCACACGTTGCGTATACGCGGCAAGGGACGACATCGACACGAATACGCTGCCAAGGAGCTGCCGTTCAAGGTACTTCAGTATGCGCCCAGCAAGCAACGTGAGCTGCCCACCCATCTGGAGGTAGGTTTTCTGCTGCCGGCCCAAAGCAGCGCACTGATTACCATCGAGGTCGATTATTTGCTGCTCAAATGGCTCGAGTATCCTCCAGATGCGAATCATGGTCATTACATTGGTGCCGCTGTCATTAGCAGCCAATTGCCAATGGGACGTAATTACACCGCCCTGCCGCTGGAGGGGCATCTCTTCCGGGACTCGTTCAATGCATCGCGCTCAACGTACACTCTGACATTACGCACCGAAGCACTCATCGTATCGCTGCCCACACCGGACTTCAGTATGCCGTACAATGTGATCTGCCTGGCTTGCACCGTGGTCGCTCTGGCCTTTGGGCCCATTCATAGTGTCGCCACCAAATTGATCACTGTCGAACGACAGACGACAGTGCCACGAAATCTGCTGAGAAAGATCTATCACAAACTGAGTGCTCGCTTTAGCAAGAAATCCATTCCAGCTATAGTCACAGAAACAGCCCCTTCTGTAACGGATCAAGAGCAAAGACAGAAAGCCAAGATGAAACAGGATGATCAGCAGCAGCAGCCGGAGGTGCAACAACAATCCTGTGATAGTAGCTGCGTGACCCATATGTGATAGACAGAGACCGCAAATGATGGTGCTGGTGGTGGAAAGAGACAAGGGATAGAAACAGACACGAAAATAGAGTGAGAGACAGAGGAAGAGAGCGAGAGAGAGGAGAGACCGCGATGATAGTATTGGACTGCTATAGAAAACATATTCCAAAGCAATGTCAGTCATTTTGATATTTGTTAAATAACCCAACTTTACTTAATATGTTGCGATTAACTATTTCACAAATAAAACATGTTCCATTTTCTTCATGATCAACCAACATCATGAGTGTATCTATGTATATTTGCTCCATCTCTATCTAAATGTATATATAAAGCCCAGCAATCATGTGTCTTTTAGGAAACATTTTTGAGCAAAGCGAACAATGAGATTTATATTTAATATTTGTATGTTTGTTCCATACCCTTCAACCACTTAAAATGTTCAAAAAGATTATTCTAACTGGGTGCAATTGTAGGTAGCAGAAAGTTGTTTCCCAGTTCATGCAGCCATGTTTGTTTTCCGTTTCAGTAACTGTGACATCGTTTTTCTATATATACACATTCGAATTTCCTAAACACAGAAGTTTTTAGCTTTGGACGACAGATATACTAACAATACTGAAAAGATATATATATGCATATATATATTAGATATACCAACAATACCCAATTAACCAAACGCTAAACAGTAAAAGAAAACTACATTTATTTGTCATTTATTTGCTTATTTTAAATTAGATAAAAACACAAGTGGAAATTAGACAGCTTTATCGCCTTTATTGAATGCATTTCGCCATTTATTTGTATTTTTTGTTTGTTTTGTTCTTGTTTTATACGTAAGTATTTTAAATAATAATAGTATCGATTTAGTTTTGTTTGTTTTTGCTGGTTTCTTTTGTGAATTCTCCGTTTCAAATAATGTAAATGCTATCGATGACACAATACACAAGCAGCATATCGATCATTAGTTATCCCTTTTGCTTAGCTTACAATTAGATTAAAGTGCGTGACGCGCTGTACGTTTGAGCAGGATAGCAGCAGCCGCAAACACACACGCACAGGCGTACACACACCCACGCACACTCGCTTTCGCTCTTATTCACACACATGCACACTTTAAGCCTTGGTTGCGTTGTTGTCTGTCAGTGTTGAAAAATATTTCTGTTTATGTTTTGTTTGCCGTTATTGGAATATTTTATCATTAAAAACTACTTAAATCATGTTTTATTCTCTTGCTGCCATTTTTTGTAATAGCAAAAAACAAAAAAATATATATATCCATAAATATCTATTTAGAGTTTGCGTTAACATTTTACAATAGACACAAAAAAAAAAATGCCAGGGAGAGCGAGGGGTACAAAAACGAGTACAATAATTTGTTTAAAATGGGACCTAACACACTTTCAAAAAACAAGCATTGAAAATGATTTCTCGTATTTAGTAGTTAAAGAGTGGTTAAATTTATCAATTATATGTTGAATATGTATGTTTGTCGTCTCTTCTATAGTACTATGTATGTGTGTGTTAGACTTTATATGCATAATGGACGCGTCACAACGCTCGGCTTCTCAGTTACAGTTACTACAAATACAGATACGGATACAAGTTAAAAAAATTAATGCTAATGTTTTGAAAGAAATTCCCGCCACGCACACAGACGCAAAGTAAGAGAGAGGGGAAGGATAAAGTAGGGATCGGATCGGGGGGGAACTAGATCTTGTCTAGCTAGTGTCTGTCCCGTCTTTCTTGTTGTGTGTCTATGTGTGAGTGTGTGCGTGTGTTTGTGTGTGTGCGTGTGAACTGGATGTCTCTATTCGTCCTTCAGAATGTACGCTTCACTCACTGCGGCGGTTGATTCCCATAGTATCCATAGGCACCCGCCGGCGGCGGTCCTTGCGGTGCACCCGGTGGTGGCATCTGTGCCCCACCCGGCGTCGGCCTATATCCCTGATAGCCCTGCGACGGTGGATATTGTGCATAGCCACCAGCCTGCGGCGGCTGATGATAGGCGTGACCGGGATAGGCGCTACCCGGTGGCGGCGGACCGTAGCCCTGCGGAGGCGGTGGTGGTGGTCCACCATATGCTTGTGCACCAGGAGCTGGTTGATATTGATTTGGTGCCATTTGCGGTGGCGTTGCACCGTTCGGTGGTGGCGGTGCTGTTGTATTCGGTGGTCCTCCACCAGGCGGCGCCTGCTGTTGCTGCTGTGGCGGTGGACCGCCCTGTGGCTGTTGTTGTTGTTGTTGTTGCTGCTGCTGCTGTTGTTGTGGTGTACCATAGCCACTGACGCTGGTCGGCGGCGTCGAATATGTCGGCTGTTGCTGTGTAGGCAGTGGCGATACGCCGGATACAACTGCGCTCAGCTGCTGCTGGCCCGGCTGACCAGGTTGCCCCGGTTGTTGTTGCTGCTGAAGCGGCTGCGAGAGAGAGAGATCCGATTAATCCAAATCGATGCTAGCTCAGCCATGGCCAAGACTCACCTGTTGTTGTTGCTGCTGCTGTTGCTGGGGTGCGTATTGCGCTTGCTGCTGTGCAGCGCCCGCTCCAGGCGCTTGCTGATTTGGCGGCACACCCGCCACTGATGTCGGCGGCGGAGGTGGCGTCGATTGTGGCGTATTGGGTCCATTCGGATTGCCTCCTTGTTGCTGATTGGGCGCAGATTGCTGCTGCTGTTGTTGTTGTTGTTGCTGCTGCGGCGGCGGTGTCTGGCTGGGCGCTGTGCTGTAGCTGGCCGGTGGTGGTGGCGGTCCGGCATTGGTACCCGCTACACTGACCTGTTGTGTATTCGGCGGACCCGGCACCGGCTGGCCAGGGTAGCTGCCAGGCGGCGCACCACCCGCCTGCTGATAGGCCTGGTATGGCGACTGTGCTTGGCTAGTCGGCGGCGGTGGACCATAGCTACCTGGTACTGGGGCACCTGGCGCACCCGCTTGGCCATATTGACTAGGCGGATAGCCGGCATAACCCATGGGCGGCGGTCCGGGACCCACACCGGCTGCATTCTGCGGTGGCGGTGGCCCATACTGATTGGGCAGTACACTCTGCGGCGGACCGGGCGGTCCAGCCTGACCACCAGCTGTCGGTGGTGGTCCGTACATTTGCGTTGGCGGTGGTCCCGGGGGTTGCTGACCCGGTGTCACCTGCTGCGTGGGCGGCGGTGGTGGTGGATATGCGCCTGGTGGTGGTGCCTGCTGCTGCTGCTGACCACCGCCAGCTGCGCCACCAGCATTCGGATTAGGCTGATAGGAATGCACCACACCTTGTCCACCCGCCGCTGTTGAGCTGGGCGGCAGCCCGGCATGATGATACGCTGCCTGAGCATTGGGTGGGGGTGGTGGTGGTCCGTACCCTTGACCCGGCGGACCATACGGATACGCATTCTGTGGCTGGTACTGCGGCTGCGATTGAGGCGGATAACCCGGATAGTGTCCATGCTGTTGCTGCTGTTGTTGTTGTTGCTGCTGTTGGTAGCTGACACGATATTGTGCCTGCGGTGGTGGCACTGGGCCAGGCCCCTGTTGTGGTTGTTGTTGCTGGTTGGGCTGCTGCTGCTGTTGTTGCTGCTGCTGTTGCGGTGTCGTCGGTTGACTCTGGCCTGGTGGCAATGGTCCGTTGTTGGGACGTTGCTGCTGTTGATCTGTAGGAAAATCAGTTTGGGATTAGACACATGTATAATGGAGAAGGACAATAAGTGCCAGTTTTCTCAGACCGACAGACAAATACATTTTCTCAACTTTACACTTACTGGGCGCCGCATTGGCTACAATCTGTGCCTGGCCAGCTCCGGCCTGTATGCTGCGATAGGCGCCCTGTGGCTGTGGACCGCCTGCCTGGCTAACTTGAGGCGGTTGCTGCACTTGACCAGCCTGCTGCTGCTGTTGCTGTTGTTGCTGCTGTTGTTGTTGCTGCTGCTGTTGTTGTTGAGATTGCTGTTGAGCACTGGGCGGCATGCCAGGATGAGTAGGCTGCTGCTGCTGGCCAGGATAGGGTGGCATTTGAACGGGCCCCCCGACGCCACCATCGCCGGCGTGCTGCATCATCTGGGATTGAATGACGCTACCTGGTGGCGGTGCACCCACCGGTGCTCCCTGTTGTCCCTGAACTTGTTGCTGTTGTTGCTGCCCCGGCGGTGGTACACCAACACCTACGCCCATCATGCCGTGCGGCGTAGGGGGCTGGTTGCCCTGTTGCATTGCCTGCTGCTGCAGTATGTGCGGTGGCTACAAAATATGCCAAAGACAGCAAAAGAAATTAGATGAGAATGATAAAGAAGAGGAAAATGAGAACGTGACGATTTGCTCGACTCGACATTTACCGGCAGTATTTGCGACATGTTCATTTGAGGATCGGCCAGTTGTGCCAGGTAGACAAGATTCCTATGTAATGCAACATGATAGGTCATGCACTCCTGTGATTTGCCCATATTCTGAAAATCTTGTATTGTCTGAATGAGGCCGCAATTCTCGTCCAGCATCTTTTGGATTTGCGCCGAATTGACTGTCGGTGTGGGTACACCGCCACGTTGTGCATTCGGATTGGGTGGAGTGCCCATCATGACGCCTACTCCACCGATTGAAGGATTTCCAACTGGGCCGACACGTTGCTGCATTGGACCCATTGGTCCCATGGGGCCAACACCAACGCCACCTGGCGGCCCTTGTCCACTGCCAGGTGGCTGTTGTTGTTGCTGCTGCTGTTGTTGCTGCTGTTGTTGTTGTTGTTGCTGCTGTTGTTGTTGCTGCGACGGCACCGGCGGCGGAAGCCCCATCTGTAAAGATCCCGGCGGATGCTGCACCAGCGGCGGTTGCTGCTGCTGCTGCGGCGGCGGTTGCGGAGAATAAACTGCAGACATTTTACTGGCTGCAGCCTTCTTCTTCCGCTTGGGAGTTTTCTCCTGTTTTTCCACAATTTTAGCGGTTATTATAAAACGGGTTGCAAAGAAAAATCTAATTCAATGATGTCGATTTGTCTGTACTTTCTTTTATTTTCACTTTTATCCCTGAATTGCGGACGAACAAAAAAGAAAAAAAAAGAAAAAAGTCTACGCCTCGGGTTTTCAGAGAGCGGCTTTTTTCACATTCGCATTCGCCGCATTAATACACATACACACACACGCGCATAAATTTGTAGATATATATATAATTTATATATAAAAGGAGACTGAAACTTCTTTAAATCGTTGTGCCTGCCAAGTGCGTTAAGCACGTGTCCCGACTATATGGCTCAACACTTAATTTTTACAGCACTTTTACCAATTGATAGGCTTTTGCCAAAAAGTCTACATAATTTTTCTTTTTCTTTCCACTTTTGCAAATTGCAAGGAACGTCAACGACGCTTTCAACGATTACTGCGGCCGGCCGATTAAAATGTATCGATGCGTGAAATGCCCTTACACGTTCAAGCATGGCATGATCTCAATTCGTCATTTAAGTATTTACTTATTAATTATTTTCTAAAACTAAATATACATAGCAATGCCTATTTTAAATGTATTTTAAACTGCTTAGTCTTAAGAACTTAGTAACAAAGCCACGAAAAATACTTAACTTACCAAAAACAATTTTCAATACTTGCATCACTGCATGTTGCATTGCTTAGTGCTTGCATGATGGCTTGTGGATTGCCAACTTGGCACATTTTTAACTAATAATTATCACAGATAAAAACAAATTTCACTCCATATTATATAAATCATGGAGAACACTTTATTGTCCGAACATGTTTTTGTTACATTTTATATATTTATCTGAAAATTTTAACGCCAATTTTCCGCCGATATTATTACAAGCCGGCAGCACAGAGCAACATCAGCCATATCGATATTAAACTGAACGATAACATACCACGCTCTCGGCAACAATCTCTCTTTTATTTTTCACAATTTATTTTTTGGACTGGCTTTTGGCCAAATTGATTAAAGGAATGTGTGTGTGTGTATATACACATGTGTGAGAGTGCGATTTATTAAACAAAAAGCACGAAATAGATTATTCAATATCAATGTGTAACATTGCCTTGCCGAGCTATACCCGTATGAAATTGTTTAGCATACATAAAACAAATAATAAATATAAAACAATACGTACTCATACAAATTGAGATTAATATTTAGTTGCTGGATACTTGTCCTAAAACTACAAGAAACGCAACAATAAAGTTTGCCAACAGCGCCAGAAACAGCGACAATCAACGACGAAAAATAACAAAAATTGTGACAACAGTAGCAGCAACAACAACAACAGTAGAAGAGCAACAACTCAGCATTCATTAAAATATGAGAAAAGTGATGAAACTTAATGTTAAATTAAATGTGTAAAAAGTAAATAAAAACGCCAAATATAAATATATTGAATTGCGTGTACATACAAACATAAACATCGCATAAATCTTATCCTTTTAGAGTCTCCGGCTGCACGCTTGCTTTAATTATCGATTTTATACCCAGCGCGCTTCTTTGCTGCCATTTCCATGCATATGCATGTGTGTGGGTGCGTGTGAAGCGAAATAAAAAAAGAGCAATATTTGTGATATCGATATCGATAACGATATATAGCAATCATAACACGAAACAAATACAACCAAAACATTTTGAGCGCGTTATCAAAAGCACAAAAGCAATAACAATTTAGTACAGGGCAGCCGGCGCGTTGTTATTTTTTTTGTCGCTCACTACGTGTGTGTGTGTGTGTGTCTGTGTGTGTGTGTGTGTGTGTGTGTGAGGGAGCTTTTGTTTTTAGTTTTTTTGGTTTTTGTTTTTTTTTTTTTGGTTTATTTTTTCTACTTAACCAACGTCAAACGCGGTGCTACAACAACAATCAACACAAAACGTACGTTGAGAACGGTCAAAAGACAACACAGCAGCCGCTATTTTCTACAATTATTAACAATTTGGTAAGAAGAGAACTTCTTACCAATGATTTCGTTGCTGCAAATGAAATTCCATGCACTGCTGTTGCTACTATCAAAGGTCTGGACATGCATCTGTTTCATGTTCAATCGCCAAGTGCGCGCTGTAAGTACCTAAAATGAAAAGAAAACAAGCAATATTTTTTGTCTAAGTAGGCAAAAATAAAAACATAAATATACCACGTACATAGGTGTTGTGGTTTCCCTATTAGTTTGTTATCACAGAACACACCGATTAAATTACATAAAACGGCACCAACTGGTCAAGGCTGCGATAAGCAGCAATTTCTTAACCCTTTCAAATCCGCCAACCTGCACCTGTGTCTGTGCACCTGTCTGTTAACTTTAACCCATGATTTTACTCGAATGACATCTCCAATTCGCCCTGCAATTATATTTTGCGGCGAGAGCTGTCGATGACAGCGGCGGCTGCTGCTTATCATACCTTTTAATTGTTTTTGTCTAACGAACTTCTCTGTCTGTGTCTCCTCTACCCACCCCACCTCACACTCAACTTACCAACTTCTACTTTTGTGTACAATGTGCTTCCGCAGCATGACGCTGCAGTTGAGAGCGAGAGAGATTTATATTTTTTGAAGTTCACTCGCGCTCATCGCGTGAGGCAAAGAGAGAAGGGTAGAGAATACTTGGCGAATAAAAAGATCCCTTTTGAATTTGTACACACCGAATTTGAATGTTTAAAAATTAACTCTCTTAGTTTATCCAGTATCAACCGGTTAAATATGAACTATTCCCGCTGTCACCTGTGTCCCGACATCGACTGAGCTTGGTGCAGCGAAAGACATTGGTGCTCGATTTGGACGAGACTCTGATACACTCACATCACAATGCGATGCCAAGGAATACAGTGAAACCTGGAACGCCGCACGATTTCACAGTTAAGGTGACCATAGATAGGCATCCGGTGCGATTCTTTGTACATAAACGGCCGCATGTCGATTACTTTTTGGATGTGGTAAGTGTCAATTTGTCAACAGAAATACAACTGACAATCGAATAGCAGAACAAACAGAGAGAGAGAGAGAGAGAGATATAACCAGTTATTAGTTATTTACATCAAAGGACTCGTATAATTGCGTGTATTGCAGGCTTTTCTTAAGAGCTAATGAATAAGGTTTTTAAAATAAAATATTTGTATAAAGTGTGTAAGTGGATTAAACCGCAGTGCAACGCAAATAAAGCGGGTTCCTCGAGAAATAAAATGAAATGAGTTGGGGATATAATTAGTTATTGGAATTTTAAATATCATGCACTTTAGTAATAGTAACAAATTAGTATTGTGATCATTTTCAATGGTCGAAGGGTATAATAAAAGTAAACTGTGGATTAACATCAAAGTATATTTAAATTAAATGTTCCTTAACTAATATTTTGCTTTTCCATACTTACAGGTTTCGCAGTGGTACGATTTAGTTGTATTTACGGCTAGTATGGAGATCTATGGCGCTGCAGTCGCCGATAAACTGGACAATGGCCGTAATATACTGCGGCGACGGTACTATAGACAACACTGTACGCCTGATTATGGCTCGTATACCAAAGATTTGTCAGCCATATGCAGTGATTTAAATAGGGTAAGTAAGCCCTATCGATGCGATGAGCATACATATATTCTATATAAATATATATATATATTTTATTATTTTCTAGATATTTATAATTGACAATTCGCCCGGAGCATATCGTTGTTTTCCAAACAATGCGATACCGATCAAAAGTTGGTTTTCCGATCCCATGGATACTTCGCTGTTATCATTACTTCCGATGCTTGACGCTCTGAGGTTTACCAACGATGTGAGGTCTGTGTTATCACGGAATCTACATCTGCATCGCCTTTGGTAGCAGGTGTGCCGCCAGCAAGCGTAGCTCAGCAATAATTCACAATATGTACGAAGCTTACAGTTAAAAATAGTTACATTTATATAACAACAGAATCAGAGAAACATTAACATTAACAGAAATAGAATCAAGATGTGAAGATCTAATTAAGGGTCGTGCTGTGACACATAAACGAATTTTTTTAATACGATTATGTTAATTAATAATAGGCAGTGCAGTGAAAGCATCTATTTTCTGTATATTGTATTACATTTCGAATATGCAAGAGTTTTTTTCTACTAATATACACCCACATATACATATATTTGTATCTTAAATTGAATTAATAGTTAATTAAATAATTAATTTGTGTTCTTCGTGTAAATGTGCTAGACAATTAAACAAATTTATTACTTCGTGTTTGTACTATAAATAAAAAAACAACAACAACAACACATGAAACAGAGCAAACACTCTGGTATACAGTACGTTCTCGTGAAGGAGCTACCGGAAAATATTAGGTTTGTGATTGACACTCAAGTTATGATCACAAACTACATATATATTATATGCACACACAAACACACTCACACATAGGCAGGCAGAAAAGAGAAGTAAACACCTATATCATAGAGACCTATGCTAAGAGAACTACAACACAAACATACATATACATTACATATATATACACATTATATATATTTATGTTAGGATTAGTTTGTTGTAATTACATTATACAAATTATTATAATTAAAAAAAATAGAATGAAAAGCAAATTGTTTTATATATACAAAACTTACAATAATTTAATATTTAGTTCTTGTGTAATTTAAATGGAAATCAGAGAAAATTGTAGGCATGGTTCAATTAAAGTACTTTTGTATAGTTTTTTGTACAGATCAGGCAACTAACTTTAAACCTTAACAGTTTTTGTCAAAAATAGTGCTACAAAATAAATGCAATTGAGTAAAAACGGTTGCGAAAAACGAGATAGACAGAAGAAAAGGATTATGTTAACTCTTAAGATAGTAGACCTGTTTGCCTGTACGCAGGCCAACGCATTAAAGGCATACTATATTTGTATTTAAAATTAAATAAGACAATGAGAACTATTAAAGCATTAACAAATTCATGAAAACATTTACTTTAAGGGCAATCCAAGTAGACGAAGAAAGAACCTACGGCTGAGCCGTAGCCCAGATACACACACACAAAAATGTATGTATGTATACAATCACGCTTTGTTGGTTCCTTAGATTCCCTGAAATGCACTATTATAACAAATACAAAAAAAGAAAACAGCTAAAGAGGAGAAAGAAACCGCCAAATCACTAAATATACATACATAGATACACTTAATTATAATACAAATATAATTCTATTGATATTGTCGATGAACAATCGGAGAATGTTTAATTTGTAAAACATTAGTATAAACTGTTTGCAATACATCAAAATCAATCATTAGCTAACATCAAACACTAAAAAGAAAAAATGAGGGAGAGAGAGAGGGAGAGAGAGAGAGAGGGAAAGAGCAACAATTCGCTTCCATAGTTATTTATTAACACTGTTTCAAAATGCTTACCAAACCAACAACAAGCATAACAAAAACATCTTTAGCTTGCGCCAATTGAATTGTGTCGTTTATTTGTCTTTTATTGTATTATTATTATTGTATTGTAATTGTATGGGAAGAAAATTAATTTGTTTATTTATTAAAAATTTATGCGATGTTGTTAATTTTAAGTAGTTTGTAGCTTTAAACAAATTTGTTAAAAAAGAATAAAATCATAAATTAAATAAATCGAAAAATTAAACATAATACAGACGTTCTTAACGCCATTGCGTGTGTGTGTTGGCTTTTTTTCCTTTTTTCCTCTTTGGGCTGCTGTAATGAATCCATTATTCATCAACCCGTCACGATGCGATTAAGAAAATTCTTCCTTTTGTGGCGCTGGAGCAATTGTTTACATGCGAACAAACAAACAACGCGCAACGTCTTTTGGCTTCAACTCATAAGGAACCCAAGTTCCTTGCTTCTGAATCTTTCCCAACACTTGCAATCGCTTAGAAGTGGCTTGCCGGGTAGTTGCTAATTCTAAAGCAAGTTCTTCTTGCTTTTGGGACGAATCCTCATCGAGCAATGCCACCATTTCTGCGTCTTCGGAGGTTTTTGATCTTCCTTCTCCGTCTATAAAACGACGGAACCAATCCCGACATGTGGTTTCGCTTAGAGCAGCGTCTCCGTACACTTGTTGCAGCTCTCGATGCTCCTGAGCTCCAGTTTTTTTTTTCAAATTTAAGAAGAAAATCAATACTTCCCGCAAATGACGGTTATTTGGCATAAAATAAGACATTTTCGCACAACCAGAAACATATGTATAATGCAAAAACAAAATCCCTAATTTGTCGAAGTGTTTTGTTTACCATATGTCTAAGCTTGGTTTATGACGTTTTGCATTTGTCAAAATCAATCACCACTTACTTCCAGAGCCATCTACTGGCAAATAGCGGATACTTGGTTGCACACCATATGATTTTGATACGCAACTCCAATATAACTGATATATGATAGAACATGACATTTCTGGTTCGATTTTGTAATTCCACAATGGGACCGAATCAGTTGTTGCTTGCTTATTTTCGCCACGATATTATCAGATCAGATATTATTTTTATATAAAACAATATACGATATTATTGTCAAAATAGTTATCAATTATTGTTTGTTAGTTATCAATTATTATTGTTTAAAAAAAATGGCAATTAAATGGAATCAACAGGCGCCAATTAGTGTATTCGATTAGTAGTCGATAAGAAACCATATAAAAAATATCGATGTTTTTTTTCTTTGAGGTTAACTTCACAGTGAATAACAACTGCAAGTGCGCCCGTCGTTACACCGCAGAGTGAGGAAACAATTTACGCAACGTTTGTAAGAAAACAGGTGCACGAAGTAGCTTAATTAACTTACTATCAACTATATTCATTGTTTTTTGTCAACTTGCAGGCGAGAGCGAGAGCGAGTTAGTGGAGGAAATACTGTTTGTACACATGGCAGCCGCAGTAGCAAAAGTTGGAAAATCAGTTCACCGCATTTTTGTGGGAAATCTACCTTGGACTGTGGGCCATCAGGAATTACGAGGATATTTCAAGGAATTCGGGCGTGTTATCAACGCTAACGTAATTTTTGATAAGAAGACCGGTTGCTCCAAAGGCTACGGCTTTGTCAGCTTCAACAGTTTGCAAGCGCTGGAGAAGATTGAAAACGAGCAAAAGCATATTCTCGAAGGAAATTATCTGAACATACACAAATCATAAATGAAAAACAAATACACATACACATACATAACTAACAAACAAACAAAAACACAATCACACACACACACACTCACACACATAATCAAATTAATACATTAATTCATAACACAAACATATTTTGTAATTAAGTTGTAATTGGCTACTGCCGTTGCATTTAGTGTTAAGCATGTCTGATAGCGATTTGGATATTGACGATGACGAGGAGCAACGGCAACAGCAGTTTGAGCTGGCGGCGAGACATGTCACTGCAAAGGCATCTGTTTATGATTCCAAACATTTGCTTGAGTTCTATGGCTTGTACAAGCAGTCGACGGAGGGTGCTTGCCAAACCGCACGTCCCTCAATGCTTCAAATGAAGGCGCGCAGTAAATGGAGTGCATGGCATGATCTGGGCGATATGTCTAAGGAGAGCGCTCAACAAGCCTATGTCCAAAAGCTGGATAAACTTGATCCCAATTGGTTCGAGGAGAAGAAGAAGCAGAAATCAAGTGGGATACTGAGCGGTTGGGTGGTGCATTCGATAGAATCGGTGCCTGCCGAGGAACTGAACCGGCCAGAACATCTTAAGACCCTGTTCGATCATGTTAAGGAGAACAACTTAAATCGACTACGTGTGCAGCTAAAACCCAGCGATCTTGATTCAATTGATGAGCAGGGAATGTCGCTACTGCACTGGGCAACCGATCGAAATGCCGTCGATATCATTGAGTATCTGGTTAAATGTGGAGCCAATGTTAACCAACTGGATGCTGAACAACAAACAGCATTACATTATGCTGCCAGTTGTGGACACGTTGAGGCACTGCGCTGTTTGTTATCACTTAATGCTGAGCTGGAGCTACGCGATGCGGATGGGCAGACATGCATTGATGTTGCCGACAATGAGCAGATTTGTGTCATGCTGCAAGCTGAGCTGCAAAATCGTAATGGGGCTTGCTAGCCATCAAGTTAAACTATACAAAACTGCGAACTATCCCCGTGTATACACACAAACTTGTCGCGTTCTTACGTTTGTTTTCTTTTAAAATTTGTATTTTATTGAAATTAAATGTTATATCATAGTTGCTATGTATATATATATATGCAGTTGCAAGGTTGAGGCTTACTTCCAGAGCTTCTTGATGGACATGTTCTTCTCGGAGTCTTTTTGCATCACCTTCGCAACTGCCATTTCGAAGTCCTCCTGAGTCACATGAACGCGACGCTCACGCAGCGCATACATGCCGGCCTCGGTGCAAACACCCTTGACTTCGGCACCGGATGCACCAGGCATCAGTTCGGCAATTTTTCGAAGATTAATGCCGCGGGTCAGATTCATTTTCCTTGAATGAATTTTAAGGATATCGAGACGTGCCTCCTCGTTTGGTGGTGGGAACTCAATCTTACGATCAATACGACCGGGACGCAACAGGGCCGGATCAAGTATGTCAATTCGATTGGTGGCCATGATGACTTTTATATTCTTGGTGGCCTCGAAGCCATCAAGTTGATTCAGCAGCTCCAACATAGTACGCTGCACTTCAGAGTCGCCGCCGGAACCGGATTCAATACGTGATGAGCCAATTGAGTCAATTTCATCCATAAATATTATCGATGGTGCATGTTCGCGTGCCATGACAAAAAGTTCACGCACCATGCGTGAGCCTTCGCCAATGAATTTCTGCACCAATTCGGAACCAGACACGCGTATAAAAGTGCACTCTGTATGATGAGCAACGGCACGGGCCAACAAGGTTTTGCCAGTACCGGGCGGACCGTACAGAAGGACTCCCTTCGGTTGTGCAATACCCAGTGCATCAAACAGCTCGGGATGCTTTACTGGCAGTTCAATAACTTCTTTGATTTCCTTGATTTGTTTATCCAAACCTCCCACCATTTCGTATGTTGAATCGGGCACCTTTTCTACCATCATTAGAGATACCAAGGGATCTACTTTGTTAGGCAATATCTTGTGCAGGGTATACGATTCATTGCGCAGCGCAACACGACAATTTGGTGTCACATCGTTAATATCAATATTTTTATCTAGATCGACAACAAACTTTCCCTCTGGATGAACCTTCACCAGCACCTTCTTCTTGTCCATTGGCTTGACAACCTCACCGACATAGCTACCTTGTTCCTGCAGCAGTTGCAGTTCTTCTCGCAGCATGCGAACTGCAAATTTTAAGTGATCATTAAAATGCATTCTTTTTTTTAGTTATTTACTACGCGTTTTACCTTTGGCATTAAGCTCATTTCGCTGTGCTTGCAGGCGACGTAAATTCTGACTCTTCTCCGCCACAATCAGCTGAAGTTCCTCTATTTTTTGTATGTAGTAGGAACGGAAGCCCTCTCCCTTGTGGTAAGCCGTCTCTGTTTCCATCTGGATTAAAGTAATATTAATTTTTGTTGTTGTTCGTATTGCACAGTGTTTCTTTGGTCTACTTACCCGATTTGTGAGCGTCATTTTGCTCTACTTTTAAATATTTATTATTAAATTGTATAGTACCGCTCGGTATTTTAGCAAACCGACTTCGTTCGCAATTTGACGATTTTCCTTTGATTATGACTCGGCAAGTCTACTTTTGGGTATGCATTATAATATATCGATACACGTATATATCGATTATTCAATCTATTCACAAGCGATATATCGTGAAATATTTTACCAGGCATACATAGACATGTGCGATAAGATAATCGATAAATTATTATTGTTTTCAAATATATCGACAATAATGCACAATGCACTGCATTGAATGCAGTGTTGCGGGTGTTTTTGATAATGATGCTGTACCATTTCCCTTTGGTTTCACTTCACTCAGCCGTTAGGATAAAAGGTGATATCTTTGAAATGATTTTTTTTTGTATTCACTACTATTACAGTGCGTTTCCAGTCAAATATTAAAGACATAGAAACACACACAACTTTATTTTGATAAATGTATTAGGAACAATAAAATCAACGGCGGGCTGCACGCCGTGTTTTCGTGTTTTTTATAAGGAAATAGCAAGATGCCGGCAACCTTGGACTTACTCCTTAGACACAATATAAACATCGAAATGTCGATTTGGAGACGCACAGTATTTGAGACAATTTCCGTATTAATAATTTTGGTTATTATATTAGTTAATCCCATTTCGCATTCGAAAAAATTGCTTTACAGTCGGCAAGATTTCGAGGGAGACCAGACTATGATATCACATAAACTAGATAATATCGAAACGCTTACGTAATACAATATACAAATTTGATTAACCACAATTTAATTGAATCTTAAATATATTTTTCAGTAATCTGGTCGAGTCAAAGCGAGAGCAAACCAAATATAAGTTAGCATACACACCTAATTCGGTATTTACAAAAGAAGTGATCACAACCGTGGCCACTTTATTGGAATTAAACGGTACCACCCCGTTCGATAATACGGATGTTCTGCAGAGTCAATTCGATGATCGTACCACTCTGGCCGCCATTGTTTTTGATAACATTGGAAATAACCAGGAAGATGTGCCGAAAGAACTTTCCATTTCTATACGTTTTCCCAGTGAATTTCGAACCATAAGTCCCTTTTTAACTGATGATCGTTTGTGGCTAAGACGTTGCTCTGGCGTTGTAGATGCCAAGCGCGATAATGTAAAGGATACGGATACTGATCAGAAACAGGATATTTATATACGTGAGGGTTTTCTACAGTTGCAGCACCTGGTATTTATGGAATGGCTGCATAAGTTACGAGCCGCACATCCACCAAAATTTCCGGAACCGCAAGTAGAAGTTACAAATGTACGACTCAGAGTGGCTGATGAGCGTTGCTCTACAATGGATATTTATACTGTGCCTTCGTTTCTGTATAATTTCGTATATATATTGCCCTTCATCAATATCATATGGGTAAGTGCACAGGGTGTTCTCTCTTTTGCAGTGAAAATGAATTCCAACCGAAGTTAATAAATTTATGTTATGTTACCAGAATGTTACTCGACAACTAAAGGATGGTGTGATGACGCATCAGTGGCATTACGGCTACAGGTTTACCAAACAATATTTTTGCCAGTTTATTGTCATATTCGTTCGTCTCTTAATTTTGGGATTTATCGTTGTGATATTGATATTTGTAAGTTCGATTTGAGTTAAAACTATAATTCTTGTATTTGTTTGATTGAGTTTGATATATTGTTTATTTTTTTGGGTGCGGATTCCAGATAGCATGGACACTTGAGAATAAACGATTACGCCCATCTGCGATGCTCGGAATGTTCGGATTAATAATAATATATACGGTTGAATTAATCCTTTCAGCAATTGTGATAGCTAAGATCTTTCGAAATTCGACAAATGCAATTCTATTTGCGATTGTTATTTGGCTATTTAATTATGCTGCATTCAGCATAATCATCAGACGGTACTGGGACAATCGTGGTCCTTATATGATATTTATATTATGCGCATTTTTCGGAAATCAATTTCCGTTTGGCATGCAAATGTTTCATCGATTTATCGCCGAACCTCACACGATTGGACAATTTGATTTTATACAATTGTATTTGACGGGATTTATATTTATATTAATTAATCTAATTGTGCTGTACCTTTTGCAGTGGCTAATGCCAGGGACACTGCTTAGTCGCAAAATGGTTTATGGAAAGCGGAGGAGGAATAAGCAGTTTGAGGTCGAAATTGTGCAATTCGGACGTCCGCCACATTTTTCTAATTATGAATTTGGTGATGTTGGCAGCGTTGAAATGGCCCGCTTAAAGCATATCTACACAATAAATTTTACAACGCAGCGCAATATTATAAAGAATGTTTCGTTGCGCGTCTATCAGGGTGAGGTCTATATCTTACTGGGTCACATTGGATCTGGTAAGCTGACACTAATCCGCATCCTTTGTGGCTTGAAGTATCCTGTGTCGGGCAGTGTGCTGTATATGGGAAATGAAATATATTCAAATATGAAAGCAAATCGGAAATTGATCGATTTTCGTAGCGCTGAGAATGGTCAAGTACATTCACTTACATTAGAGCAGACCATCAATTATCATGTAAGGCTTAAACTCGATTCCAAAGACAAAAATATGTATGAAAATGAGTGTAGAAAATGGATTGAAATACTAGAGAAGTATATTGCAAATGTACGAATAAGTAAAATGACAATCGGGGAACGAAAATTAGTCGCTGTGTGTTGCGCAATGGTTTGCGATACAAAAATTGTTGTCCTAGATGAGCCAACATTGGACCTAACGCCAAGGGAAACTCAAATATTTTGGAATATTATTGCCCTGGAAAAAGCAAAGCGCGCTATTTTTATTGCCACATACAGTATCGATGAGGCCGAAGCCGTTGCCGATCGTATTGGTATACTAAGCTTAGGTGTGCTTGAAGCAAGCGGTACTCCGTTTTTTATGCGCACCAAATTTAGCAATTGTGTTCAACTTGTAAGTTATACAAAAAAGGCATGCAGCAAGTGTTAAGCATTTAAAATAGATAACCTATATTAAATCAAACTTAAATCTGTATAATTTTTTTTTCTTTTTGTTGGCATAGGTGCTAATCAAGCAACCGCACGTATCAGACATTCCGATCACTAAATTTATACGCAATTATATACCTGACGCTGAGCCCGAAAATGAAATCGGTGATACGCTAAGCTATAAAATCGATCGGCAACACAGAACAAAATTGCAAAAAATGTTAATTCATCTGGAGAATGAACGAAAAAAGTTGGGCATTGAAAATATACGTGTTGTCGGCTCCGAGATGTCTGACATTTATATGAAGCTATCCTCAGCATTTCGGTTACAGCAGCAGATCATACCGGATGTCAGTAAGTAAATGGATTTGTAAAACAGTTCAGTTCCCAGTATGGTTAGATTTTATTGTGTTCGATCCTCGTTATTTACGTAACATATATTTTAAAGTTTTATTGCATAACTAATTGTATATTTTTTATCGATATAAAGCGCAAACCTTTAAGTATTCCGTAATTTCAAAGAAACAATTGAGACGGTTACAAATGCGCGCCATGCTATTCAAGAAGATGATTCATTTTGCGCCAAATCTGTGGCCAGTTATAATGGTTTTTGCAAGTTGTATATTAATTTTGATAATCACAAGTTTGGCTATTAAGCTGGAGTTACCCTATAGGCAAAATAATGCTATACCGATTGGTTTCAAAGGAGCAATTAATTACATAAAGGATATACCGAATATTCAGGACTGTGGATACATAGACATCAGGGCTGTGGCCGAGTCACCGGTATATAAAGGTCCGGATTCGCGTATTTTTACTTCGAAATCATTCGCTTGCATCCATAAAAGCTACAAGGAAACTTTGGGCAGTAAAAGAGGAGTTCTGGAAAGTTTGGGCGCTGTCGAAATAGAAGGCAAGCAGAACATGCATGGATATATTTCTCAGGATACTTTCCATTCAGCACCGATGATGCTCAATTTACTGCACAACATTATACTACGGTTAGTGAAAGTCATTGGACAACATAACTTCGGTATTGATTTGTGTGTTATATGTTTTCTTTTGATAACATTCTATTAGATTAACTTATCCGGAAGAAACTGAAATTAGATGCTTAATAGAAAATCATCCAATGCCCACCCCTCTATCAATGAAGACCAATTTACTGCATAATGAATTAGCCCATATTAATGCACCATTAGCATTCGGATGCATATTACCTTTAACAATCTCAGTCTTCATCTTACCTTTGGCGCAGGAACACATTTGTCATTTTCGTGTAATTCAAATTATCGCTGGTCTCGGATTGAACGTTTATTGGGCCATATCGTTGTTATGGGATTTTTTAACGTTTGTCGTCTATGCAATCATCATTGTTGTCATTTTCGCCTGCACAAACATTGGTAATTTTGGTGCCTTTGAGAATGTGCTGATGCTGCTTTTGATGTCAATCTATGGCTTAGCCGCATTGCCTATCACATATGTGATCTCTATGTATGTGAACAGGTCAATAATGAAGGCCTTTCTTGCATCGGTACTTTTTCACAGCATTACAGGCCTGTTCATCTATATTGTCTACTGGGATGTGGCTAATAGTAATATTGTCTTCTTTTATGGCGCGTGCATGTTCCCCGGATTCGCACTCCTTGATGGCATTAGTAACATTAATATAAGATACCTTGAGATGCGAATATGTAGGGAAAAATGTGACATTCTAGATGGCTGTACGAATAAGAACATGCATGAAGTTGTGCCCAATTGTAATTGTAAGTAGTACCTGGTAAAAATCGAATTCCACAGAATTCAGTTCTAGTTAGCATTGAGCTACAGCAAAAATGTACAACTTTTCCCACAGTTGATAGCGTATTTAAGTGGGCTGATCCTGGCATTCTGCCGGCTATGACCTTTATGCTGCTGGCGTCACTAATAGGGTTGATTCTACTCTTCTGGGTCGAATTGCATCGCAGAGAGAAGAAATATCACACGCCCAAAGAGTAAGTAACAAAATTAAAGTTAATAAAACTATAGTTTTGATTTACACATTCTTTAGTGTGTAATACATACTATTAGGGCCGCAGGGAGGCATGTGCATCCGGTTTTAAAGCCGATCGAAAAGAAAATAATAAATATACTTAATGTATATGACACTTCAAAAAACAGTTTCTAATTAAATTAGTATTAATACAACGTGTCCCATTATACTATGCAATAATAATGATAGTTCAGACTGTTCTTTAAGTATGAGTATTATAAGATATACATATGTATAGATTTCTAAGATACAATATGACAGGAATGTAATATATCCCCGTAAAACAATTTTAAACAATTTTCCCGCACTGTACTCCCCCTTGTAGCCTGCATAAATTTCGTTCCGCTACGTATGATTTCGACGATGCGGATGTGGCCGATGTGAAGCAGAGGATTGCCAATGCCGATATGAGTAAATGCAAGCAATCGGTATTTTTGGTGGATCAGGTGGAGGACGGAATACCAATAAAAGGAACTAAGCTGAACACGGTGTCTTTTGCATTAAATAAGTGAGTCGAATAGCTGAATCAAACACATTGGGGTAGCCTTGTTAACGATCGCACATGTTCCCAACAGGTACATGAGCATGGCCATTTACGGTCCCCGAAATTCGGGTAAAAGCCATTTAATGCGGCAGCTGGCGGGCATCGATGGATTCTCATTTGGTGAAATCTATGTACGCGGATTGGATTTCAAATATGATCTCGATACAATACTTGGTTATGTCGGCTATTGTCCACAACATGCTGGTTTGCTTGGTGAACTGACGCCACGCGAACACATTCGACTGTTATGCATGATACGGGGAGTTCCAGAGGACAAGATAGACGAGAAGATGCGGGATCTGTACCTTATGCTCAACATGACCGGCTGGATTCATCGCAAATGTAACACCCTTACAGCGGAGAAGTGCCGCAAAGTGTGTATTGCCCTCAGTCTTGTTGCCTATAACAAGATATTTCTCCTGGACGAACCCACTGGAGGGATGCCATCGACAACGCGTCGTGAAATCTGGAATATTTTGCGATATCTGCGCTATTGTGGCAAGACCATCATATTTTCCACAAATGATGAGTACGAGTGCAAAGTGTTGGCCGATTTTGTTTTACTTTTTCAACATAGCGAAATGCTTGCCATCGGCAGTACACAGTATTTGCGCTATAAATACAGTCATGGATTTTATTTAGAGGTTCGAATAGTACGCGATGGTAACTCACTAGAGGAATCGGAAGCCAAGTGAGTGTAACATTGTAACGTTGTAATTGAATTGTTTTTATTAATTTCACTCTGGTTTTTAGTTTGCGCAAGGATATCGAAAATCTGCAGCGTTTCATCACGTTTCTACACGAAAAATCGGAATTGGTGTAAGTTATAAAATAAAGGATTGGTTTTATGCTTGATGTTACTCTAAAAAGCCAAGAAAAGCCTGTTCTAAGGCATTTGCAGTTAATTTAGATCTGAAGCCTTTTCTTCTCTTCTTCTTTTTTGTTTTGTAGCGAGAGACGGCAGAACTGGTTCAAATACTACATCCCAGTGGGTCACATTGTCTACTCGTTTCTTTACGGTGCACTCGAGAAGAACAAGGCGCGCCTTAATATCGGCGAATATTCCATCTATCAGGCGAATTTGAATGTCATAATTGCGCAGGTACAGGAGACACGGGCCGCGCTTAAGCATAATTTGTCGAATCAGTTTTACCCCTCGGAACGTTATATAAAATGACAAAGCATATTATTAATACTTTGTGAGAATAAACTGTAGAGCTCATTCTAAAATTCTCATCGCATCTCAACAGTTAAGTGAATTTAAATATTTTCTGAGATTATTATTAAAGGCAGTGGTGGATCTAGGGGGGCTATGGGGGCTGTAGCCCCCCCATAAGCTAAGGAAAAAAAGAGAAGATGCCTCTTCTGGCAGAGAAGGTATTTTTCGGTCACTGCTAGCATTCCGATTGAGTTCTAGAGACCAAAATTTAAAGCATCATTTGGAAACGGCACCGCGAAATTGTACTGTGATTAGCAAAACAGTTCAGAATGAAATTATCCATATTATCGGCCAAGTAATTCGCTGCAAGATTGTCGAAAAAGTTAGGAAAGCGAAATATTTTTCCATCATTTGTGATGAAACTATGTCTGCGCTATGTTGATGTAGTGGATTGTTTCATGCGTGAGGGTTTTCTCGGGTTCATCCACTTAAGATCCACTGTTGGAAAATATCAAAACAGCTATCTTAGATGAACGTAAAGCTCTAGGATTGGACATTACCAACCTGCGTGGACAAGGGTACGATGGAGGATCTTATTTTTCAGGGAAAGAAAATGAAGTTCAAGCACTCAATATCGAAGACCAACCATTAGCGTTTTATACGTATTGTTCAGTCATTCGATGAATTTATGCGTTTCAAATTCCTGTGTTCCTGAGATTCGAAATATGCTGGGAATAGTTTAATCATTGATAAACTTTTTTACGTTTTCACCGAAGAGAACACAGCTTCTTGAGGAGGAAATAAAAGCAAACTTGCCACAATCGAAAAAAACTCATTTTAAAACTCTCTGCTTCACTCGTTGGGTTGAAAAACATGAAAGTGTAAGCACAGTTTGTCAGTTCCTGCCATATATCTTGCCAGTTTTAGATGAATTAAAGAGCGATAAAAATATAGAAACTTCTTCCAAAGCAACACAACTTTTCTCTGAAATTGAAAGATCCGATTTCTTAATCCATTACAAGTTGTGAATGATAGTAATATTCCCAATGTGACTCTTCAGAATTCTGAGTTGCAAATTTCCACTCAGTTGCAAATGGTATGGTTATATAGTATTTAAATAATAAAAAATGGCACTGTTATATGGTGTTTAAATAAATATTGTTTAATTACAAATTAGCACACCTTCTGAAAAAAAAGAATGAAGTGGCACTGATTTTCATTTTTCTTGCAAACATTGATTTATAGAAAACTTATAAGCCCCCCCTAGATCCTAGATCCGCCACTGATTAAAGGTGCACGGATTGAGCAGTATTTTTCGCTCACCTTTCACTTTTTGAATCGTTTGTCTGATACGGGTTTCAATTTTATGTGCAGGTTTTTTTTACATATATAAGCTTCTCGCAGACTGAACTTTATTCACCTTCGATAGCTCAGTTGGTAGAGCGATGGACTGTAGTTTCGGCAATTTGTGCATTGTTTATGAATATGTAGACAGACATCCACAGGTCGCTGGTTCGACTCCGGCTCGAAGGAGAATTTTTTATTTGCTTTGTGTTGACAACATAATTAAAACACTGCTTTTTCCCATAGCATAGCTCCGAAACTGATTTTTGATCTGATTTTATACTGTTGTCAATTGACTTTCAATATTTGTTTTTGGCAAAGTTGGAATTTTCAATATACCTACATACACCAAAAAGACATTGACCTGTTTCGAGGTTCTTTATAAAAAATATACAGAGTTTTTCCTCCCTACAAGGTTGGTTCACGTGTGTACGCATAATTTATGAGGCTAAGACTTTTTGACCTATTTGAATTAACCATTAAAATATTAAAGCGACTCACAGTGAGAACTTTACGAAAATTGTCATGTGTACCTTGCACGCAGCCCATAGCATATATTAAATATTCTTGCTTTGCGGCAGTCGCCTTGGCAGGTGCATATGCCAACCACAGAAAAAATGAAAATCATTCTCTTGTCAGAGTTTGAGCTTTAAGTTTCCAATAGGGTCACCAAGGTCTCATAAGGTATGCTAGTTTGTTTTCTGTCATTCAATTGTGAGGGTGTCTTCAGTTTTTCGAGCGTTACATTTAAATTCACATATTTAGGCCACGTGGTCACACTGACAGTACGTGTTTTCGATAACCGATTATTTCAGTAGAAAATTTGTTGTCGAATAGAACGTTCTCTTGACACTCTCAGCTGACATTGACACTGAGAAAATAACTACGCACCCAATACAAACCTCGATATTTTGGTACTCGTTCCCAGTTGCACCGCGCGTGCCTTTGTGGTTATTAGGTATTGTTCAGAGTTGATTAGCCTGAAAGGTGTGTGCCGGTTTTTTTCATTATCGTATATATATTTTTAACTATTTTGGTAATGCATTTTGATGTGTGTATTTAGTTCACAGCTGATGAGAGCAACAAAAGTCGCAGAGGTTCATTTCAATTTACAAGCACTATCGTGTGGTAAAAAATAATGTTATTGTGTTGATGCTTAATATATAGGGAAAGAAAAATAATCGTGATGTTTATAAAGAGAGAATGCAATGTAAACGAAGACTGTGTGTGTTAGAAGAGACTGGGATAAAAGCTTTATCAATCATGATGTGTCATACTACATAGAGTATATAAATGTGTATTTATGTTTCTGTTTCCGTGTTGTGCCAACAGCCAGAAAGCCAAAATGGATTTCTGTGTTAGTACACATGTAGTGCATTTAAAACAGGGTGTTTCATTCAAGGTCGAATGAACAGGCTGACCACTACAAACATGAATCAATGCGTTATCTGTACCTGAATCTTGGTTCTAAGTACAAACGCACCGTGTGTTTTATGGCCCACATCACGGTAATCACATCATGACATTGCTCAAATATGTATTTGCGTACACTTAGACAAAAGTATATAGATATAATGTGTACATTAATTTGTATGAGTTTTTTCTATTTAGATATGAACGCATATTAAGCCCGAATACCTAATAAATTGGCGACTTTTCGACATTAATATCTTTGGCAACAACCAATGGACTTAACATAAAAATAATTAGTTTTTGAATTAGCCGTCCACACTGGCTGACTTACTTTAACTGATTATTTGTAAAACTACAAAAAAAGCAACAATTACTGAGTCATAAGCGCCGACAACAACGCCGGCTGCTTTCAACCGCATGTCAACATCCCAGCACATAACACAGACACACACAAATAATTCTGTGACGTCTGCATGAGAGAGCAGCGAATCGAAGAGCTCAACTAAACGTCGAACAACGTTTTGGTGAGTGTGCTTATTGCTTATTATTATTTTCTTAAGTCTTAAATTGTGTACAATCAGTTCCCGGGCGCCCCTGTGAAAAACTTCTGGGGCCCCTTTGTTATTTCTTTACTTTAAGATAGAGTTTTTATGTAGTTCATAAAACATTTTCAAAATATAGAAACCTTCCATATCTACTACTCATTTCAGACAACACCCATGCGGAAACCCTATCTAATTACATCTTAATTTCCTCTGGGTTTTTATTGGCAAAATCATGAATTCTTTTTATGTAATCTTTATTTCGGGCTCTCTTATTCTCGATAGCAGGCGCCCCTTGTTAGGCGGGGGCCTCGTGCACCGCACACGCCTCGCTACGGGCCTGTATACAATGACCCAACACGTGCGCATACACAAACATACAAACATATATTTACTTGCTCGGCGCACACTTAAGAGAACTCATACCACAAAATATTGGAATAGCAGGGGCTGTTCGCGTTCGATTAATGCCGAGTGCAGGCGAATTATGGCCAGTGAAAGATACTCAAGCAATTTAGCCTATCATTTGCATTTTAAATTATCAAAATCAATATATGTACATACATTTTTATATATATTGTATGATTGCACATAAAAAGCACTGTCATTGTTGACCTTAAAAAAAAAGAAGTAAGAACTGCCGACGGTTCTATACCGTTGCAGGTTCTCTTCTTCTCCGATCGTTCTAATCCTAGTTATATAAATATAAAGGTGCAGAATTGAATGGTATTGTGTATATTATGTCTCATTTGCACTGATAAGTTATTTTATTTTTATGATCAAATTTCATCAAGATAGCTTTAAAGCTAGTTCGATTCCTCTGTTGACGCTAATTCACAATATATAATATATACTTTATAGTGGCGGAGATTTTTCCTAAGGTGCGTTGCAAACTCCTGGCCAAAATTAGTATACTCTCTACAAGGGTATAAAAATAGCGTATTAGGGTTAATACTGGCAAAGAACATAGCTGCATTGGTGAGATAACTGCATCAGTCTGAATATGAAATCAAATTTTCTATGGAATATTAAATTTATGTTAGCTGCATTTTGAGATTATCTGCATTAAGGCAGAGTGCAAAGTTGTCGAGGCGCTAAGCGAATATAATATGTATATTTTGTACGGTCTGTCACACTTGTTTCCGCCTTTGGAACAAAGTTAGTAAATATTTTTTAAAGCATTTGCAATGGTTAAAGGAAATAAAGACTAGTAAACTGTTTTGTGATTAGCTGTTTAACGATCGAATGTCAGCACTATCGCAGCTTATTAATTCGAGATTGCCTGACGAGTGAAACCTATCAAATACTATATATCGGACACCACTTCACTATTGTAATTCAATTGAACTTTATCTGCGATGTTTATAGGTACACACTTTCCCAAAGTATGAATCATGCAATGGAACTCAGGTACATGAAATGCGTCATGTGGTTTATCTTTTCTAATTTATTGTATCAGTTGTTCTTTAAAATGCCTATACATTATTTTTCCCACAATTTAAAAAATTGATTTTGAATTACTTAGAAGTGTTTATGTAATTTGTAACAGTTATATATTAAGTTTTGTTAAATATCTAAAAGTTTTGTTCGATTTAATTCAAACCTTACACGAAAATGGTCCAGCACTTTATACCACAAAATGTACAGTAAATAGTTAGTTTTAAAATTTGCAGTTTTAAAAATATAAAAAATCCTTCGAGCCGGAGTCGAACCAGCGACCTGTGGATGTCTATTTTGCATTATTCAAACTACAGTCCATCGCTCTACCAACTGAGCTATCGAAGGTTCACAGATTACCTGCGAAAGCAATGCGCTTTTAAGACCCCAAAAATGGTCTGGGTATTAATATGATATATGTATGTATGTAGGTACTTTTATTGTAGTACATGACGATTGTGAACATTGGATGTCATTTGCAATGCAGTCAAATAAAATGGTATTTATGGATTTATTAATTCTGACGGCTCGAATAGGAAAGTTTAAAGGTTTAGATAATTTGCTACTGTTTGCTGATAAGCCTCAAGTAATTGCATATATGTACATATTTTTTTTAAATTTTGATGGCACAACGGAGGAAAAGTAGGTGTTCCGCTAATAATATTATTATTTTGTAATTAATGTCACGTGATTTAGAAGAAAACTTAAATGGCTCTCATAAATTACTTAAAAAAGTAAAATCAGCGTTAGAACTTGCAGCTGACAGTTGTTTGACTAAATAAAAATGAATTATACATAATTAAAACACACACACGATAAAAAAAACAGTTTTTCGGTTAAATTAGCCCAAACTAAACAGTTCTACTAAATTATTCAACATTTAGTTAAAATAAACTCATAAAAAATCATATACATATATCATATAACTTTTGGTTTTATGGTGCTATTTTAAAATGTAAAGATAATAATTGATTGGTTTAAATTGTCATATTACTACTACATATACATACATATATTAGAAATAGGAACACATATGTAACTTTGCACTTGATTTTATTGGGAGTACTTTTGACATTCTATATCTAAGGTGCCATAATTAAATTGTTATTACTGTACGGAAGCAGGTGCATATACATTATGATTGTAAAATATGTAAGGTAATGTGTTATCACGGATATGTTCATAAATTGAATGGTACATGTGTATATATTTAGTTCGCAACAAGAGATTGGATTCTTCATTTTAGATTCGTTATCAAGTTTTGGCAGACTTGATATAAAAATACTTGATTGTGGGCGGTATACTAACAGAATGGGTATTTCGCAGTCGAATATGTTTGATGCCATTTTTGCTTACTATCTTTTTATTCCATAAACAGAAATTCATGTAACGTACTAGCGATAAAGTAACAAATGAACATGGTACTGTATGTATGTATCTAAACATGTATTTCAAATTGAAAGCCGAATAATTGTTGAACCATTTGATGCAATAAATTGCATGAACAATGATCGATTATTGACGTACAAACTTATTACACTTATGACTGACTTATCGACAAGTACTATCTATGCATACCTACAAACATTATCTATGTATATACACATGCATGTGTGTTATTTTGTAGCCAGGCCGTTGCAATAAAAGTCATTGTTTTTGCGATTAATTTATGTAGATTACGTATTTATTGGGTACGCAACCATTGATAACTCTTCTAGTAGTACTGTCGCCAATTACTTATCGGGTAAGTTTCATTCGCACTCAGTTTGAAATCGACGCTAGTGTCGCGCGGTTGGACGGTCAGCGGGTTATTCTTATCGATACATTTGAAATAACGATTTTATACCCTCGCAAAAGCTATATTGCTTTTCTTTTTTTTTATCAGAAATTTGCAACGCAAGGAATCTCAAAGGTACGACAGTACTATGGGTTTGTGTAAATGCAAACTGAATGTGTGATGTAAAAATAGGTATTTCCTACCCCTAAGGTATGAATCAGCATGAATATCCGTCTTGCTGTCCGTCTGAATGAGTGTACATACTATATGTATCAAGGGCTACTCTAATAAATACTAATAAATACATTATTCAAGACGCTGAGCGTATCATGTTTGCTTTACAATACAAATTCAATTCATTAGATTAGTAATACTCCCTCTTCCCTTTCCTATTTAATTTATAATTCAAGTATTACATATAAGTATAAGTATATATTGTATACAAATTAGCTTATAAAAAAACGAGAGCAACAGTCGAGCGGCACGCGACAGTGGGATACCCTTCGATCTTTGTATGTTCCGGTGCAGTTCAATTTGTTAAACTCATGCATACATACATGTGCATACTTCCCAATTTTTCTCGATAGATGGCGGTCGGGCTTCGTGATCGCCTGCCTCCCTTGTTAGCTGACACATGCACTTGGTGTTATGCTCATACTTTCTTGAATAACTTCCGTGTTTATTGTCCGATCAAATTGAAATTTGGAGGATACGGAGATATTATAATCAGCTTATTAAATGTAGGTATTATAAGTAGGAAAGTTGTATCTTTTATACGCCGCTTACAAATCAACTTTAAAAATGAATTTATTTATTTGCGGGGAGGTGGGCGTGGCATCTAACATTTGAAATAAACTTGATCAGCGTATAGTATACAGGACTCTTTGTGCCAAATGTGGTATATCTAGCTTTTATTGTTTATCTGTCTGTTTAATACATTTGCACATACTATACTAACTGTATACCCTTTTTTGACCATTTTCAATGGGTGAAGGGTATATTAAAAGCGACACCCGCATAAACAAAAGAGGAGGCGACCCAGTTATACACATAAGTTAACATAACATACATACATATGTATGTATATGTGTGTCCTAATGATCAAACAAAATGGTACTAAATATCCGATTGTCGAATGAACTTTGTCGCCAGAGGGCCTTTTCCGTTGTTTTATTTGAATTTATTCGCTTGTCCTTTTCTATTTATTTAAGCGACAATCTAATCGGTTGTCGGCAAAAATTTGATTCGACAATGTGAAGCTAATCACGTTACTTGAATCGTTTATATTGCTAAAACACTTGAGACTGAGGGCACGTGCTTAGTTCAGGGGAACCGAATCGTGTTTTACCGAGAGTACCCGCATGGGTATTGGGTTGGGGAGTTAAGTTCACCCATCCTCATCCATATAAAAAAAGATGTGTCAAAACTCTATTAAACATAAACGATTTTAAATTGAAATTTAAGGGTTTTGTATGAAATAAACATAACTGTAATTAAAATGTTCCATAAAAAGTGTGGGTTATTTAAGGATGAGCTTAGATTACAATATATATATATTATACGTTTTCTCCTTCCGACAGATATATCGTATAGCTGCCATACAAACTATCGGTAGATTTTTATTATTTGTCACGATTTCGCAACCAAATTTATTAAATCAGATCACTATAACATATAGCTGCCATAGGAACAATTGGCTGAAATGAAAGTTTTTTTATTGGAGACTAGTTCTGATTTGATTAATTACTGATCTTTACAGTGCCAATTACAGTGAGACATAATATTGAAAATACACAATACCATTCAATTTTGCACCAATATAGAACGATCAGAGAAGAAAAGAACTATAAAACTTTCGGCATGCCGAATGTAGCCGTTCCTCCTCGTTTTTCTTTCGATAGTAAAGTTGAATGATTAATGTTAGATCAAGGACATTTATATGATTGTTTATAAATGTTACACACAAGTATTATTAAAGCAAGATAAAGAGTATTCGTATAATTGATTATAGACCTTAATCATAAGTGTTGCTAACCTCAAGACAATTGTGCCAGAGTACATGTATTTCATAAATACATACATACATATGAATGAATATATAGACATACTCATAAAATATATATATATATTAAAACTTAATATTAAAAAATGATGTTTCTTTATTTTTGCAGCTTCGCATACCGCCTTCAAGATACAGTGAAATCTACAATATTTTAGTTATCTAATATCAGTGGAAATGACATATTAAGATACAATGGCAAAATCTTCGAGTTGGGATAAATTTGTTTTGTTACTATGGAAAAACTGGATACTGCAACGCAAGCACAAAGTGCAAGTGCTTGTAGAGTTGCTTATTCCGGTACTGTTCACAACTTTAATAGTTTTGCTTCGCGTTCTAGTGACGACCAACCATATAAAAGTCACGAAGTATAATGAGCTTTCTATCAACACACTAGAGTTGTTCAAGTAAGTAGATAAATATACATAAATATGTTTAATTTATAAGGATATTTCATTATCAGGCCAATTTATATGGTCTAGTTAATAGTTTATGGCAGAGGGAGACATCTGCGACCCCATAAGCTATAGACATAGTAATGTCTGCCTCTCCGGCTGTCTGTCTGAATAAACGCCTAGATCTAAGGGAATATAAGAGCTGAAATAAATAATTAGGCCACGCCCACTTTCGGCCCTGTAAAAACCGAATTTCAACATAATTATTAAGCCAGAAATTTTTGGTGTCTACAATATTTATCACTGCTTTAAAAGTTTATTTGCGATCGGCACATAAACATATCAAAGTTTACTAATGGGCGAACAGGTTCTGCTATCGGCGCCACAAAGTATGCAACAACAAAAAATAATAAGCTCCTTAAGAAATAATTTCAGACAAATCTGAACTGTTGTTATTCTTAATTATTTGGTTTATCCTTGCAGAAGTTTTAAAAGTATGTACTTATACATAAATGTATGTTTTATTTATATAATTACTTAAAATATATAAATAAATACATAAAAGCTTACCAATTTCCACAACAGTTTGCTTAAATAGTACATTACACATTGACATCTCCGAAAACGTAAATAAATTTTGAATTTCAAATGCACGCTTCAGAAAAGAATAAACTATTCCACTCTACAATCAAAACCAATGCGGATATTTCATTCTCTCTCTGACTCTTTCTCAAAGAGTATGGTTTTCATTCCATACATGCACAACAATTACTCCCTATACTCACATATGATTTGCTTACTATCTATGTACATATATATGTACATATATACTTATGTGTCTATGTATATCCTGTTGTTTGTGTGTGTGCAATCCTTGTTACCTTATTCTATTGTACTGTACAACGAAAACACAACTTTCAGATATGTATACAAAAATGCGCGTCGCATGCTAGGAGTCCTTTCCATGCTACTCACGAAGGCGAAGAGGTAAAGATAATAAGATAAAAATAAATTTGAAAGCAAATAGGTTTTACATTTCGGTTCACCGAATTTCTTATACCCTTGCAGAATGTGCATTGAGAAAAACGACAAAGTTTGAAGTAAGACAAATAAGTATGCTATTTTACCTACAGAATTTCTGACTGTTAAATACTCTTCATCAAAATCTATAAACAAAACTGTTGCATTCTAATTTGATGTATCTTGCCTTAGCCAAACAATCATAAGTTATGATGGTGATCAAGACTATGAAAAACAGTTCCTTACCTCTCCTTCTCTCGCGATCTCTCTAGACTAGACCTTCAAAGCTTGTTATTGTACTATAAATGTCAAGTTGTTTATTTATGATAAGAAATATGCTTCCACACAGTCTGCAAAAGTATACAAAACTAGCTTGTTTTTTTGCATACTTAACGCCTAAATTGTATATATGGGCACTTGTATTGTCCTGCAAACATACATACATATGCACGCATGTATGTATGTATACGTATCTGTAATTTTTAAACCTATTTTGGTTGCAGAAAATACCGAAAATATGTTACTGTATATAATATAGACAGCTGTATCCTAAACTCTTTTCCTATAGTTATAGTTCTCTGCTAAATTAAGTATATTTATTTAGTGTAGTTGAGAGAAACGTACATGTACTCTGTCCATAAACAGTCATCCAACGACGGATCGGGCAGATACATACCATATGTAATGTATATTGTGTTAATACTTTAGTAAATACTGTTCAATTGCTGTTTATGTTTCTTATTTTTAAAATGCTACTTACTAAATCGTATTTAGTTTTGTCCAATAAAAAGACAACAATATACAAATATTATTGAAGAATTGTGTATTATAAAACATCTTACACTCCCTAACAATTTTATAAACCGGGATACTCTTTATGTATATGTATGTACCATATGCATGTATGTAAGTAGTTATCAATGCAATGAGCAGTCTTAAATTAGCTATACATAGTTGAAGTTGTGCTGCTACTGTTGTTACTAGTGTCATAGTTGCTTTTGTTGTTCGCAAATCTTAGACAGCAAACCCAAATAAAATTTGATTATGCTTGTTTATGGGCTTCTAATCCTATATTCTTATGCACTTGGCAATTGAATGATCAATTTATCCAATAAAAATATGTACATCTTTATAAACTGTAAAACAAATTTGATAACAAAAAATAATTTAACTTTTCTTTACTAAATATAGTAGAACGATGATCCAGGAATCGAACACATATCCCGAATTTATGCTTCTTTACTCCCCGAAGGATGAATACCTTGATCGCATTGTTCAACATGCGGCTGCCAGCCTGGGCATACGATATAATGCCTGTGCTAATGCCTTGGAGCTGGAAACCCAGACAGTAGCAGTGAACGCTCTAGCTGCCGTTCAATTTGACGAATCGATGGCAGGCAAGGATGGCTATCCCGAGAGTTTTGAATATACATTGCGTTTCCCATCGGAATTGCGAACAGCAACCGGTTTGTTTCCCAAATCATGGTCAACTTTACGGCTATATCCGGAATATCAAACATTTGGGCCGCGTAACAAAAAGGATGCCGATGGCGGTTCACCGCCTGGCTATCTAAGAGAAGGATTTTTGCCTGTACAGAATGCTTTAAGTATGTCGTTTTTGAGACTAAAATCGGGGCAAATGCTTCTACCGGATGTTATGCTGCAGCGATACCCTTATCCGGCATATTATTTGGATCCACTGCACTCAAGTCTAACCTCTCTGTTGGTCTTTATGATAACGATAAGTTTTACCTACGCCTGCACGTGTATAACAAAGGTAAGACAGATAAAAATAGCAATGGAGAATTATTTATTTTATTATTTATTTACTGTATTTCTTGTAGTCTATAACCACCGAAAAGGAGAAACAATTAAAGGAAGTGATGATAATAATGGGACTTGCCAATTGGCTACACTGGGCTGCCTGGATGGTCAAATCGTTTATCTTAATATTTGCATCGGCCCTTTTAATAATCATAATGTTGAAGATTCCCTTCGAAAACGGTGCCGTGTTGAACAATAGCAACTTTTTTGCTCTCTTGCTTTTTATGGCATTCTACGTATTTAACGTCATATGCTTTTGCTTTATGTTGGCTACATTTTTTGCCAAGGCAAGTACAGCGTCGGCCGTATCGGGTCTTTTGTTCTTTTTATCCTATGTACCAATGTTGTTTATATTAAGAAGTTACTCTACAATCGGCCATGCGACGAAATTGGCCTGGTGTTTGTTAACAAACACGGCAATGGGAATGGGCATACTACAGATTGTAGAATTCGAGGGATCCGGAAAGGGTCTTCAGTTTAATAACCTTTTCAGTTCGGTTAATGTCGATGATAATTTAAGCATTGGCGAAGTTATCGTTATGATGATTGTCTCCAGTATTATCTATATGATAATCTGTCTATATGTGGAGCAAATCTATCCGGGTGATTATGGTGTGCCGCGTCCGTGGAATTTCCCATTTTCACGATCCTTTTGGTGTAGTAAACGTAACAATTATCTGGGTGTCGAAAATCTGTCCGATACTGATGGCCACAGACCCGATCCCAAGTCATTTGAGCAAGAGCCTGAAGATGCGCATATTGGATTGCAAATAAAGAATCTAAAGAAGAAGTTTGGCAATAGGATGGCTGTCAAGGGACTATCGATCAATATGTTTGAGGACGAGATAACTGTACTCTTGGGCCATAATGGTGCTGGAAAGACAACAACCATAGCAATGTTAACTGGCATGTTTCCGCCCACATCCGGTACGGCGATTATCAACGGCAGCGATATACGCACCAATATCAGCGGAGCACGGATGTCTCTTGGAATTTGTCCGCAGCATAATGTGCTTTTCGATGAGATGAGTGTGGCAGATCATATACGTTTCTTTACCCGCATCAAGGGATTGCCCAATGCTGAAGTCGAGGTCGAAGTGGTGAAATATCTTAAATTGATACAGCTTGAGAATAAGGCAAATGCACCATCGAGTACCCTTTCTGGCGGCATGAAGCGTAAGCTATCCGCCTGCTGCGCCCTCAGCGGAAATACAAAAGTGGTGCTCTTCGATGAGCCCAGCTCTGGCATGGATCCGGCGGCGCGTCGACAACTTTGGGATATGCTACTGAAAGAAAAGGTGGGTCGCACCATTCTACTGACCACACATTTTATGGACGAGGCCGATGTTTTAGGCGATCGCATTGCCATCATGTGCGACGGTGATCTGCGCTGCTATGGCACAACGTTCTTCTTAAAAAAATACTACGGATGCGGTTATAAATTGGTGAGTTGTCTGGTTAATCCTGTAACCTCATCCACCCCACTTACTGTTTGTCATTATTAACTTGGATTTTCTGCAGATCTGTGTAAAGGAAGACGATTGTGATGTTAGCAAAGTGACGGAACTACTTAGTGGCTTCGTACCAGGCATTGAGCCCGAAAGCGACATTGGAACCGAATTAACCTATAAATTGCCCGACAACTATTCCGATAGATTTGAAATTATGCTTTCTAAACTTGATGAAAAATTATCCGAATTACATTTGAGTTGTTTCGGTGTGGGCATAACCTCATTGGAGGATGTCTTTATGAAGGTGGGCGCCGAATCGAATGCTAATCCGCTTAGAAACTCGGGTGGTTATCAAAGTGAAAATTTCAGCTACACCAATATACAGCAACAACAGCAACAACAGCAACAACAGCAACAACAGCAACAACAACAACAACAACAACAGCAGCAGCACAGTGATTATGACGAACAGTCTATACAATCGAATAATGCCTTCTCAAACCGTAATCAAAAGTTACGCGGCTTACAATTATCGGTTAATCAATGGACGGCCATGATGCTAAAGAAAATACACCTCACATGGGGCAATAAAATACTTATGCTAATACAGATCATTTTGCCGATAATATTTGTGATCACAACCATATTGTTCTCGCGCGCCGAGTCATCATTTCGTAGTCTACCCGCGATGAAAATTGATCTCAATCAATATCCTAAGGCTATCACTGTGCTGGATCATTCGCAAGTTACTAAAGGTTCGATGAAACACAATTTTTCGTTGGAATACGAGAAGCTGGCCAAGTCATATGGTGCCAACTATGAGTTCGAGGACACCGGTGACACAAATTTCTCAACATATATACTGAAAATTGGCGAAACGATGCAGTCGCGAGTTAATGATCGTTATCAGGCCGCTGCTTCAATATCGGATGATGTAATGATAGCATGGCTTAATAATCAACCATTGCATACGGCACCGTTGACGGTTAATTTGCTGCACAATGCCATGGCCAGAAGTTTGTTCGGCAAGAATTCACGCATCGTGGTGACCAACCATCCACTGCCATATACGACAAAAACCGTCCTCAATCAATTGAGCTTCGCGAGGGGTATTGGCGCCCAATTAGCAATAAACCTGAGTTTCAGTTTGTGCTTCGTCACCACCATGTACATTTTCATGCTGATCAAGGAGCGAGTGTCGCGTGCCAAGCTACTGCAGTTCGTTAGCGGTGTACGGGTCTGGACATTTTGGCTATCGCAATTCGTATGGGATATTTTTACATTGAGCATCACGGTCTTTATTACGATTTTGGTGATTGCCTGCTTTCAGGAGGAAGGGTTTAGCAATGTGGATGAGCTGAGTCGATTCTTCTTGTTGTTAGTCGTATTCGGATGCGCAGCATTGCCGATGACTTACATTTTATCGCTAGTATTTAGTGAGCCAGCGTTTGCATTCATCATAGTTGCAATGACGAATATATTTGTCGGTGTAGCAATCTTTCTCGTTTGCAATGTCATGTCTATTGAGGAGCTCGGCGTTGCGGATACAGCAAGGTTAATTGCGTCCATATGTCGCATTTTTCCGCACTTTTCACTCTCAATGGGATTGAACAATTTGTACATTAATGGAGCTACACGGAGAGCCTGTGAAAAGATCGATAACTTGCCGCCCGTCTTGATGTGCGAACTAATGCCCAAATGTTGTCGTAAGTAGTTATCATCTCCACCTCTCTCTCTCTCTCTCTCTCTCTCTTTTCCGTTCCTTACACACTCTATTCTGTTATTTGTAGCAACTGCGCTAAAGGGATACTTTGACTGGGCCACACCAGGCATACTAAAAGAGATTGTGTATTTGGTTATCATGGCGCTCATATTCTTTGCTATAATCATTATAAATGAATTCGGCATACTCAAAGAAATTCGATATTTTATATCCAAGAAATTAAAGTGAGTATCGAGAGAGTATGCATGGAGTATGCCTATTCATTTTGATCCTTATTATTACAGTAAGCCTGCAAAGCTGATGTCCGATGGATACTTTGAGGATGATGTCGAGAAAGAACGTAAGCGCATTTTGGCCATGACCAACGATGAGATAGAAACAAAAAATCTCGTTTTGAGTCGTGTGACCAAATACTATGGTAAATTTCGAGCTGTTAATGAGGTCTCGATTTGTGTGAAAGAGTAAGTTTAAATCAATCTATTCGAAGGGCTACTTCATAATGCAAATAATCCTTCTGTTTAGAATGGAGTGCTTCGGTCTGCTGGGTGTCAACGGAGCTGGCAAGACGACCACCTTTAAAATGTTAACAGGTGATGAGATAATAAGCAGTGGCAATGCCTATGTTCAAGGACTTAGTATGAAGAACAAAATGAATGAGATTTACACAAGAATCGGCTACTGCCCGCAATTCGATGCGCTCTTAGATGTCTTAACCGGACGCCAAACTCTACGGATTTTCTGTCTGTTGCGGGGCATTCCGTCCTCACAGATTCGATTTGTATCCGAGGATCTGGCCAAATCGTTTGAGTTCACTAAACATTTGGATAAGCAGACGCGTCATTATAGTGGCGGAAATAAGCGTAAATTAAGCGCAGCCCTTGCTCTAATGGGATCACCCCCAGTTGCCTATATGGACGAGCCCACCACTGGCATGGATCCGGCGGCGCGGCGAAGTCTCTGGAATATGGTATGTCACGTTCGCGACCTTGGCAAATCGATTGTGCTCACCTCGCACAGCATGGAGGAGTGCGAAGCGTTGTGCACCCGTTTGGCGATTATGGTTAACGGTGAACTCAAGTGCATTGGATCTACACAGCACTTAAAGAACAAGTACTCCAAAGGAATCGTACTGAAGATCAAATTACGTCAACAACGGCGTGGCCTGTAAGTGACAATATTGTCCATTACTTTCATTTTTCATTGTTGGTTTTCACTCACTATTATTTTTGTAATAGTTCCGTGAAAGTGCGAAGAGAAAGCTCCGCAGAAGATCTGCCCTCCACGCCCGTGCCGTACGAGAGTTCGAGCGAAATAACGATGCGACGAAGTGTCGACAATGTTCAGAATGGAACAGGGTAAGCCCACATTTTATACCAATACCAACTTTCCAATCTGCTAAAAGTACTCATGCAATATTTTTCGCCATTAGAAACAAAGTGCACGACTCCAGCATTCGAAGGCAAGAGAACAACTATAACCCAAGGTAAATTAGGCTAAATATTGTATTGCATATTGCATATAAATATTATACATTTTTACATACATATTTGTTATTGTTGTTTTTGCAGTAGACTTGATAGTGAGGATCACAAAGAGAACAGTGAGAAGGTCCAGGAAATTGTGTTGGCCAAATTCCCAAAAGCAATTTTAAAGTAAGCAAACTCCAAATACAAACAAACAAAAAAGTAAACAAATTGTATTCATTATCTTTATCGAACTCTAGAGAGGAGCATCATGGTATGTTGACGTTTTACATTCCATTGGACGCTATTAAATGGTCGGAACTCTTTGGATTTATGGAGCGCAATCGCTCGGCAATGAATGTCGAAGATTATTCAATAAATCAGACAACATTGGAGGAGATATTCTTGGATTTTGCCAAGCAACAGCGAGATGATACACGCAAACCATAGTGAGCATTTCAAACAGCATACAGATGAACACATGCTCACATGCACACCCACACACACGCACACATGCGTAGAAGACACAAGTCTTTACACCGATAGACATTGGCTTTGTGTTTATGAATTTTATGTATTAGTCACTTAATATTAATATTTTTGTTTATCGCTATAGTGGCCTAAGTTTTAATAGCTTATGATTATTAGTTGTGCTAGTAGTATTTAATTGTAACACTTAACCAATTCAACTTAACGTAATTGTATATATATATGTATATATATTAATCTAATACTGATCTAACATTGATTTATATTTTCTGTTCCTGTCTTGACCAACAAGCAGCAAGTCGGGCTTTTGTGGCTGTAGATGTTAAACATAATTGCATACCTCGGATATATCAATCACAGATCTATTTTAGATAACAACTTTATGTATTATGCTGTTCAATATCGGAGCACAAAAATATTTTCGACCTTTTATGTGAAACTTTTAAACTAACGACAATGTGGACAATGTGGTAATGAGGGTAGTCGGAACGGTACATATGCATATTTATATATATTTATTAATATTAGATGTTAGCAACTGTTATCTTGTGATCTTAAAGGAAAAATTTACTGTAATATGTAATATGTATAAGTATTGTATTGTAATAAAGTGTGTAATTTTGGTTGTCTTAAAGCGCAGTACCACTGTATTAAAAAACAACATAGAAAAAATAAAACATTTAAGAAAAGTTATGGAAGTTTTACTCTTTCAGCGTATAGCATACATACATAGTTATACATATATAAATATTATATTCTTCGACCTTCGGTAAAAAAAGAGTATATATATTCTTGCCCAGGATCACTAGCCGAGTTGATTGAGCCATGTCCGTCAGTCCATTTGTATCAACGTCAAAATCTCAGCTATTATAAGAGCTAGAGACTCCAAATTTGGCAAATGAAAAGTTTGTTTCAAATTTTTGATGTCACGGCCCCCGCCCCCGCAAATTTATAACAAAGCAAATTAATAATTATAGTTAAATTGGATTTGTATCTTAGGTATGTACATAAGTAGCTGATTGAAAAATCTAATCCTACTCCAATTTTGAATCCATTCAATCGGACAATAAACACAGAAGCTATTCAAGAAAGTATGAGCATAACATTAAAGAGCGGAAGAGCCCCTCTCTTTCATATAGTAGGCTCTAATATCAAATCTCAAAGGAAGAACTATATTCGAATCTATTTCACTTATCAGACTCTTATTTTAAATCCCAAAGGACAATCTGATGTTTGTTTATTATATATATTAAAGAGTATTTTACAATTATATACCATTTGCGACAATTGATTTCATAAACAAGCTCTGATTTCATTATATCTATTGTAGGGTACAGAGTATCATAGAGTTAGATACTTTTTATGGCAACATAGGTCGGTATGGTATTTCACTATTCCACGAGTGTCGCTCGACTGTTGCTCTTGTTATAATTGTAATTCAATTACATTCATGCCTTCATTGTCGATTGTTCCATAAAAAAGGTAAGTTACTCCAATCATAGAAACCACTAGTCAATTAATCTCTTTAATAGCTGTGATAACCTTTCGTAAAATGTTAACCTTACATAGCGAAATCGATAGTAAATTTTTTTTGGAGGCGAAACGTTAAATTTATTGATGTGATTCTAAGTGGATAAAGATATAACTGAACAATCTGCCAATAAAAATACACATTTGATTTTACATAATTTATTTGCTTTTTATATGTTTGTTTTGACTACTCTATGTTTTCCTTTTAAATACATATTTGTTAATACTTATTCATTCGTAATCTGATAGACGGATAAAAAAAATGAAAGTTATTTATCAGGCCCGCACTGAATTTCACTCTCAAAGTAAAGATACTTTCAGTGTCGGCAAAGAAATCAGAAATCGATTTGAAAGCGAAATTCGAAACATACAAAAGAATTAATTTATCAAAGACAAAAATTTTAAAAATAATAATAATGGTAAAATAATATATAAAGATAGTTAATATATACAAAAGCACAACCGCGCCAGCTTCAGTTCTCCAGCTGCAAATTTAGCTGCGGTGCGGCTGCGGCGGTGTCGGCATCGTCATCGGCATCGACAGCTGCGTCCGTTCTACTCACGGGATTCACGTCTCAAAGTACTTGTAGATAGCTGTCACATAGGACATGACCTGCGTCCAGTCGGGTCTCTCGATTTGACACATGTCATTGATGTTCTGAAAGGAATGACATGAGTATATTCATATAATACATAAGATTTAATATAATGCCCAATTTGGTGATATCTTTCTTACCAGAGTTGTGCTAATGCCAACCGATTCGGCAGCGGCAAAGGCTAGTGAAAAATTACGCCGCTTGTTGGCCGGACTGAGCGTATCGTAGGGAATGCGATCCGGCAGATAGGAATGTAGAATGGCGCAAAAGGCCAGCCCATCGTTCCACGACGAGCTAAAGTTCGTGATGTCAATGTTGCGGTAGCCGACAGTCTTGTTCTGGCACCACTTGAGCAGAGCATTGCGCTTTGAGCCACCGTTTTTTGCCAGCATATTGAGCGGATCTTTGCGCTCGCCTGTCAACATAAACAATTCATTGATTTATAGAAATATATATATATATATATATATATATATATATACATATATACAGAGGGAGATCGATCGTACCACTGATAAAGGATTTTGAGATGTTGCCAAAGCTGAGACTGGGCGGCTGCTGTTGCTGCAAGCTGGGCGTGTTTGGTGTGGAAGCCTGTGATGATGTCGTTGAGGTCGTACTTTTAGTTGACTGTTGCGACTGCTGATGTTGCAGCTGCAGCTGTGACTGCATCTGCTGTGTTGCTTTGGTTGTATTAGCTGCACTTGTTGGTGTTGCTGTTCCTGCTGCCGTTGTTGTTGTTGCTCCTCCTCCTCCTCCTCCAGCTCCAGCAAGGGATGTTGTGACAGCTGCTTCCGATGATATTGCTGTCGCTGTGCTGGGCGTGCCTGTTGCTGCACTGTTGACATTCACATGCAGATTGCTGCTTTGCAGAACGGGCAAACGAAGCTGTTGCACATAAAGAGGAAGAAAGTTAATGCATGTGTATAACATCTATATAGTATATTGATATATCGTTACTCACGCTCTCATGCCAGTCACTGGATCCGGGCAATATAATGGGTGTATTGCCTGTTTCGGGTGTGCCGCTGTTCAAACTAGACGTCGAGCTATAATGCGACTCAGTCTCATCTGTCTTTCCCTGCGGCTCCTCCAATTGATAACGATTAAGATAAAGATAAGAATGAATATATTGCGCCGGGAACATGTGCAGCTTACTTACCTGCTTATTGTTTTCGATGCTCTCGATGAGCGTCTTAACGGACAGCCGCGAGTCCTGACGACTAAAGCCAAGCTTGCTGCGTCGCGATGCCATCTCCTGCTGCACAGTGGACATCACCGATTGCTGTGTTTCCGTCTGCTGCAGTTCTGTACCGGGATAAGAGATGAAGGTTAAGTGTATCCATGGCTACTTGGGCTTATTGTCCACTTCTTACGTTGCTTGGTCAACTTATCCAGCTGCTGTTCGAGCAGTCGAATCTTCTCCTTCTGCGTTTTGTTGTCGAGCACCAACTGCTCGCGTGCGCTGAGCGCTTCAGTCTTGAAATCGTTGGCAACACGCACAGTCATCAGGAGATCTGCCTGAAACTGTTGCCATTCGTCAGCCTCGCGTTGCCGCAGCTGCATCTCCTTGTCCAGACGAGATTCGCTTTCGCTAAGCTGCAGCTGCACGTCGCCCAGATGTCGTTGCGTCTCGCTGAGCAGCTGCTGCAGCTCTGCCTTGTCCTCCTGATGGCATTTGCTTTGCACCTGCAGCTCATTGACGCGCTCCTCCAGTGTCTGACAGTCGCCGGCGAGCTTATCATTGTCACGCTGCAGCTGCTCCAGTCTGAACTCCAGATGCGACACAGCGCACTTGGCATTGTTCTTGGCCACCTTACACTCGGCTGTGACGTTGGAAAGTTGTTCGCGTAGACGTCGCAATTCCGCTTGACTGCGCGACCATTGATCCTGCAACTCAGCCAGACGCTCCTCGAGCGTATCCTTCTCTCGTCGCGCCGCATCGAGTACATCACTCAGATCTGTCTTATCACCACGTGCCAAATCAGCTTCGAGCTCCTCGATCTTGGAGCGTGCATTCTCTAGCAGCGTACTCAGCCGATTGATCTCAATGGTTCGCTGGGATACCTCCTCTTTGGCCAGCGAGTGTTGAGCTTCGCTTTGCCTGCGCTCCGCATTGGCAGCATCCAGTTGCGATTCGAGCAATGTGTTACGCTCACGCTGCCGCTGTTGCTCCAACTGAACGCTGTCCCGCGATTGCCGCAGCTCGGCCAGTTCGGCATTGAGCTCCTCCTGCTTGAGCAGCAACGCCTCGCGCTCCTCCTGTGATGTCTGTATCAGATCGAGCAGCTTCTGTTCACGTTCCGAAGTGGTCACCTCCGCGGCTGCCTGCTTAGTGTCGCGCATCAGCAGCTCTTGCAATGTGCTTATCTGAGTGCGCGACTCATTAAGCTTTTCGGTCTGGCGACACAACGACTGAAAGAGTACATCCTTCTCCTCGGCCAGGCGCTCATTCTCTGTTTGCGTATCGCTCAGCTGTGTCTGCAGATCGGCGAGCTCCTGCAGCGTTGCCTGCAGCTCCTCGTTGGTCGAGTAGTGTGTCTCCTCCATCTGGATGATCTTGTCCTGCAGACACGCTACAGATATCTCGCTTGAGGACGAGTGTTTATCCCAGTCTGGCGTAAGGCAAGGTGTTCCATCGTGCCCGGCTTCGTTTGTCTGCATTTAAATGGTATTTATTTTTCTTGTATTACAATCAATTTTACAGGGTATATTGCTTGATTGTTATCACTTACACTGGGCAGAGCTATTGAGGCGGGTGCTGAGCTATGCAATCGCTGCGAATCTTGGATAATCTGATGTTTCTCCGCGTCCGACAGTGGCGAGTTGACAACGTCCCGCAAACGATTGCGCAAAGATTCATTTTCATATTTTAGATTTCCGATTTCCATTTGCGTTTTCTCCTGTTGGTTCTGTAAGACAGAGAGACAGACAGACAGTTAAAAAGAGACAGGTGAGTATTGTATATCGAACTATTGTTGCTGTCCATGTTGTTTCTTCTCCCTTTTGTTTTGCCATTCTCTCTCGCTCAATCTCCTCTCTCTCTCTCTCTCCCTTTCTAACTAGAGTGTTGTCGTGTTCTCACAACGACGCAAAAAGCAAACACTGAGCGACGCTACGTATGGCACAGATGCACAAATAATTTATAACAAATCCATTAAATCTTGTACATCTTTTTCTTTACTCTATTAATCTTATAATATTAAGTTGTCATTGTTATAAGATTTGTAATATTTCTAACATTTGGTAAAATGACTTTTTGTGCTGACTGTATTCGAGAATTCTTTAATTAAAGGAGCTCAGTTTTCGTCTAGCCTATATAGACATATTAAATATCAATAAATTGACTTAACCAAGCGCAACGCTCCCACTGCAACAACAATAACAACAGCGACAACAACAACCAGAAGATGATGAAGAAGAGCAGATAAAACAAACAGCAGCAACAACAAAAAGAAAAACAATACATAGACAACAGTTGACAGATTTTTGTGGTTACTTGATTGACTGATTGATTGATTGATCGACTCGACTGGAGTCTTGTCGAGTCTTGTTTACCTGCATCTTTAACAAATCCCCCTTCAGTTTGGTCACCTCGCTTTGGTATGGCAGCAGCTCCGTGATGCGTGTCTCCAGTTGCAGTTGCTCGTTTCCCAGTCTCTCGAGCTGTGTGTGCAGCTCCTGCATTTTGTTGTTAGCCTGCAAAGATGTTGTTGTTGTTGTTGTTGTTATTATTGTTGTTGTTGTTACTGTTTCGTTTTAAATGCATTTATTTCATGATTACGCACCTCTAACAGTTGTTGCTGTTGCTCGTTGTTGATAAGCTGCTGTTGTTGTTGTTGTTGTTGCTGCTGCTGCTGTTGTTGTTGTTGCTGTTGATAGCTACTCGCTGCAACGGCTGCCACAGCAACGGCTGCTGCTGCTGCTGCCGATGTTGCACTGTTATTGCTGCTGCTGCCGCCACCGTTGTTGGCTGCACTTGTTGTTGATGTTGCTGCTGCTGCTGCTAATTGCTGGTAAAAATCCGCAGCGGCAGCGGCAGCCACGCCGCCATCTTGCACTGCGGCCAATGCGCTGTTGTTGCTATTGTTGTTATTGTTGCTATTACTGCTGTTGTTGTTGGTTGTTGCTGTTGGCGGTGGCGGTGGCACAGCTGCAACAGAAGTCATCAGTTGTTGCTGCTGATGATGCTGCTGCAATTGTTGTTGCTGATGCTGTTGTTGTTGTTGTTGTTGTTGTTGCAGTTGCAATTGCAGTTCCTGTTGTTGTTGTTGTTGTATTTGCTGTGGCAATTGCTTTGGCTGCTTGTGTCCTTTAATTTTGGATTTCTTCTGTGGCAACGTATTGCTTAACTGCTGCTGCTGCTGTGCCTGGCGTCGCTGCTGCTGCAACTGTTGCTGTTGTTGTGTTGTCAGCAGCAACGCTGCCTCGTCCCCCACATCGACGCCGCGTTCGTAGGTTGCGTCGTGATTGGAATAGAATTTTGTTGTTGTTGCTGCTGCTGACGCAGTATTGTTCTGCTGTTGCTGCTGCTGTTGCGGCAGAGCGGGCGCGGGCGCTGTCGATGGCTGCTGCTGCTGCTGCTCATGCGCCGTGTTGAGTGATGTGCTGGATTGGGACTTCTGACGATTGTTGTTGGAATGCTGCTGCTTGTGCGATGAGTTGTTGGAGGAGGCAGAACTCGAGGTTCCTTGTCCTCTGCGGAATAATGATTTTAGTTTTATCATTTTGTTGCAATATTTGTATTGTTTGGGGCTGTTGTTGTTGGTCTTGCAAAACGTCAATCATTAACCATCAGTTTATTTTGAGTATGATTCGTTGTCGTTAGATTTAATTGTTTATTTATTTATTATTAATAAGTTTCTTTTATTTATCGTTTTAAATTTTCGTTTGTTCGTTTTAATCGTTGTAAAAAGTAATCGTTATCGCTGTTTTATCAGTATGTAAACACTTTAACTTGTTTTTACGTGTGTTGTGCGCATTATTATTTATGTGTGTGCAAGTGTGTGCGTTCGATAACGATGACAATCAAGATGCAAGCGGCAAAAGAGAGAAAGTACAATTTCTGCAAACCAATTCGCAATGCAGGTACGAAAGGCGAATATGGCAAGCAAAACCAAATGATGAATGAAAGTTGAAAGCAGATGCTAATAAAACACACAACGCGCGACTGTTGCATGCATGCTAAACAAAAAGCAGAGGCCAAAAACAAAAACAATAACTCGTTTCTGTTGTGTTGCCTCTGACAATCGCATGCATTGTTGTTGCTATTTTATAGTATCGAACTCTCCGAGGGGGAAGAGAAGACAGGAAAAACAGAGCCAAGAGAGCGAACAATTAACAGTGCTCGGTTATGTTAACTAACAGAGCAGTGCCGACAGTGTTATAAAAGCAACAAAACTAATAATCACGGTCGAAATCAAGGCTCATTATTATGCAGTTAATAATAATAATAACAATTTAAATGCAAAGGACAGCGACGGAAGCTGCAACGTCAGCGTCCGACACACGCATACTGTTTGTGAACGCTATTTACATACAGATATCTTTTTTTTCCATATGTGTTTGCTCATGAGGCTCTTTTTCATTTTCATTGTCATCCACATTGGGGGCCGCTGTGCGCAGCATGGATTACTCATTCGTCCGTCGCGTATGGCAAATTGAGAACTTGACATGTGCAACAGAGATGGGGAAGTACTACACACGCATACCCATTGTGTGTGTGTGTGTGTGTGTGTAATATATAAACTTTATGTCTGCGCGATAAACATCACACAGGAATCATACCAATCTACAGGTTGTGCGCTCGTCTTGCGCACAGTGACGTCACAGAACTCTAGTCTCTGACTTGATTTAGAATATGTTTATTCCCAATCCTATAAACACACACACGCACACCCACTCTCAAGAAAACAAGTGCGTGGGGTAAGGGTACAGGGTATTTAGCAGTCGTTTTTTGGTTAATTACACGTTTTGTTTTATCAGGTGAATGAGTCACACACATACATTTGCGCATATTTAAATTTATCTAGATTTATCTGATTCTCTTTCGGCCATAAGATAATTGCCAATTACCGCGAAAGCAAATATGGTAAGAACAAGCTAAATGACAAAATGAACTCGTGAAGTTGTTTTGCACGTGAGTGATAATTGAAAGAAATGCGTAATATTCTGGGTAGAAATAAGGACGAGGGAGAGAGCGCAACTGCAACTCAACTAGAATGCAAGACATGCGTATGGCCGCCTGCAGTTCCCTATGGGACTCGTTTGTATGTGTGTGTGTTGCTGAGGCAACAACAACAATTAAGGTTGTCGTTGACAAAAAAACATCAGCAGCACTTAAAGAATGTTGTTATGCGTGTAATTCACACACTACAGTTATAACAACAACAAAAGCAGCAACAGCAGCAGCAACAAAGTCAACAGGCAGAGTGCTGTGAGCCGCTGCGACTGCTTAACAATAAATTGAACACACACATACACACTGCTGTTCGCATTCGAAGTATTCATTCACGGGACACGTACACACGCTCTGGCTTTCGATATGTGTACACACACGCACACACACACGCGATTAATTGTTTGCACCAAATAACTGTAAGAGGTATTTTCTTTAGCTAAGTTTTTGCACACATGCGCTCACACATACACAACACACATGCCGCACACAGTGTTAGCTAAATAAACAACAAAAAAATGGAAAGAAAGGAGAATAACAGCGCACACAAAAAAATGAGCAATGAAACTGACAACAAAACGCGAAGCGACGCGCGTTTTCTAAACGAGCCAACAGTAGACTGTGTGACCGTAGTTTGCAACCGTAAAATGTTTACGAAGCGCGCGCGCGCATGTTAACATCACAATGTTATGCCCAGAAGCAGACAACAGCGCATGCGTGACACGTTGCCCAACACTGACGTGCCAACGTATCGTTTCCAACACTTACTCATACAAAACCACCACTCACAGCATTTGCGGAGCGCGGTCAAAATTCAAATTTGCAAAAAAAAAAAAAAAAAACAAAGTAAGCCTTTCAAGCATTTTAACGTAACCTTATCTATGAAAATTTTAAATAACTTTGGTATCAATACTGTTCTACAAGCTTTAGTGTTTTTTTTTTAAGTCTTGTTCCTATTTTTAGATTTTTTTTCTTTTCAATTCCAACACTGGAGTCCAAATTATGTCCTTTATGAGAAATGTGTTCAATGGCGACGTTAAGATTGAGAAAACCAAAGAAAACGAGAACGACGATGAGTGGATTGTAAAAGATCTATTTGAAGACGGTCAGAAGTTGCCTGCACTAGATAATATTGGATCATCTCTGACCACCCTGTGGAGCGATTGCGGACTAAACGCACCAGTGACCACCTCGGAAGATGTTCTAACTCACACAGACGGTATGTCTAACGATCCCAATCATAGATACATCTTTATTTCCCCACTTTCTTCCTAAAATGCATATTTCCCCGTTTAGCAAAATCGGAGCCAAAGTCCAAATCTAAATTAACCCCAGATCAAGAATAGTCGATGTGTTAATTCCCAAACAAAACCTTTACTAAAAAAGCAGTTGCTTTAATAAGAATAATAAAGACTTGATTGTTGGAAATTCCAATTTCTCTTTGATCTTTAGACAGTGGTCCATGTTCCATGATGACTACAATATATGTATACTATGTGTATTATCTGGTTAAAGCGCTCTCCTAATATCCAAACGAGACACAGATCATCAATCAATGTCCTCGCTATGCATTAAGAAGGAAAAAGAAGATACGGAAAAAGTGCGTGCAGAACGAACCGCGTAGGGTATGGGGCACGTTCATGTATCGATTTCAAGATGTGCTTACCGCCCATGGGTCTGCTCTCGAAGTTTTCCCAGGCAATGGTAGTAGAATAGCGACGCAGCCAATAAGCCAGCGGGGAATGACAGTTCAGTTTCGGTTTCTCTTTCATTCTTTCTTTATGCTTCTTTGTGGCAATCGACTTAGTGGAGACTCTCAGGTTCAGAGACACCCGGTAGATTTGCTCGGTTTCTTCTAATGTCTTTTTCTTTCCACTATCTACCAGCGGATTGCGAGATGTGAAGGGAAAGGGGAGAAAGGGGATTGGGCAAATAACTTATTTAACAGCGGTATCTGGCAGATGCGTGTGTGTGTCTGGGGTATACCATGAGGGTTCCAGAGGAACCGCAAAAGCCACAAAGCGCGTCGACTATTTGCTGTTTTCTGCATCTTTATTTAAACATCATTTGCTATTGCTCAATTGCTGTTGTTGCCTTTTCCGTTTATTGTTAAGGTTTTGGTCAGCCGACACAGACTGGTTGAGTGAATGAGGTCTTTGACCATTTGAAGCAGACACAACGTCACTTATCGCCGGCTCTGCTGCTGCTGCTGCTGCTACTACTACTGCCCAGCGGCGTCGTGATAACCGTCAAACGAGCAGCGGCTCTCTGTGCAGAGGGTGCGCCCCGTTACCCGGGCTAGCTAACGGATCGCATTACGCCTGACTCGCGGCTCAGGCCCAGGCCCAGGCAGGCACCTGAGAAGCCCAGCGGGCAGCAGCAGCAGCAGTTAACGAGTCAGACAGCGGCTGGACACAGTCGGGCATGACATAAGTTTTCGAAAATAAAGAAAAAAAAGAATATTCCCTGTAATAAAATGAGCGTATACGCAACTCAGGTATACCCTGTAAGCAGATTCAGATTACCAATCAAAGAAGAAATTATTTGATAGATGATACACTCTGAGTTCTTGCTTGGTATACCAGTTTGGGTAAAGGTTAAATAAATCGCTTGTAGGCTACTGTGCGCATCATTGTGACGTTTTACTCAGAATTGGCCAACAACAAAATACATGTAAATTTAATTATTTTCAAAATTCAATAAAAAAAAGACCTAAAAGCGACAGCCAAATAATTCTTTCACCTAAAATCATGATAAATATAGCCCTATCAGTAAAAAACAATGTAAACAAAATCGGTGATGCATGCAGCTATTTAACCTTTACCCCAGTTTCTTTCAATTTTAATTGCTACAGGGTATACGTGCGCAAATTGCACTCTGTGGGCAGTGTTTGTTCGTCTGTCCGTTACTCTTGTTGTCTGTTTGTCGCTTTGACTGTGCGAGAGTGTTACGCCTTGGTGCGCAAGCGCTACACTATCATATCTAGGCAGGCATATATGAGAGTCGAAGTATACATATATAAGATATATAGTATTATATAAATTCGACCAGTTTAATTCGTTTTGAATATAGTATGGATATGGAATAATACTATTGTACGTTCCATAACAATCAATTTGGTTTATAAAAAGGCATTCAAGCATATCGATGCTGTAGGCAACTTATTAAGATCTGTCAACCTATCGTTCTCACCTGTTGATCAAAATATGTTTGCATAAAAGCGTGTATCTTATTCGTTGTCACCCAATGCAAACAAACAAACTCCCAGGTCTTAAGCTCCCCCTTCCCTCCAGTCCCTTTTCATCTTAATTTCCATACCGATTCACATTCACATTACCATTCCCATTCCTAGTCCCATTCCCGTACCCAATTCCCGTTTTCATGCTCGAAATATGCTTTGTTGACACGTGTGTTTATGTTTGTGTGTGTTTATCTCGCACGCTTTGTTCGCATTTCTACCATATGCTAAACATATCGCGGCGCTTGTATAACGCGCTTTTATTATTCGATTGTTAAAACCCATTATAATCCGTTTTCCTTTCGTTTCTCAAAAAATACAAAATAAATTATTTTTAGAAAACGGTTTCATTTTTTTTTTTTTATCTTTCTTTTCTGTTTTTCTGCATACAAACATAATACATAAATAATATAAAAAAGAAACTAACTCGGTTTTTCGACATTTTTCTGTTTCTCTTTTTCATGGTGTTTTTGTTATTGTTGCATTTGTACACTCATTTTGGGTTTAATATTTATGCATTTATTGTTATTGTTAATGATTTACGTTTTGCTTGTTTATGTATGTTCTCCTCTTCATCTTCTTTCTTTTGTTAGTGTTATTCATTATCGTCTCTGGCTTAGAAGTCGAAAAGTTTCACTCAAATTATATAATTAATGCGTTTTTAATTATCCGAAAACTCAATTTCGCCAGCCAGAGACGCAGTGAGGGGGACGAGAAGGGGAGTGAAAATGTCATAATTGCTATAAAACTTACCCGTCAAAGATGCAATGCAAGCGCGAAAGAGACAATCAGCGGTAACAATCAATCAACGGTACATGTACACACACACAGAGACACATTCGCACACACATGCAAGCGCATAGATGCGTTTGTGTGCGGCACTTGCACTTTGACTTTGTTTTTGTAATAACGAACACACTTAAATGCCGTTAGACGACTACGATGACGTTGTTTAACACTTGACTCTCTTCTGCAACTGTTTGCACTACGAAACTATGGAAAAAGAAAGGAGAGCACATAACGATATACATGCATATATTAGACACATACACGTATATAAATATGTATTTAAATTATGTATATTAACACACATTTTATATGTACAAATTATCCGAAAAACAATACATTTCTTATGTTTTACACACAGCTGCACTTGTAGCCACCATAGGCGCCGGCTGCGATGCCGACTGCGCAGCAGAGGCGCGAGCACGTTAATTGCATTAGAAATTCGTATGCGTGTCGCGAATGAAACCTTGCAAGACATCAAATAAAAAAAAATTATACAAAAAAACGAACTAGTTAGCTATTATTTGCAGCTTGAACTTATTTTAATAATTTCTTTGGCACAACAAAAAATTCCAAATAGACAAGCGCAGCAGAGCAAATGCCATTTGTTGTTGTTGTTTGTCTGATGGTCCCGTTATTTTTCACACACACTGTCACCAGCACCTAGATGGAGATGCAGAAATATAACGAGAAGGAGGCAGAGGTAGACACTGTGACCTCGACTTCGACTTCGATTGCGACGACTGCAGTGCACGCTTGATAGCCAATTAATATTCATTAAATAGATTTCGATGCCGTTCATTTCTGTATTGTCGCAGTTGTTGTTGTCATTATTATTCTTGTTGTTGTGTTATTTATAGACAGTGCACCGCGACCTACACATAGCGCAATTGCAGCGAATAACAGAATTACACAACAGGAAAGCCTCGACAGAGAGTGGGAGCGCATAAGAGCACATTCGAACGCGTTTAAATTACCTCTTGTCAATATTATTAAATTTCAAATTGCTATTATTGCGGATGCCTTTGCTGCTTGTTATGCGTTAGGCAGCAGTGGCTTTGCTTGTTTGTGTTTGCTGCAGCGGCGTCTGTTTCTGTTTGCCTTTGCGGCCAGTGTGACCGTGGCCGGGTGTTCAAATAATATCAACATACATCACATAAAATACCAAATACAGTATTTTTGCATTGTTTATTTTGCAACAATTAACAAAATAATAGTAAATTATCATTCATTAAATTACCAACTTAATTATGTGCACAGTTTACTCCTTTGTTTTGCCGGAGTCGAAGGGTATCTCCTCTACTTTGTTGAATCCCGACATACGAATAATTTTGCCTTTGCCTTCCACATTAATGTGCTTGGCAAATTGCTGCGCCGGCGACAGGGCCATGTCCGCCTCTGTTTTGTAGCCATAGTACTTGGCCCAATCGTTACGGCCAGTGTAAACCATGTAGCAGACCATGCCAAAAGCTTGCCAGGCCAATATCGCATATCCAATGCTTAGTCGACGCTTCCATAAGTCAGCACGATGTTCGGGAATCGGATTTGTGTGGCGACGAACAAATCGTCGCAGCCATTTCATTTCAAACAAGGCCATTTTTGTAGGATTTCACGATGCCCCTTATATAAAACTATTTCAATCCCGAGTTTTGTAACGCGATCTTAAAATAAGAAAAAATATTGCAAAACAGGCGAACAGCTGTTGTTAGCCGATAGAGATGACCAGCATGTTGATTGATAGAAATATCATTTAAGATATCGATATAATTAGAAATGGATTTTCAAAAGTTTGAGTGCTATCAGACACTAACTATTAATAAATATATATATATATATCTGTTAACCGCATAAAACAATAAGGAGGATTCACCTATTTATTTAAGAAAATTGTTCAAAAATAAATATAAACATTTTTGTCACTTACGATAGACAGCCAAATGATAGTCATTTCTCGTCTCCAATTGTTTGTACATCACGATATTATTTGCATTGTCAGCCGTTGTTGCCTGCGCAGTACTCTCATTGTCAATAAGAAATAGCCAATTAAACACAATTCAAACGGTTATAAATCAATATGCACTTCTGATTAGCGAAACGCCTACATAACAACAAAGAAAGTGTTTTTCCTTTAAACAGCTGGTATAACCTTTTTATCCAAGTGGCAACGCTATTGAACAAACGGTGCTAAATAGAATGAAATGTTGTTTTTGTTATAACATAACGCTATTTGTGGCCATTTGGTTTGCCATTTCAATTTATGATTTCAATTTTATGCAAAATAATATTCTACAAATTGCCTCAAAATTACTAAAGGTAGGTAAGTTAACTCCTAAGAAGAGTTTCAAACTATAAACAAATATATGTTAGATTCATTGGTCGTTAATCATATTTTGATGTATTGTGATTAAAGAAAAATATTTAGGTAGCAGCCCGTACAGGAGAAGTTGAAGTTGCATTGCTGCAAAATGCCAACAGCTCAGCAATTGCCACAGCAACCACAACAACAACAGCAGCAGCAGCAGCAATTTGCCAATGAGGATAATAATGGCGTCAATGATGTTACGCTGGAGGAAAACAACATGCCAAATTTATCAACACTGTCACTGGATGAGCTAAAGCAGCTCGACAGGGATCCCGGGTTCTTTGACGATTTCATTGAGGAGTTGTCTGTGGTGCAGCATTTGAATAAGGAGCTGGATTCCATGATGAATCAAGTGGAGACCATATCACGTAAGCCAATATATGAACTTACGAACTCTGAACAGTAAATCTTGATGAACTATGTACGTGTATATAGGTGAAAACGAAAGCAAGGGCACACATCTGGTGGAGTTGAAGCGACGGCTTAGCGATGACTATACGGCGTTGAAAACGCTTGGAGAAAAAATGTGACCAGCTGAATAAGAAGTACTTGAAGAAGTCGGAGGAATATGCGCCACAGCACATCAGGGTAAACATTTCAAATATGCTGAATAGCCCCAAGTTCAAATCTTGATGATGCGATTTCCTTCTCTGTTGTAGGAATTGCTGCAAATTGCCGCTTCAAATGCCGATGCTGACTGCGATCGTCACGTAGAACATTTCCTTAATGGCAAAATCGATGTGCAAACCTTTCTTAATACCTATCAGAACTCAAAGAAAATTAGCGCAGAGCGCAAGGCCAAGGAGGAACGCCTTGGAACACAGCTCAGCGCCCTGGAGCGTGCCGGGATCTAAGCGGAATCTCTGTCTAATATTGGTATTGGATTTAAAGCCTCAACTCGTTTTTTGTGTTTTACTGTTAACGCTCTCCACAAAGCCGCAATATATAGTGAATAAGTATTAGCAATTTAATGTAGTATACCGCGCTCTTGTGAATCGTTGCAAAACTAGTTATATATAAATATTAATACAATTGTAAGTCGGTAGGGCAATCAAATTATGGCTCTTAATTGTATTTTACTACAGAGTTTGTTTAATAATCAAAAAACATATATAGTGTATTTATTGTCGCGTTAGTGAGACTACTGTATGTATATATATGCGGCTTTCCAGATGATTATTGAACTGAATGTATGTGTGTTGTACCAAGGAAATATAAAATGTATGACTTATATAGATTTACAGAAATAAAAGTTTATGTTTTAAAGATGAACCATTTAAACCATTTTACTTTAAACAAAGTCACCATCTTTAATTTATTCATTTGTTTGTTTTTTACATAAATCTATTTTCTCGTTAGAAAACAATACCTGTTTTATGCTTTGCTTTAATAATATCATTATTCAAATATTCAACAAGACCGCCAACAGCAATTCTCAGAGTGTGGCAACTCTAATCGCTTCAGTTCTGTTGATATTGACTTTACCGGCAACATTCTGCGCATGCGTTTACCAACACTTTCGAAAAGTAATATAAAGTCAACAAGAACGCTGTTTTTTACCGCCATTTTATCTAGTCAGAACACTAACTGAGTTAAAGACGATAACATTGCGAACGAACACAAAGTTTGCTATAAATCGGATAAATTAAAACATTTAGTATGGGTAAAAAGTGTGTACTTTGCCGTAGCTCTGCAGTAGACGAGCTGCATCTCGGGCCAATACACTCTCGTAGCGATATAGATGTACACCAAAATTGTTTGGTAATTAAAATTTCGATTTGCAACAACAACAAAACAATTAACAAATTCCTTTTTGTTGAATGCAGTATTTGAGTTCGGCGCTGGTTCAACGAGGTCATGGACAGAGTGCAATATTGGATTTCAGTCTCAAGGATATTCGTGCCGAAGCACAACGTACGAAACGTATGGTAAGACTTTCCATCATTGATTGATTGTGTCGAGATTGTTATCTGTTTTGTTTTGTTTACTTTTCCAGATATGTTGCTACTGCTCCAATGTGGGAGCCAACATTGGTTGCTGCCATCAATTTTGTCGGAACACATTTCACACCTACTGTGGCATCAAGTACGATGCACAGAATCAGTATGTAGGCACATACAAATCCTTTTGCAATAAACATATTGTGCCCCACAAGTCGCGTCCCGCAGACGACGAGGAATGCTCAATATGTTTTGACAGACTGATACCCAAAGGCAAATCCTTCAGCTTCACTAGATATATATATGGTAAATGCTGCGGCCACGGCTGGTACCACAAGTCCTGCCTGCAGACGTATGCCAACTCTTCAGGCTACTTCTTTAAGTGCCCACTATGCAATGATACCACTGAATTCTTTTCGGTCAAAAAGTGGGGCATCTGTGTGCCAAATCGGTAGGTTCAAGATCCTTGTTTTATATATACATAGATAGTAAAAATATAAAAATCATGCATTTATTGCGTTGCAGTGATGCCGCCTGGGAGGAAGGCGACGCTTATGCCGATCAGCTACAGGTATCACAGGAGTGCACCGCGGCCAACTGCCTGAGTCCCGAGGGACGCATGGCCAGTAGCGTATTGGCATTACATTTTTGTGATTTTTGCGGATCGAATCCGGTGCATCCGCAATGCATTAAAAATAATGGAGTGGACTATTGCTGCAATGATTGCTGTATAAACCGGGCGAACATTGAGTTGAATAATTCCTCTGATGATAATATGAATAATTCCTCAGATGATGAAGAAGATCCATTGGACAAGATTGACATATTATTAGCAAGATCTTCAAGGCAAACTATAAAACCCACTGCTATCCAAGGTAAATATCACAACAATCCCAATCGACGGTATTCTGATAGTGACTTTCTCTCTGCAGCATTTGCATTTACGGATAAGGAGAATCTTAGCTCAATAGCTTGTCCAAAACGAGGGCGTACCATTGAACCCCATCGAAGGATCTTGGAGATTCCGGAGCCAAATAGGGAAAAGGAGAAGGAGGCAGATCGAGACCAGCAGGATGGTAAGCCGGAACAAGAGAGTGAACAAGCGAATGGAGAGAAGGACAACGACAAAAAGGCTATGAATGAATTGAGAAATGTGCAGCCAAGAGTAGTTTTAAGCCGCTGTCAGCCAAGAGTAATTTTAAGCCGCCGTCATACCAGTATCTACACTCCATTACAAACAAATGCAGAAAATCCTAGCTCATTGGGACCGCAACGGAAACGTCGCTCACAGAGTCTCGCGTCCCAAATGTCTCCATTTGATATTTCCTGTGTGGCAAATCGCACGCGAGCTCGAAAAAGCCTTAAACATATATAATTTGAAAATTATATGTACATATATAACCGGTAAATTGACTTCTGTTCTGTAAAAAATTAAGTTACCCGTTTAGTTAAGTTTGAAGTATGTTCTGCATGTTTTGTTTTAATAGATTATTTATTCGAACTGATAATTTTTTAAGTGTTTCTCATCGTCGACTCGATCTCATTATAACATAAATTAGACAGAGAAGGCAGATAAGATGGAATTCTTGAAAGTTCTCATTCTAATTCGTAATCCAAGTCTGTTACGAATGGAAGTGCGACTATAATAACGTTAATATATATAAAGTATTGATAAATATAAAAAATAAATATTGCTTAAACTTAATTCTGAAATATCTGAAAGATATAAATCATCTAAAGAAAAGGTTTTTATTAAGAATTGATTTTAAAACCTGAAGTCGCCACATTTTATTGTATTGAAAGGAGTAACTGAAATTAATTTTTTTTTTGTAAATGTTACATAAATGTTAGTATTTAATTTTAAATACGACTATATTTATATGTACTGGCGGCATTTCTGAGAAACGATATATATCGTTATATACCTTTGCTCAGCATAAGTAAAACTCTTTTTTCTCTTGTTGCTACAGCAATAATAATGAAATATTAATTATGTTTATAACAGTTCCGATTAGTTCTCACTTAACGTGAACTGCATTTAAATTAGTTCCATTTATTGTTCCAATGAGCTGTTCGATTGAACTAGCCTTAACGATATGATATCGATGTATCGCTGGTTCTAAATTAATCGATGGTCTTCTAACATCCCTAATATATTCGTGCGTTAGTAATAGTTTACTCATAATAAGCATTTAATTTAGGAATGAATATGATATTATTAAAGATATTGCATCCAGTCAACAGTGCAGGTGAAATACATTAAGTGTGAGTGTGAAAGGAACGACGACGAGAGGCATAGTTCGCTGGCATTGTGAGCGAGAAAGGAAAAGAGGGGGAGACAGAGAAGGAAAACGAAAAGGAGAGGGCGACTTGCTAATTTATTGTGCGTGTGCGTTGTGTTCGTTGGCAGTGTGTGACATTAATAGGCTCTGTAATTATAATATTTTCATAAACGCACAGAGAAAGTAGCCGAAAGAACATAATTCATAGAATACAAAAGAAAATCAACAGAAAATTAACGCGTTTTATCATAAGCTAAAATTCCATTGTGCTTCCAACAGCAACAGCAACAACAACAACAACAACAACAATAGAAACAGCAACGAAAACAACAAGTCTCGCCTCCGTCTGACTGTTAATGCCTTGCCGCCTTCCCAAACGAATCGCTGATAAAATATACATGCAAAAGCAGCAACGCCAGGCAACAACAGCTACAGCACCACCGTAAAGTACTCTGACGCCGGGAATTAAACACAAAAAAATAAGTAACAAACTATAAAAAGTCTTCGTAAAACAGCAACAACACCAATAACAATAGGCAGCTTATCACACACACACACATACACCCGCATCATCAGAAGCAGCAGCAGCAGCCAGAAGAACAACAGTTTATCATATTATTTAAGCAACCGGCGGCGGCAGCGGCAGCGGCAGTAGCAACAGCAACCCAGCATCAACGCTGCGCGAGAGAGAAAAAGAGAGGGAGAGAGCGCGACTGAGAAGAGCCACTCGCCAGTGTGTATGTGTGTGGGTGTGTCGATGTGTGTGTGTGTGGGAGCAAGGCACAGGCACGGCAAACACCAGTAACACCAACAACAACAACACAAACACCAGCAGCAGCAGCGGCAGTAACAAGCATTAACCGCAGCAGCAGCAGAAAAAAAAACCGATTTTTTTTTTGCACAAATATATTTGCATTGTTCAACTTTAACGCCAGCGTCATCGCTGCTGTCGACAGAGCAACAATAATAACAACAACAGCAAGAACTGCAACAATAACAACAACAATAGTAGCTCCAAAATGGCACGCCACTTTGATCATATGTTCAAGCTGCTTATAATTGGCGACAGCGGTAAGTGCAAATATTTACACACACAGACAACACACACACATGCACGTACTCAGACAACGTGTAGTTGCATTTTTGCATACAATTTTTCACCTGTCCAACAAAGCAACAGCAATAACAACAACAACAACCTTATAAATAGCAACAAACCAAAAAACAACAGCGGCAACCTCAACAACAACAACAATAATAAAAGAACCGCACTGTTTGTGCTCAATTTTATTTTTTGTGCGTCGGTTTAGGGCAAATTTTCATATTTTCTGCACCGTTTTCTTTGTTTTTATTCGTCTCTCTGCTGTCTGCGTGTGTGCTCCATCAGCTGATTGCCGCCTCTGTTCACAACTCTCTGTCTGTCTGCCGTCCCTGTTCCTCTCTATGTCTGTCTGCACTCTGTAAAATTGTTGTTGGGATAACTCTTTTCTCTGCATCGTTTAATGCTGCCTTGATTTGTTTCTCTTTGTCTTATCGCCGTCTTCACTTTACACCTTTTATTTATGTTTACTCTGTTTGTTTATCGATTACACGGCGCGCTTTTCTGTTTTTACCACCTTTGCTCAATGTTCAGAGAACACTCCTTTGCGCTGCTCTCTTTTCTGAGTCACTTCCGCAAACGTTTTGGAAGTTTGATGGTTGTTACTATATTATTTGTTGTTACTATATTACTAAGGATCCTTATGAGATACTCCCTTCCATTGGGAGTTCCTGCTTTTCCTTTTGCCTTCTCTTCTCTTTTGCTCTCCTTTTGCGTTTCTATTTTTTGACTTACTTCCGCAAACGTCTTACTGGCCTGTGAGTGAATTTGAGAGGGAATATTGTCAGTATATCATTTTTAGCGGGCTTCTGTTTCATTCAGAGTTACTGCTCTTTCTTTTGCCCTATTTTCTACTCTCGTTTTTTTTTTTGTCTCACTTTCGCTGACGTTCCATTGGCTTGAGAGATTGTTCTTCATTTATGCAGGTTTCTTTCTGTGTTTTCGGCATTTATGTTTACTCATTTCCGCAAGCGATTAACTGAGCATGTGCTTCAATGTTGCCTTCTATTCTTTGTAAAAAATAATATAAATAATTTTCAGAATTTTGTTATGAATCCCAAACGATCGCGCGGTTTCCTTTGTTGTTGTTGTTGCTGCTGTTTCGTTTGTAGGGCGTTTTGTGAAACTGCATTTGTAATTAGAGAACGTCTAAATGAATTCTTGTTGTTGTTGTTGTTGCCGACTATTGTGTAAACAAAACATATTCCAACAATTGCTGAACACTTGCACACACACACAGAAACACATACACAAAAATAGAGAGAGATCGAGAATTAACTAGAACTCCACTTGCAACTCGTATTTCCTCTTCATAATTTTAATCTCTTTCTATTCTCCTACTCGCAGGTGTGGGCAAGTCCTCGCTACTCATACGTTTCTCAGATGACACATTCTCGGGAAGTTACATAACGACAATTGGTGTGGACTTCAAGATCCGAACTGTGGTCATCGATGGACTGCGAGTGAAGCTGCAAATCTGGGATACTGCCGGACAGGAGCGTTTTCGCACCATCACCAGCACCTATTATCGTGGCACGCACGGCGTTATCATTGTCTACGATGTAACGAATGGGGATTCGTTTGCGAACGTGCGTCGCTGGCTGGAGGAGATTCAGAACAATTGCGATGTGGTGAACAAAGTATTAGGTAAAGTAAATGTAGCAGAATCAGCTGCGACTATATGCTAACGGGGAATCTTGTGTATAACATGTTCACTCTCTCTTTTCTTGCAGTGGGAAATAAGAACGACGATCCGGATCGCAAGGTGGTTATAACGGAGGATGCGCAACGATTTGCACGACAAATGGATATTGAGCTGTTCGAGACATCCGCCAAAGACAACCTCAATGTGGAGGATATGTTTCTGTCCATAACGCGGCAAGTGTTGAATCATAAGCTGCGCCATGCCCAAGATGAGCAGCAGAAGGATCGCATCATTGTCACTAACAAGAAGGGGAATCGGAAACAGAACAAATGTTGCAGTTGAAAACGACGCTGCAGCCGGAGGAACAGCAACAGCATGATGATGATGAGGATGATGTTGTGGTGACGAGTAGTACATGTTCATATGGCATACTTTCCACACTCACAATCCCCCCCTTACACATACAAACACACACACACACACACACACACAATACCGTTAGAGAAACATGTAGTTTACACATACACTTGAGACAAATTTTTTGTTTTTTTTTTGTTTTAATCTTTTGTAATGCTTCAGAGCCGTAAAAAAAGTGTAAAGCGCAATTAATTGTATTTAGCAATTTGTATACATATTATATACATGCATGCATATATATACACATATATATACATATTTATACTAAATGTAAACATATATTTATATATAAATATATGTTAAATCAAATTGCATATTTATACAAGAATATATTTATATTTGAAACAGAAACGATTGAAACAAAATTGTATTTACAATAAAAATAATACTGATAATGATAAAGATATACCTAATGGTAAAGATGCAGATAAAAGTACGATAATAATATTAAAACTGACAAGAGACATAACGTGAAACAATAAGTGCGAATGTGGCGCAGCTGAGAGAACGAGACAGAAAATTAACAAAGAGAAAAATTTGAAAAAAAAGGAAACATAATATTGTACGTCTATCAATGTTTGTATCAATGTACTAGATCAATGGCATTTTGTAAAAAATATAAATTCTACTCTTGACGTACTCACGTATTAAGGCACATAGCCTCGACTTAATCTGTGGATATACTATATATGCCAAGTCCAAAATTCCAATATATTTAACTTATCACTCTTGACTGTTTTGTTCCCATTTCTATCTCTCTCTCACTCTCATGTCTGTTAACTGTTTTCCAAATGCCAATTTAGATATGAAACTGAATTCAATATTGTATATGAACTTGTAGTTATATATTGATGTAGACATGGAAATCGATAACGTATGTATATGATATATTTGTATGTATTGTGTTTACATAGACGCGCGTGGTTTTCCTGTGTTTCAACACCAAATATATCAATAGGACGGCAGGCTTTAAGAAAGTGCGGTAAATCCATAGTTAAATACAACTTCTATTAATGTATATATGTATATGTACACCGCGATATATGTATGGGTGTGTGTGTAGATATTTCCATTCTACCAACCAACCACACACACACACACATACACACTGAGCAGATCGAACGAGTATGAACGTTATAAAATAAAGCAACTAATTCAATTTTTAATGAACTTTCTTGTATTCCTTCAAATTCAGTTCGAATTGAGTTTCAGATTTCTCTTTCCACATAATGGGGTATATTTCTAGGGTCTTCTACGATGTTTTGACAAAGAATCGCTGTGGATAAGCACGCCAGAAAATCATGATAACTATCGCTTTTCATTTCGCAGAACATGAACACATGTAAATACATGTGTATAGTATTATGTATAGTATAACTTAATTTTTATTGATACCGCTAATTGTTATACGATTCTCGATTATAAGGTGTAATATAATCCTAGTAAAGCCTGGCGAAAAAGTATCATGTGAGTTTCGCTGCAGATACATATGAATGTAGGGTATAGAGAAAGATCAGGGGTGGATTATAAACATACTCATATCTAGTAGGTATTTATGAACTATATATACACTATATTTCTTTTCATCTGGTCTACTCTATTAATATATCACCTATTATATTTCACGTTTCACTAATATCGCTTAGATTGTAGAATTGTATATCAATTATAATCCACACTGTGTACATCTACTGCATTATATTACTGTATAATAGTCCCTGCTTGTTTCCAAGCTCCAATCAAGTTTTTCAATAGAAAGATGGAACTTCTGGTTGGGATGATACAAACATATGAATATTTATGTATTATATACATCTATTCATCAAGAAAACGTATAAGTTGTTCCACCTTCTGCACAGTTATAGGTTGAAAACTCATATCTTTAGCGGAAACGTTCACGTTGTTTCACCATCTTCACAGTTACAAGCTGAAAAGTCATATCTTTACTCGGAACAAGAATATATAGGCCCATGTAGAGCATATGTCACTTTGAACGTTCTCAGAGCAAACAACTTGTTCGATTTTCTATGTTTTACGTATTTTAATGCAGTTTTCATTTATTTCTCGCTATTTTACAAGTTACTCAAGCTGTGCATGACCCAATGTCGTGTGTGTAAGGGTGACCGTGATCCGTGATTAGAGATCGGGGATCAGAAATTAGGTGCATTCGATAGATACGCAGACGCAGACGTCAAGTGGAGGCAGGCAGTGCGGCGTTTGCTATTCCCGCGCGGGAGTGCGGTGGGACTGGGGTTTGGGTGCCATCTCAGTGGTACTTGGCCACAGGGAAGGTGCGAGTCTGGCGGCAGGAGACCAGAGCATCGCCGGACTGTCCAGCCGGACAGCGGCAGACGGCGAGATGCGCCTTGGCTTCGCAGCTGGCGCCAGTTGCGCATTTGCCTATGCAAGGATCGACGCACTGGTAGTTGATGCAGGCCCTGTGGTCTGGGCACTCGTTGTTGCTCAAGCACTCGCCCTGTAATTGTTTGATAAGTCATGACATAGCGGTGTAAGTGTGGAGAGGTGGGGCGTGGTGAAGCGAGCTTACCCTTGAGCAATGTGACAGCGGGTTGCCGGTGTGACCGGGCAGGCAGTTGCAGACGGGTCGCTCGCGTCCCGTGTTATCGTGGCCGGGCACACAGATGGCATTCGTGCCGCAGGGATTCGGTTCGCAGAGATCTTCCTTGGTAAAGGGGCGACAGCGCACGAAGGGATCGCCAGTCATGTCGCGCGGGCAACTGCAGACGGGTGTCAGACCGCGCAGATTGCAATCGGCTCCAATGCCGCAGGCTCCCTCACAGGTGTTTTTGCAGATGCCATAGAAGCATGCGGGTCGTCCAGCTGGGCAATCTACATCACCATAACACTCCGGCCGGCATTCGGTGTAAGCGCTGCCAATGTACCCCTTGGGGCAATCACACACGGCACGGTGATTGGCCACTGTCTTGCAACTGGCCCCAGTGCCGCACTGGCCGCATGCTGGGACGCACTTGTAGTTGCTGCACATGTCACGGCCACCACAGTCGCCATCGTGCTCGCACTCGTGCCGGCAGCCGCTCAGCGGATTGCCCAGATAGCCGTGCAGGCAGGAGCATGTTGGCACGCCGTTGATAATCTCGCACTTGGTGTTGATGCCGCATGGGCTGGGATGGCATTGTTCCTCTGTAAAAACATCAACATCATTAATATCGACTATACGGGAATTGCGAGTATATGCAACGATTCTGGCCGCCACTGTTGCCCACAGGTGCGGGCAGAAAAATGTGCGCACTGCTGCGTAAACTTTGTTGCGGCAACTCGACTCTTAGTATACATATGGTGTTCCGTTCGTGTTTACAAATATATATATACTATAATACATTATATATAGATATATGTTATATATATGTTCCGTTCGTATTTACAATATATATACTATAATACATTATATAATATACATATTCTTGTTCAATTCTTGGCTGACAAATGTTATTTTATTTTAATAAAATCATTCAAGACTGCTAAGAATGCAAACAGGGCTGCCATGTCAGCTATTTTATGGCTAGATCCAGCTACTTTGAGACTGCAAAAGTTATACAATTTTATGAATGTTGCTCTAGCTATTTTCAATTATGGAAACTCCATACAAGCAGCTATTTTGTCTATGAAACTATATACAATTCAGCTATTTTTTTATTTGATTGTATCTACTTTTATTCGATAAAAACTGTTGGCAACACTGAATGCAACGATAGAAGTTATTGATATATAATATATCAAATAGAAATCGATATTGAAGTTAACTTGTAAAAAAGTTAAAGTTTCTCCCTGCATTCTTTTTTCGCTTTCGATTCAGAATTTTCAATTTGCATTTTATTTTACTCCAATTTGATTTATATGCATTTGCAATTAGTATTCGCCCTAAGCGCATAAATCGAAGCCAGCGAGCAAAGCTGCACACAGCCAGAGAGACGTATTTTGGAGCAAGGTATATAGTACATACATATGCACATATGTAGCCATATAGAAGTGTGTGCATGGACACCATATAGGGACAATTGAGTCGCCCAAAGGCACTTAAGATGCGTGTGTGTCGCAGATATGCTTTGTACTATATAGCGCACAGTATGTTGTTGTGTATGGTTTATGTGAGGGGTATCCGATTTGTGCTTGTATCGGAAAGTGCGCACTATTTATGCATAATGCAAATCACAAACAATGGGAGCTGCAAACAATGGGAAAGGTTAGGAATAGGGATGCGGATTGGAGGGGAATGGCAGTTTGAATTGACCAAAATCTATAAATAAATATGAAGCATTTGGTCGAAACTTGACTCGATTGCAACGATTATGGCGCAATTTTTGTCATGGCAACTTGAATAAGTTTCTCGATTATAATCAACTGTTTGTCGGGACAAGAAACAGTGGAGCAAGTGGAGAAGAAGAGCAATGAAAGCAAATTATGAGCACAAATTATGCGCATAAATGAGCTTTGACTATTGTATAACGATATCGAAACACGACGACACTTGAGCCTGGACCTGAACCTGGACCTGGACATGGATCTGGAACGGGTCACTGCGATTTATTCGAGGGCAATTTCAAGTGGACAACCTCCCTAACTTCCCTGTTCAATTATTTGCGCTCTGTTATTGTGAACCCTTCGGGCTTGGGTGTGGGTGCCAATAGTGAGGTCAGAGGTTAGGGGGAGGTGACCCCGATAAGCTGCAAATGAATTACATGAGCCCGCATAAATCACAAACACAAATTATCAACATAATCAACAACTGACAGGAATTGATCGACTATTCAGTTACCCAATACCATAACTTTCCTAAAAAAAAAAACCCTAGAAATTAAATATAAATAGAAATCAATATATATAAATATTTTGCAATCATTCAAGTACTTTCTGTGAACATATTATTTGTATGTATAATATTGTATATACATATAACTGAAGGTGTTCCATCACCTGCAACTAGAGATGCTGATTAAATCGTTGCGCATTCAGTTAATTTATTATATAAAGAGTCTACTGCGTATCCATAATCGGAAATTGAGCTGACGCTTCTGGTTTGAATTTCGCCTTCCCCTACTTGGCCCGTCCTTGATCTTGACAATTACGAAACGAAAACCAGCTAATTTCCATAAGATTACAAAGAGCAAGTGCGTTTTGTATTGGGCGTTTTTATTGTTGTTGTTGTTGTTGTTTTTATTGTCATTGTTATTGTGCTTATGCAGGGCAACCTACATGAAAAAATGAATACCTCGCGGAATACGAATACATTGATTGAGTGCCATGAAGGCCCAGCCCGAAAATGGCTATTTTTGGTGAAAACAAGTTGAGATTGGTTTTAAAGTAATTGCGCTATAATCGACGAGTAGAATCAGCAACAACAACGTGTCGCAGCGTTTCCTAGATCTATATCTGAAAGGGGTGTTCTTGGTAGTTAAAGCATTTTCAAAATGCTTTATTGACTTATTTTATTTGGGATCAAAGGAATTTAGTAAAAACAGTCAATCTATTCTTTAATGCTTATCCAATCCTTAACTTATTATCTGATGTTTTTGACTTAGGAATGATGTTTGAGGATTCGTAATGTAGAACCTTAAGTTATAAATTTGATAGGTTTTGATTGAATGAATTGATTGAATTGAATTCTAAGGCTGGCTACAAAAATTTGGAATATATATTATTATTCAGGCTAATAGCCTAGCCTGTCATTTTACAGGGTATATATTGGACAGGATTTACGTTTCATTGCGCAGCTTGGCTTACCTGGGTCATTGAGATGGCAGGAGGTGTAGGGATCTCCATTGTAGCCAGCCGGGCAGCTGCAGACGGCCACATGATTCCTGGCCTGCAAGTGGAGGCAGATAAATAAAATTGAGTGCGGGATGTAGAGGAGAGTGGGGGACGAGGAGGGGTTAAGTGTATAACGTACGTCACAATTGGAGCCGATGCCGCAGGCACCGACACATGGGTTCACACAGCGATTGTCCTTGCACTGCAGATCGCCGCGACAGTCGACGTTGTCCAGGCACTCGCCGCGGTTGCAGTGTGTCAGTGGGTTGCCGCTGTAGCCTGGTGGGCAGGAGCAGACCGGACGGCCGCCGGATGCTTCCTGGCAGACGGCGTTGACGCCGCACGGATTCCCACTGCAGCCGTATGTCTGGGCAGCTGAAAGAGAAAGGGGGCGAGAGGGCCAGTGTGGGGCGGGGCGAGAGGTGTAAAGGTGCATAAGGTAAGTCAACAAACTAATTTGCAATAAGTACAGGGTATCTGTGCGTGTGAGAGACAAGGGTGGTGTATGTGAGAGAGTGGGGTATTATGCGTGTGTGTGTGTGTGTGTGTGTGTGTGTGTGTGTGTGGAGAGTGTTATTTATGACTCGGGATTCCTCGCTTAGTCGATGAGCAGGTGCTGCAGATGGTTCGGAGAGTGCTTCGTCTGTTAGCTCAGTTTCAGAAAGAGAGGGGGCTGGGGGGGATTGTTTGTAAATACCACGTGTGTAGACCGGATCTTGATAGATCACGCGCTGCAGGGAACGCCCATCGCCATAGGTGTAATACGTACGATACGTGCAGTTGACGCAACGCTTATCGAGTTTTTTACCTAGCGTACTGCCACAGCCCAGAGCCAGAACCAGCATCAGTGCCACGCCCACCAGCTGCCGCTGCTGCTGAGGAAACTGAATGCAGAGTAAGGGAGAGAAAGATGATAGATGTGTTTAGTATATAAATGATCAAATATTCGGATATACATATGGGAAACACAATGTTTTGCGATTTCCAAAACTTAACAATTTAAAACAAACTTAGCATATAAGGACAATTGTGTATACCGATATCTGAGATAATAAGAAATTAATTTATAATAAATGTGTTCGATTTTTGACAGATCAAGAATATATGCATATACATCAATCCTAACAGCCCTTCTACCATATCACATTATAGCTCTATCCCGACAAAAAACTGCACTCATTTACTGTCCAGTATAAAGACTGTCCATTATATAGACCAATCAAGTTATATATGGTGTTCACTCTAACATTTTATCGCATACGCTGACTTTTACCATAGCACTATAATCACTTTGATTTGCAAAAACATCCATAAATAGCTGCCATAGTTAGTTCACTCAATGCGTCATGCAATTAGCTTGTAAAATCGAAAACCACAAAAAACAATATTAAAAAAAATATACATATAACAAAAATATACAAAAAATACACAAATTAGGTGTCGTCGTCATCGTCATATACTCGTCATGATTTTTACGAGCGCGTCAGCGTTGGAATTAGTTAAGCTACTTACTGACTGGCGGAGATAGCCAGCGCAGGTAGCCGGCGTTAGCCATATTTGGCTAAGTTCTACAATGGTCCCATTCCAACTCTCCTGCCCTTCTCGTGTCGCCCACCCGATCGATTTGTTGTTCGACTTGTTGAGTTAAAGATGATTCAAGATTCGACCGAACTCGGTCAAATTCAGTTAAATTATGCAAATTGGAAGTCGCTCGGCTAACGCAATTGTCCGATTGAATTGCTTTTTAGCCGCCCCAAAAGGCCTGGATGCATAATCGAATGGCTCTTCGGACGAGCCCCACAAGACAGTGGGGAGTTAGGGTTATAATATTTATGGCATTCAAATTAAGTGATTAATCGATCGAGTATTGATTTAAAGTTTAGACAGTATGTAACAGTATGACAGTATATATAAATACAAAATAATATTCTACTATATATATTATATATCTTCGTATTTTTGCGGAACTATCGTATCGTATTGAATGCAGAATTGTTTAAAAATATTTATCTCATATTCCTGTAACAAATAAAAACCTTAATAGTGAGTTTAGTTACTAAATAAATTGAGTTTAAATTTTATCGTATGTAATTTTTTTTTGTCCAAATTGTCCCCGAAGTATCTTTAATCCCTACAATTTTATTTGATTTATAACGATGCATTTTATACTGATTTATTTCATTATTTTCTTTCTTCCTTGAAAAGTCTTTTATGCGTTAAATTTAAATAAATACAAGCTGAGTACTCAAAGAAAACTTTCCTGTAAAATTATCGCTTTTGACATACGATACTTTCGCAAAAATGCGACGATATGTCGGTAATTATATGAATCTGTGTCATTTATATTAATATATATATAGTTGTTCTCAAATTGAAATATAATAATAAAAACACTATATTATAAAATTCAATCTTTATACAAATGCCAATATGTTGTATACAGTTCTAAGAACTGAGGAACAACATGTGAAGCTTAACGTAATTGGCAAACACAAAATTTAACATCGTTTGAAGATTCCTCGCACTTATGTATGGCATACATAAGCTATAAGATCAAGTTATACCCCAGTTTATACACTCAGTTTCTTTTGCATTGACTTGCTATCATTTTCAACATTGTGATCGGTTGCGACTCCGCAGACCAAACTGATTATAGCATTATTTATAGCATCATCGTGTCGTTTTTATATGTATGTTTCTCAGGGTTCCTCGTTCATCTTGGCGCTGACTCATGGGTTTGGCCAGTTAAACCGGAAGGTGGCACTTTAAACAGAACTCAAATCAAGGGATTTCCATTGACAACACCAACGCACCGATATATGTATATATTATATAAACATTTGTGTATATTGATGTACATGTACATCAGGTAAGTGTTTTTGTTTGTTATTTGTTGTGGTTTCTTTTTATAGCATTAATACATTTGAATATTCCGCTCACGTAGCATTTTAAAATATATTGTCCGTTGTATTTTTGTAACAAAAACAAAAAAAAAACATATAAAAAAACCGAAACAGTTTTAGTTTCTTTTTTTTGTTTACATTCAACTCGCACTCACCATTTTCTAGCTACGATTGTAAACAACAACAAAAACCGTATGCTATATATTTACAAATATATATTTAGATCTGTCGGATATAATTATATGACACTTGAAGCGCTCGATTTGAACTAAGTCGGCTTCTAGACGGTCTTGGGCTATTTATAAGTCTCGGTCTCGGTCTCCGAATCGGAGTCGCTGCTGTGCTCGCCTTCTACCTTAGCCCCCTCTCTCGCCCATTCACCGACCGCCAAAAAGGTCGCATAGCTGAGAACAGCTGACAATTGAACGTTGGCGTCATCAGAGCCTCAGTCTCAGTCACAGTTGGCGTCGCAGTCGACGTCGCACTGCGACTTGACTGGACAAACTTGGCTTGATGTTTGTCAGTCGGAATAGCTTTTTGTTGTCGTCTTGTTTGATCTCAGCAAAGAGTCATTTGTTGTTCTGCTCTGCCTCGCATTTGCTCATGTGCCCATTCATTCATTTATTCATTCATTCGATCGTTTGTTGATCCATTCACACACACACAAACACACACTGGCCCGGCTTAGCCATCGGGTTATTTATGTATATTTCACGTACTTGAGAAACCGACTTTGGGTAAGGAGATTCTGGTTCTCCGTCCTACGTGGGCGTGTTATTGTTTTGCGCACTGTATCGCGCATGGTGTGGGCTGATCACAGTGTAGATACCCTGTAACAGGTCGCAGTTAGTAGTTTGCTTAGGCAAACTCGATTCGTTTAAATACTATCTTTGATTGATTCAAACTTTCGATTCCCAATTCGTTGCACTTTCAATTATTTTCCGATTCTACTACAATTGATTTTTTTATTTATTTATTATTTTTTAAACCTTATTTCTATAAGCAATGCATATACCTAGGCAGCCCATTTCTTAATTATAAGGTATCTCGAAAGCCGAGAAAGATGCTGTCGATTGTCATCTCATTAATTTCGGCGTTTAGCGATGATACGAATATAGTTAAGACATCTCTCTGGGAGCTCAGAATGCGCATTATGAATTACCCGCGTTCCAAATAAGGTTAGGTCAGAACTAAATACAGATAAACATATGCATGTACATATGTGTGTGTGCACATTTATCACACTTACATTTTGCCTACATTCGCGCAATTTGTGCACCCTGCGAGGGCGTCGCTGTTGCTTTCGTTTTGTTTGTTTTGAAAACTAGAAAAATTCATTTTCAACTCTTTTGATTGACAATCTAATTTTTTTTTGTCGTTATTTTTGTGTGTTTTAATTAACTTTGGAGCGGAAATCGAAGGAAAAAAATATTTTGTAATAGGTTTACTCATTTCCATTTCATTTAATTTCCGTCAGCCCAAAATATTAAACGACATTTTTCGTTCGTATTATGCATGACTTTTTGACAGTTGATTATAGTACCTAAATAAATACGAAACAGGAACTAACATGAATATGCCACACTGTTTGTACTCTCTAGATTGCCTATCGACATCTTTATTAGATCGATCGTACCAAGCAAAATCACAGGACATATTTATACATTTTATTATGAATGAAACTTCTGCATTGCGCTACTCCCCCTCTACATGTGCCGTCTCCAAGTCAAAATGCCCTCGAAATACACAGTGTGTGCAAAAAAAGGTAAATAAGGCCACACCGTAAATATTCAATCTGCCGTCGTTTTATTTTTGCCACAATATTTCCCAGCGAAATGTCAATAAACAAATGTGAGAATATAAATGAAAATCAATAGTTTTAAATGATTGTTAAATGAAATATGTGTGTATAGCGCGGGACATCGATAGAATAAGCCAATGCAATGCATATTCAGCTGTCATTTCGATTGTACAATAGTTGAAATTGGCATCTCTCTCTCACGCCCATCAGGTAAATAGGGTATATTATGTGCTTATATAGAGTACATAAGTCCGAGTGAAAAACGTCTGGTCGTTTTATTTCAGCGATAACTTTCAAATTTGCAAATAGGACCAATTGGTGGCCCAATTTAAAATGTTAAGTGCCTGCAGAACTAGCAGTTCGATTTCGATTTCCGATAATTGACCCGTAATTTTGGGACATTATTTATTTAGTGATGGGACCACCACACCACACTTGGTGACGTTCCGTTTTGATGGCAATGTCAATTTACCGTCCGTTGGCCATTTAATTATGCGTCTTGTGCAAATCTTTCGGCTTGCGAAGCTCATTTGTCAAACGCCCAAGGTCGCGACAGGTTACCTGGGGTGCCCACAGCATTCCCCCCCCTTTTCCCACGATTAACGTGCAGTGGCAGGGAAGTGAAACTGTAGGTAGCTCCGGGTAGTTGGTGCTAGAGCCCAAAACCCCACCCAGCTCGGTGTGGCCTGTCCCGTCCCGGTGTGTTCATAATTGATACCGAGCAAATCAATCATATTCAATCATGACGCTGCTATGCGGCGTATCTGACGGATGGCTAAGCCCGTTCCAACATCGGCCGGCAGTAGCAGCAAACCAGATTCGCACTGACAAATGTTATATAATCAATTTGGCATTATTAATTTGAATACACGTCGCGTTTGACACCTGTGTCTGCTCAAAATGCAGACCCGCCCACAATTCGATTGGTTTCACATATCGAAACTAAATCTGGTCAACAAAATCAGCTACAAAAAAAGAGAAAGAGAGAACATTCAAGTGGGCGAAAGAGACAGCAAAGAAATGCGCTTTTTAAACCTTGCCAAACCAAACCAAATCGAACCATATTAAATCGAGTCATATCTGATCTGATTATACACGTAATTTTCAACAGGTTAATCGAGCAACATGCAAATTATCATATTAATTGTTTTTTAGCTTTCGATAACCTTTCAGGCAGGGCGGGTACACCAAAAACGGACAACAGTTTGCATTTCTCAGTAATATTTTATTCTTGTTAAACATTCAGCATGATTCATTTTGTTGTCTTAGTTAAACTGGTCAATTTAGCGAAATTGGTTGAGTGCTAAACGCGGGGTGTGAATGTATCATTTTTAGCATTTACCAGGACTGCAAATCCAGCGCTTTTAAATGCCAATTGCCATATTTGTCATATATCGATACTTGCTACTGTGTCGTCATAATCTTAAAATGATTTCATTGATGCCAGTTTCCAGTCATATTGACTTAAATGTATCATGAGATTAATAACGACGCGAATGATTAGATAATGCAGCTCGTCTGATATTTTTTTAGGCTAATTGCAGTGTCCCTATGTTCGTTAATCTAACAGCAATGTTTTGTACCGATGTTTACTAAGAGACAGAGATCAACACTCAGTTGCATTGAAATATCGCTGTAAAAAATATTATCGATGCTGTTGTTCCGAAAGCATCGATATCAGTTAGGAAACATCGCTGCAAATCATCGCTGTTAATATCCTGAAAGTATCGAAATATTGCAGCTGTTAGCAGTCATCAGCACTAGCAATCAGGATTTAAATTTCTTGGTTTTATATGCCATACGTTTGATGGACTGGAAAAGCGTATTAAACTTGCAGAAACACAAAATGGGCAGCTAAACTTGCAAGCCCCTTAAATTTAGTCGTACGCGTTGACAGTTTTGTTTTATTGCTCATTTGTTATTCAGGTGAAATAGTCGGCTGAGCGATAAGTACCCAAACCTTGCTTCTTTATGAATAAAGGGGGCGGGGAAGATGTCGTCTAATGAGTTGGGCAGCATTTGCGTTAAGTAGTTCGCCCTGCGAATCCTCTTTCCCGCGCCCCTGTCCCACTGCTGACAAAGTGTCGGCTAATTTGAGGGTAATTTGCATAAATCACGCAGCGCATCGATGGGGAGAGATCCCTATATAAGGCAACTGTAGTCCGATGTGCCAGCCAAATAGTGTCACAGTTAAAGATGTCGAGCGGCGGCGGCGTCAGCTCGATACGAGCCTTCGACTATCAGTGGAATATATGGCGAGTGTACGGTCTGCATCGGCCCCAGGGCAATACTTTCTGGGCGCGACATTATCGGGCCTATAGTATTCTATATAATTTGCTGTTCAATGGTTGGGTACCGCTGTCGCTCTACCTTGAGTGCCTCATGAGCCACGACATGGGGGAATTCTGCGAGACCTTCTACCTGAGCGCCCTGGTTGCCGTGGAGCAGTTGAAGTTCGCGAATGTGTGGCGGGTGCGTGGCCAACTGAAGCGCCTGCACGTGATTCTCGATCACCTGGATAGGCGCATCAAGCGGGACGCGGAAGAACAAATAATACGGGAACATGTCGAGCGAACGAAACTGATTTTTATATGGCTTATACGTTTGTTTTGCCTCATTTTGGGATCAGCGGTGATTTATGTACTGTACAGCGGCGATAAGGAGTTGCCTTTTCCCGCCTGGTATCCCTGGGATTACCGTTCCTCGCAGCTTACTCATTTGCTAACGAGCACCCTGCAAACGCTAGGCATGTCCTCGTTGGCCATGATGACACTCAATAACGACACCTATCCGCTCTCCTACCTGACCATGGTAGCCGCACAGTATCGGGCTCTGGCATTGCGCATTTCCCTGCTGGGTCATGACGAGGGTAGAACGCGGCAGCAGGTCACCGATCAGCTGGTCGAGTGCATCAAGGATCACAAGTCAATTTTGCTGTATGTATAATAGAAATGGGATGCAATCACTACTTATTGACTCTCTTCTCTTCTCTTCCCTCTCCAGACTACTGCAAACCATGGCGGAGGCCTTGTCGATAGCCTGTTTCTATCAGTTTGTGTGCACCGCCACCGCTCTGTGCACCCTGTCGTTCTATATAATCTACGTGCAGCCAAGCGCATCCAAGTTGCTGCATCTGTTCTTCATGCTGATGGGCATCTTCAGCGAAACGTTGCTTATCTGCTACGCCGCCGAGGAAGTCGGCAGCAGTGCTGAGGAGATATCGCATGCGATCTACGCCTGCAATTGGATCGATCAGTCGCTGCGCTTCAAGCGCACCCTGTGCTTCATGCTCAAACGATCACAGCGACCCGTCGGTATTTGGGCAACCAGGATATTGCCGGTGCGCATGACAACCTTTCTAGCGGTACGGCGATGTATCTGATATATCTAGGTCTACTTCATATATTACTCTCTTCATTCTTTCCCTTTTTTTTTATATATATATGTATATGGTATACCCTTGCAGAGGGTACTTGCAACGCACCTTAGGAGACATCTTCCACCCTATAAAGTATATATATATTTTGAATCTGCATCAGCAGGAGAGTCCATCTAGCCATGTCTGTCTTTCCGTCCGTCTCTCTATTGCAATGCAAACTAGTATCTTGTCACATGCTTCTTATTGCTGCACGCTGTACGAGCCGGATAGGACCGATATATCGTGTAGCTGCCGTACAAACTATCGCCCGTTTCTTTTTATTTGTCAAGATATTGCAAACAAATTTACTACATCGGACTTTTTCTTTATATTGTATATAATATGCATATAAAATTGCTTAAAAGTTGGACCGCTATAACATATAACAGTCATAGGAACAATCAGCCGAAATGAAGGTTTTTGTATGAAGACCAGATTTGATTTTAAAAATAACTTTACTTATCAGTGCCAATCAGAGTGAGACATATGGTAATATTGAATATACACAATACGATTCAATTCTGCACCGGAGGAGATAGAAACCTGTAAGGACATAAGACTTTCGGCATGCCGAAGGTAGCCTTTCTTCCTCGTTTTTATTCTTATTGCTTACCTCAACTCTCATCATCCATCCCACTTTATATCTCTCTTTCTCTCTCTCCCTCTTTTTGCAGGTTGTCAAAGCGGCTTATACAATGTTCACCCTGCTGAACGAGGTGAACTCCTAGAGTTAAGCTGCAGCCGCAGCAGGCCGTGAAAAATGCCAGCAATTAAATTGAAAATGCTTGTTAAAGTCGATACCACGCACACACACACACACACACACACACACACACGCGCAGACACGCACACAGACACCATCACACACACAGAAACGCTCAGAAAGAAAGGCTTTTCATTATTTAATGCGCGTGGAGGGGAAACGGATCCGTCCAAGCGAATGGTCGCCAATATGGCCACCGACTGGCAGCGTTCCGTGTCCGTCGCGCGTTCGCATACGGCGTGCGTGCCGCCATTTTCATTCAGCTGCGACCGGAAATGCGCATTTTATGCAAGTGTCACTGGCGTCCAGCGGAAGTTGTTTATCTTATGTGCAGTTGGCGCCGACGCCGCAGGCGTGCGCATTAAGCTGAGTATAATGGCTTTCAAAAGGGATTGGTAACATGTATTGCCATGTGAATGTCGAGTAGGGTCACCCAAAATAAGGTTATCGGCTTATTGAATGATGAATAACGCACAGATATCGCAAGAAGTGACAATTATTTTATGGCAGTATCAAAGATTTGGCAATCTTGAGTATAAGCATGGTCACCCTAGAATATATATATCGAATTTATGATGGCTCAAAAAGAAAACACCCTTCGCACGGATATTAAGATTGATTACTGATGTAAATCAATAAATAATAGTTTCCCTTGAATTTGCTACACTAAGTAATAGCATGGTCACCCTAGAATATAGCTCACACAATAACTTGCAAAATACAGATGGACTATGAATGACCAGAAATACATACGCACCTCTTTCCATTTTCCAGCCTTGAAGGAAAATATGGTCACCCTAGAATATATGTAGATTTTTGATGGCTCAAAAATAAAACAACATTCGAACAGATATTAAGAATAATGACTGGTCTACATCAACAAATAATACTTTTACTTAAATTTACTACAATATAAAGAAACACGGTCACCCTAGAATATGGTTGAGTTCACACAATAGCTTGCAAAATAAAGATGGACTATGAATAACCAGAAATACATAAGTAGCTCTTTCCATTTTCCAGCCTTGAAGGAAAATATGGTCACCCTAGAAGGTTTATTATTGCTTAATAAAACGACGATTATTTGGCTAGCACAACTGGTACCTAGCAGACACAACATGATGGAGTATTCTAGGGTATTAGAAAGTCGTTGGACTGCACAAGTTGCGCTGCTTTCCGATCGTCACATTTTTTCTCTCGCCGCTTTTCGCCCATGTCCACGGATTTGCGGGTCTGTGACTTTTATGAGCTCCTCGACTGACACTGGAGCGCGGCACAAAGGCACGACCGTGGACTTTTGAAGCGCTTATTATATTATCCTGCAGCTCATTATTAAATGAATTTGCAGGAAATTTAAAAAAAAGGAGAAAAACCAAAACCAAAAACACAAAAATAAAACACAGAAAACAAAATATGAGAAAGTGAAGGAAAATTGTGTGCGGCATTAAAAGCTTTTGCCAGACACCCCTTCCATCCCGGCTACCAGTGCCCACGTTCTTCCACGCCCACGCTCACCTGTCGCAGCTGTCCGCTTGTCCGTTCAGTTGCTTTATTTCTTAATAGGCGTTCATTAAATATGGCAATTTTAATTGAAACCGCTGCTGCGGTTGATGTGCCCCACCCTTTCCACAGGCCACACCTCCAGCGTCGTCAAAATCAGAGCTTATATATGCAGTTTAATCATATTTACAGAAATGTTTTCAATTAAATGACAACACGCTTAACATTCTCCACACACACACGCACCCACACATGTGGCATGAGGGGAGGGGGAAGGGGAGGCGGGGACTGGTTGCAAAGCCCGCATAAGTCGTTTAATGGCTGTGCGATTTACGATGCGCCATCATCGACAATAAATTATCATTATTTTAAGGCCCCGTAAGCAAGTGAGCCGCTTAAAACGCCACTTGCCGACACAATCTGAAGATCTGAGAATGTCTGATATATCTGGGAAAATTAATACTATATGAAGAGTAAAGATTTGAGCCGTTAAAGTTCCAATGTTACAGGGTATACGCAAGTGCGTGCTCTTCTCTCGTTCAATAAATGAAAAACACACAAGACAAAGTTTTTAGATAAACAAGCAAAAGCTAAACAGAACAGTATAGATATATACATATATATATATATGTATATATGGTACATATATATGGTATAGTATGTCTGCTGAGCTGTGGCCAGTATATATGGTATGTATTCGTATATTTAAACATTTAAAATTTCAAATATTTACACAGAAATCTGAAACATGGAGGGGCCAAAGAGATACTATAAATTTCAAGGTAACGAGCACAGCGACGAGCATTACAAACGATATTAAGATACGGTAAACAAGAATTAAAAAGTACGATAAAAAAACAACAAAAAAATGTAACAGTCATATAGTAAATATATATATATATATATATATTTATATATATATATGGTATATATATAAGGAGAAATCATGCAAATAATTGGCCAGCAGCAGCAACTGTTTAAGGACTTGCAAGGAACAGGAGACAGACTCTAACACTCGCTCTCTTTCTTACACAGCAAACATAATTAATAACACACACACACATAGACATACACTCACAGACACACACACACATATAAAACTGTGCTACAAAAAATGGCCGAAAGTAAATTGAACTCTTACTACAGTTGCTGCTGCTGCTGTTGCGTTTGCTGCTACTATCATTGCCGCCGCTGCTGCTGCTGCTTCTGCTGTTGTTCTTGTTAATGTTGTTCTCGGCTTGTCAACGTTTAGGGATATTGCACAATATTCGCGGCTGCTGTTGGCTGCTGCTTGACCCCGTTCTCTGCGGGTCCGTTGTCACCTGGCAGACTTCCACTTGTTGCGGCTACTTCACCAGCCGCCTGTCGCAGTTGCTGTTGTTGCTGCTGCTGGAGCTGCAACTGCAACTGTAGCTGCTGTTCATGTTGCTTTGTGCTCGTTGCCGATGCTGTCGCTGCCGTTGCCGGATGATACAAGTGCGTGCCATAGTGCACGGCGCCCGGATGGCTGAAATATGGAATAATGCCTGGCTGCTGCTGCTGTGCCTGCTCCTCTGGGTAGTTGCTCTGGTAGATGTGCTGTTGCTGTTGCTGCTGCTGCTGGACCGGCTGGTAGTGATGGTAATGGTGTATCGATTGTGCCGACTGCTGCTGCTGCTGCGGCTGCCCTCCTAATGCGTTCGCAGCTGACAATCTGACAACGTGAATTGGCGGCGTTGATTCATGCGCCAGATTGTAAGCCGCCTTTGGGTTATTATTGCTAAAACGGGGCAATATTGCAAATTGGTGTTGCTGCTGCTGCTGATGTTGCTGCTGCTGTTCGGGTGGCGCCTGCACATAAATTGGATTGTAGTGCACGATGGGCAGCGGCGATGCTGTTGCCGTTGGCAGCACCAAAGCTGACGCAGTTCCAACTCCTCCTCCTCCTCCTGCTGCTGCTGCTGCTGCTGACGTTACAGTTGCTGCTGTGGGCGCCGCCGATGGGCTGACCGGGTATTTATGTTGCTGCTGGAGCTGTTGCTGTTGCGTCTGCTTTGTACCCAGTCGGACCAGGCGATGCGGCGGCTGTTGCTGTAGCTGCGGGTACTGCTGTTGCTGTCGTATCGGATAAGCTGCAAAATATCAAAGGGAAAAAGGTTGGCTAGTCATCATTCCACTTCACATATACCCTTCTAGCCCAATGCATGCCCCGTGCCCATTCCCCCCCACCCTGTCATAGCCATCGCCATCAACACTCGACGCGTTCACATTGCTCGAGCCACTTGGCAGTCAGTTAAATTAGCGTCAGCTTTGCTGGGCTCCACGAAATGTACACTAATTGCCCCATTCCAAAGACCACTCTGCAGGAGAAGCACTGGGGAGTGCGGAGAGGGGAGGGGGAGGGGGCGGAGGCATGCAACGTTGCACGACCTGCAGTGAGTAGGTTATGTTAAGCAAGTCTGTGTCAGTAACACGGCTACGGGTCGACGCATACATTACCCGGGGAAATCTGTACAGAGCAAAACCATCGATAGTATTTATCGTCACGAGAGAGAGAGAGAGAGAGAGAGAGAGAGAGAGATAGAGAGTTGATACGGACTAATGTAGTGATTTGGGTACTCAGTGAGTTTTTCAATTGATATGCTAGAATCTTAGTTGTTTAGTCATCGTTACTACTGTCTCTTTGTATAGATACAAATTAATGTAAGGTTCTTTAATTCCTCATACTATCGCAATGACTATCGATTATTGTCATAGCTTGAAAAAGGATTCCTCTGTGATCTCGCTATTGATATGGTTGAAGTGTTGGTTAAGTAGCCATGCAACTATCGTTACTACTATCGCTTAGTATAGATACAGAGTAAAGTAGGGTGCTTTAATTCCTCATACTATCGACTATCGATTATTGCCGTAGCTTTAGATTGGCTTCCTCAGTGATTTCTCATTATCTATTACCTACCATAGAGCGCAGTCTGCTGCTTTCCTCCAACTGGTTGCTCAGTGTAAACAAACTGCGGCTGCTGATAGATGCGCGGCAACTGCGGCGGGGGGGGACTGCGTCTGATAGATGACAGGCTGATAGAGTGTCGCGGGCGTTGGCCCAACTTTGGGATACAAAGCTTGCAGTTGATGTTGATGTTGCTGTTGTTGTTGTTGCTGCTGCTGTTGATGGTGGTGCTGTAGTTGCTGTGCGGCAGCTAGCAGCACGCTGGCGGGAATCTGCAAATACTGCTGCTGCTGCTGGGGGCCGTGGGCAGTTGCTGGAGTGGGACCAGCATGTGATGCACTTGCAGCAGCATCTGACGGATAATACGGACGATAGATGCCATTATGATCGCGTGCCAATGGACCCAAGAGCTGCATAACCGGATGACTTGCGGCAGCAACTGGTGACGCTGCTGTGGCTGGTGCTGCTGATGTGGTTGTGGTTGTTGTTGAGCTGGCTGCAGTGCTGGGGGGCACAGCCAACAAGGTGCCGCCGCCCAATTGCTGTTGCAGCTGGCGCATATATGAGAGGGGTATGGCAATGATATACTGAATGCGGTGGCCCGGCAAGGGGAACTGCTGCTGCTGCTGTTGCTGCGGCAGCGACTGATGATGCTGCTGTTGCAGTTGCTGCTGGTGTTGGGGTGCAACTGTTGCTGCCAACTGATACTGCAGCGGTCCAGCACGCTCATAGAGTCCTGGCTCCGGCTCTGCATAGCTATAGATCGAAGAATGTTGCTGCGGCGACTTGCCGAGCGTGCGCTGATACAACTCAAGCTGCTGCGGCACAGCAAAACTAAAGCGATGCGGCTGTGACTGCAACTGTTGCTGCTGTTGCTGCTGCGGCTGATGATGGTGTTGCTGGTGCAGATGTTGATGGTGCTGACTGAGTTGCACGGGTCCCGGCAGCACTCGATGGCCACCGCCGCCGCTACTTGTCGGACCGTAGCGAATGTTGCTGCTTGTCGGCTTTATGTAGTAGTTCTGCAATTAGAGGCGTTAATTAAAGGCAATTTAAGTAATTGTTGTTGTTGTTGCTGCTGCTGCTGCTGCTGCTCACCTGCGGCACTGAGGAATAACGCACTGTGGTTGGCTCAAAGACGGAATCGCTTTCAGCGACCTCACGATAGGACGCAGCAGCCGCCGCTGATGCTGGTGCAGCGTAGCTGGCCCGGAAAGGCGCCTCTTTAGCGGGTTTGCTTACGAATACCGTGCCTGGATGAGGGTGGCGGAGAGTAAACAATGAAGTGTGGCCATAAAAAGGGTGTTAAATATAAAGTGTTGAAGGTGGCAAGGTGTTGAAGTGTAGTGTTCCCATTGAGATTGATGGATAAGCGTATTTGATTCAATTACACAGATATTGAGTAAACTTACAGAGTTAATCTGTATTGTGTATATATATACATACTATATATAACATATAAGATACAAGCTTAGATATTACACGGCAACAGCAAGCTATAATGTACATATAGTCACATAATCAATTAATTCAGAGACTTCCCCAGATTTGCAGAAAGATTAAGAATATATATTTATGTGATATATAGTATATTTAAAATTGATTGTAGCTAGAAGATGCAAACAAATAGAAGGCCAACTTTAAAGTATAGTCACATATATTCTATGACCAAGACTTGCTAAGATCTGCAGACTGATCAGGAATATATATTTATATATAATTGAAATTAATTGCAGTTACTCCCAACTGCCCTGCCAGAGATGTTTTTCCTCCTACTTATTTTGTTATCTTTCCCTATGTTTATCTCCCTCAGTTCCCCCCACTACGTAGTTCCTTTTGCCCAACTTTGCAGTCACTCACCTGTTTGATCCGAGGAATCGCGTTTTTCGGTTTTACTCTTGGGCTCCTCGACGCTGGGTGTCAGTTTGGTCGTTGTGACTGCTGCCTCTGCCTTGGGTTCCACTGGCTTTGTTTCCGGCTCTGCGGCATCTGCGACGAGGAGAATGCAACACAAGAAGAGCGCTGCAAGCTGAAGCAGCGAGAGCGGGAGAGAGAGAGAGGAAGACGGGAGCAAATTAATATGAAAGCAAACCAAGTGCAATATGCCAATTTTAATGCTTTTTTGATGCACCATGCACAGTGTGGCAAACTGATCCCATAGAGTGAAGCAAGTGGGAAAGGGGAAGGGGTGCATGGCAAATATTTGATTGAAATTTTGCCATACTCGTTTGTATCTCTTCCCGTTTCCATGCTGCAGGTTGCAGGGTGCATGTTGCATGTTGCGCATCGGCAACGATTCATGCGCGATGATGTTGTTTGTTTATCACAACAATTTGCATTGTAATTTCAAAATAATTTCATTAAATTGATTTATAAATGCAATTATTAATTTAATTGCCGAGAGTCGCTATTAAACAAATTGCGCTCGTTATTCTCTTTCTTCTTCTACTGCTGCTGGTGCTGCTGCTCATCGGTTGTTGTTACTGTTGCTGTTGCAGTTACAATTATTGTTGCACACTGCACACATAATTAAAAGCTCTGTATTAATTATGTTGTGCGCGGCGGGGCCACGCTTTGCTCCCAGCTTTGCCCAGCTCTGCCACGTACAATGAACCTGAGCGCAGTTCAACTGTAACTACCCACACACACACAGACACACACACACACAGATACACACTCACATGCACATGCACTGGTTCTCACACAACAGCTCTAACTGTAATTAGTTTTCAACAGCGATTCATGCTGCGCGTGCCAATCGCAAATATTCACCTTGCAAATGGATATGGTGAAGCACAGTGGGAATTACAACAACAATGACAACAACAAGAAGTGAGCAGGTTGTATAGCAAAGGCAGATGAGAATATCTTATATACAGCTACCATATACAACTGCTTTATCGCGTTGCCAAGGCTAAGTTCTGCTTGGCCAAAGAGAAACTCAAGTATCGACTGATGCCACAGTCACTTTGTAGTGCAGATCTGTTCAATCTTTCAAATAGTTAGTCAGGGTGATGAAAATATACAATGTACAGCTACCATATAAGACTGCTTTATTGCCATTGCCGAAGTTTTCTTGGTCAAAGAGACTGATTCTGCAGTCACTGCAGACCTCGTCAATCTTCAAAAACTTAAATAAAGCAAACAATTTGTAAGTTTTTTTTAAACACAGTTTCGAAAATGGAATCCCCAAAGTCGAGGTGAATAAACTATAGAATAAAACAGTTGCATTAATCTATCTTAAGTATATATCTGGCAAGCCTGGGCGAAGAAGAAACTCAAGTTTCGACTGATGAATAGTAAATTGGGATTATCACACAATTGCATTAAACAATCTTACTATATATGGTAAACTTACATTTATTGATAGCAACAGATGTTGATTGGGAATCTTAAGGCTAAACTAAGGTGATATGGCATTGATTAGACTGACATGACATAAGCAGAAGGATTAAACTAAATATAATTATAGATTCTTTGACAGGTACAGATGCTCAAAGGCCAACTTAAGTATTTGACTAGTTAGAAACTTATGAGAGATGATGTAAAATCGATTAGACTGATAGATTCGGTTGTGTCTAGCGAAGGCCAGAAAAAAGACCATCATATCGCATTCTGTTGTATGACAATCAATTTAATAATATTATCAATCAATCGAAATTTCAATTGTTGTGGTTGTTGTCGTCGTTGTTGCTGCTGCTGTTGTTTGTTTTGCAGCCAATTAGCGCACTAATCCGCTTACAGCAGCAACTCGAATAACACATTAGAATTTGAGCACTTTTGCAAAAATAAACAGTAAAAAAACGAAATAAAAAAAATAGAAACTTGGCAATATCCATCGGACATTGTTAATATTTATGTGGCAATGTAACAAAATGCGGCATATAACGATGCCAGACTCAAACTATAATTCATAATTTATTCACCTTTGCGGGCGACATCATTTGAGGTCGCTTTAATGCGTTTTCCACTTTATAAATGTTGTCTCTGTCTCTATAAAGAGAGAGCCTCCCTCCAACACACTTATTTACTGTTATTATTATTGTTATTATTTTGTTGCTGTTTTGTTATTGTTTGTTTTTGTTTTTTGTTTGGCTTTTTCGCTTTTTGCTTTTAACACTCAATTGAATAATGCAGCACGCGATTCAGGCACACAAAAAATAAAGAGCGAACGGAAGCGAAACGGAAGCACAACAACAAAAGCAACAAACATTGCTTAATGTCGCTCAAAAGTTGGTTTATTCTGCGCGTCGTTTATGTTGCTGCCACTGCTGCTGCTGCTGTTCGTTGGTTGTTGCTGGTGCTGCTATTGTTGTTGTTGTTCGAGGGGAGTCGAATCAACATTACGCATACGCCGCGTGGTCGCCAATTCGCCGAGTCTTGTGGCTGCTGCGCGTCGTGTTAGCTAACAAAGTGAGAGTGAAATTGGCAACGCGGCGTCGTTGCATTTTATAGCTGCAACAGCAACAGCAGCTGCAGTTGGCGCAGCAAGCGACGACGGCGGCGACGGTGGCATGCAACAAGCCGCTTGCGACGAGTGCAAGCACCTGCAAGCACCGATCACCAGTTGTTGTTGTTGTTGCTGTTACTGCTGTTATTGCTGGTGATGTTGCTGCTGTGGTTGTTGCTGCCGCTGCTGCTGTTGGCCGTTTGAAAATTTGAAGAGCGCTGCCATTTGGAGCATAATCATTAGCATAATCGACTGATTATCATTAGCCTTGGTCATTGTCAGCGTCAGGTTCGTTGTTGGAAACGAGTTGCCGTTGCTGCTGTTGTCGTGTTGCTGCTGCTGCTACACGTACAACTGTAACTGCAGCCAATTAGCAGACGCTGGCAGCGCTTTGAGTTTTCTCGTTTTTCGTTTCTCACAAAATGCAAATTCTACTTAACAAGAACAACAACGACATCAGCAGCGGCAGCAACAGCGACAGCAGGAACTGAAACAACAACAGCAACAACAAAAAGCCAACGGCTTAGTGTTGGTCAACGAGCGCAGCCGCTGCTCTGTAGCTTGCCACAAGCTGCGTCTGCTTTCTACTTCCCTTTACCTTCGCCTTCGCCTTTGCCCCCGCCTGTGGCCCTTTTTGACGAGCTGCTGCTGCTGCTGCCGCTGTCCGGTGCAGGCTCTGCTGCTGTCATTCTTTGTGCCTTGCTGTGCTGTACAACATCCGTCAACCTCAGCAGCGACCCCTGCAGGGCTCTGCCCCCTTCTTCCCGACTGTTTTATTGCCATTAACGTCTGTTCTTAGTTTATGAACTTGTACTTTGCATTTACACGACAATTTATTGCATTCCCCGCCCAGTGCCAGCGCAGATTTATTAATTTTCCCATTTCTGATTTAATTCTGCAATAAAGGAAGAGTCTGGGGAATGATATATTGCTTGAGATACGATATAGAAGGAGGGTGATTTGAGTGTGGCTGATGATCTGTGCTGATGTGACGGCCAGCTTGATGAATCTGTGGCAATATCCGATTAATCCTGCATCTGAATTTATAAAATTGCAATAAGAAGAGTTGAAAATTATGAATCTTCAGCATTAATTGAAATACTTCAATGATATATATAGAATCGAAGCTGGAACTGTATATTAGATAAGCTTAGTTGTAATAATTAAACTACAATTCTTATTTTGTGTTGCATACTTTAGGGAGCAGTTTGAAAATCACTAACTTATGAAATTATTTCTTAAAAAAGTTCTATAATAACAAACCGATTGCAGCCAAACTTTCAGAAATCATTTAGACGTTGATAGTTATTGTGTTTACAAACAAATGAACGAAATTGAATGAAAAAATTAATGTCCTGCATTAAAATTACGCTTGAAATTCGCTTTTTATCGATTTACAGGGGGACGGCGTGGCCAAAAACTTAAATAAACTTGATCTACATGCGCTCCATAATTATACACTTTTTCATATTTTTTGTGCAGTCCTAGCCAGTATAGTCTGTGATATCTTCTTTTTTTTTTAAATATATTTTTCCAATATCCCCCCCCTTTGTGTCCTTTTTATCTATTAATTCTGCCCATTTTAGGCGCGCCGGCTAACTAACTATAATTAGCGTTATTTATTTTGTTTTTTATGTTAAATCTGTATTTTTTCTTTTTAAACCATGCCCTCCCCCGGGATTCGAGCCCGGAATCCCTGTTTAATAGTCAAACGCCTCAGACGACTCATCTACAGGGGTCGGCTCTGATATCTTGATTTTAAACATTCGTGCTAATTACAATTAGTATTCGCAGTCGTTTTAATACAGCTTAGTATGTCTGATTTCTAGGAAATTCTTTACACTCAACAAAAACTAGATGCAATGTGATGAGGCAAAAGACTGACAAACTTTGAACTGAAACCGTTGCACAGTTACCCAAGAATCATGTACCAAACAAGTGGCACATTGAGGCTTGCATCAAGTGTGTGTGTGTGTGTGTGCTGCCGTTTAATGCAAACTATATAGATTAACCATAAGCAGAGGAGTGTACGAGTATATGCACAATTAAATAGCCACTTACAAACCATATTCCAATTATCGTTAAAGCGATTCTCTCATTGTCTCTTTGCTTTCCCTATGCGGAAACTGTTATTACACCGGAGCGAGCGAGAGGACATTGCAAATTTTACATCCATTAAGAGTTTGGTACTATAAAAACCCAGTCCGATTTAAACTGATGCCCCACCCACTCCCTACCAGCCCGTCTATGTCCCTTGCTGCTTCGAGCATGTTGCGCAACAAAGCGCTTACAGCAGGAACAGGAACAGGAGCTGATGATGGAGCCGGAGCCAGTGCCAGAGCTGGAGCTGGAGGACTTTATGAGCGTTCCTAATAAAATCAAGTGGCTTTCAGTAAAACTTAACTGTTACTTCTGGTGTTCTGGATGTCGTAGCAACAACAGGAGCAGCAGTGGCAACAATGAGAGAGCCGCTGCCACAGCACCAACAATGATGTCCAAAATGCCCATGTTACATCAAATAAAAGCCCCAATTTGCAGTCACACATAAAATGCGGCAATGGCAAGTTTAAAGCACATACCCCTTGCCCATACCAGGAGAAGAAGGGGCTTACTGTATACGGAAATAAAGAATTTGTGACTGGGGCAGCAGGATGGTTGCAGTGTGCCACTCGAGAGAGCCCCGCCTCGGCTCTAACATCCTTTAACTGCTGCTCCTCCTGCTGCTGCTGTTGCTGTTGGTGCTGCCTGGGCAAGGGGTAAAAGAGTTATAATTAGCAGTGCAAACGTTGACTGAAAAAACCCATACACACATACATATATACATACATACGAAAAAGAAGCATAACAAAAGCCTCAACAACGACAGCAGCTCCGCCTCGTCCTTTAAGCCCCTTTGCCTGTTTATGACGCACACGGCACAGTTAAGTTGCTTCCCTTCCTGCGCCCTTGTCCACAACAAGGATTAGAAAATGCTCGAGCAGGAGCAGCAGTAATCGACTCGGTTCTCCCTCCATCTTCCCCCACAGAGCAGCTCTGTCCCTGTGTGGCTCCTTCTCTGCACTCGTTCGCACTCACATGCTCACATACTTACATGCTGATGTCTTTAGTCCTGTAATTTTCCTTGTTTGCGCTTACAATTGTCAACGCGCAGAATTTGTTGGCCCAGTTATGAGCCAGGCGAGCTGGTCGAGTCCAGATTCCTCACTGCTGTTGGCAGCTCAGCAACAGCAACAAGTGAATGTACGCGAACTTATTTTGAATACTTGTAAGACATTCTCACTCTGCATTAAACTCTCTTTGATTAAATCTTATATACATATTTATTCTTTCTTAATTAATTGCAATAAGAATGTCGCGTTTAAAAGTGTTCGCCATATTGGCATGTCTTTGTCGCTGTGACTGGCAAATATCATGTAATGTAGTGATTGCGGTAATCGATATTTGTACTGAATGCGATCACGAACTGTACGGTGTTCTATGTAGTGCTGGCAGAATTTTTTGAACGAAGAAAAGGTTTATTAGATTTGAACTTGAATTTTATGGAGTTGCTGGTATTAAAAAGAAGCCAGATAGTGCAATATTTTCAAATTTTATAATTATTTTCATTTTGAAATATGCTAGATCTGGACTGAAATATGCTTAACATAAAGGCTTTTTCTGCTGCTAGTAATTAGTGTAAGTAAAAACCATAGGTAATGAGTTTTTTTCTTATATATTATTTAATTTATTACAATTTATGCGTTTAGGTCTTATTTAATTAATTATTATTTATTCGCAGAAGTCACTGAAAGCTCTCTTCACATTAATTGAGTCTGACATAAAGGGAATATGCCCCTAAATGGAATAACAGCAGTATTTAACTTAAATACTGGTTTTAAAGAACTCGATTTGGTTGAGAGGAAGCTCCTATTTTGAATTCATAAGTATTAACAGCCCATTGCTTAATATCGAAATGAAGAGTTTATCTTATATGGATGGCATGATGAGATCAGAAACTGAACTTAGACAAGATTCGGATACAAGTGCAAAAATCAAGAAGCGTTGTCTCATTTTGTGGCAAATGGTTTTTGAAATATTAAAGTGGTTAATTGCTAACCAAATATATCTTTTGTATGGAGCACACACACACACACAACCTGTATAATTTCCCATGTGAAATCTTTTTCGAAAAGTATTGAAAAATGTTGGCGATGTTTAAAAGAAAAATTATTAACAAACAACTAATACAAATATTAGGTCTGCTTAGAATATTTACAACAAAGAATATAATATTGCCATAGCTTAATATTAAATAAAAAAAAGACAATCATAGTATTAATGAACAATTCACTCTTACGACTATGATTAATTTGACTGTACTCATATCTACAGTAATCAAAGTTTACATAAGAGTGCAAATTAATAGTGTAAATTTGATTCTCTTGAAACCGTTTTTATTTGTGGAAATTCAAGCAAATTTATAATTATCTGTGCATATAGACAATCGGACGGACATCAACTCGAATTGTGCAAATGTTTGGTCTGTCGCATTTCGCGTGATTTGATTTCATAATCATAAAATGCCATTCGTCCGATGAAAAGTTGGCCCATTGGCCACCAGGCCATATTAAGAGACCAAAAAAGGTGGCCAACTAACAACTGACGGGGCAACTATCGGACAGACAAACTGTCCATGCGGTAGCTTATTATCTCCCCTCTAGGTGCGAGTACATATGTGTGCGCGATTGTGTGAATGGCGTCAGGAAATGCGATGCGTGAGTCGGCTAGGAAAGAGTGTAACGAATAAAAAGAAAAGGGAGCGTAACAGAGAGAGGGGGAGGGAAGATCTGCGAATGCATTATGCAATCCCTGAGAGTGGGCAGACGAAACAGAAACTAAATCAGCGCAAGCGGCAACTGCAATAAATGTGCAAGGAAAACGAGTTTGAATCCCAAAAGGAAGCTAGCAAATCTGACTAGTCTTCGTTTATCTCCACGGAAATGCGCTGTAGGCATCCCAGTTGCACCTTTGAGTGCTGCATCCACTTCCACTTTTGCTCCGCCCTCGCCTCCCCCAACACCTGCTCGCTGCTCTTTGTGGGGAGTAGCAGCAGGCGGCAGGCAACAGGCAAACCGGCTTGGCTCACCTCGGCTCAGGGGCTCTGCAGGCCTCAGGCTGCAGGCTCAATCGCAGATGTAAGCAAGTGAACTGGTTTAAATGGCTTTGAATGTGCGGTCATTTCGCAGCAAGTCTTGGCCTTCTCCTTCGGTTGCATCGTAGTGGCAATAGCAACATTATTAATACTCTTTCAAGATTTATCCTCAATTCGTTATTTAGTTTATTTAAACATTCACTATCTCATTTTTCCCTCTTTTTGAAAGTGAAATATCTTCAATCATTTCTCATCATTTAAATACCATCTCGAAATACTCATGACAATCTATAGTCGCATGTGCAAACCGGGCACAGTTAATGCACTTTGTACGGTCCACACTTTTCGTTTGCATCTCTTCCCTCTCTAGTTTTCGTGTGGGGCGCTCTTAACTCCTCAGCTTGTTGTTTGTTTTGAAAAAAACAAGATTATCCACGCTCCAAGCATTAGTGGGGGCTGAAGCTTCCTATATAAATACATGATAGACATTTCTCTACATTGACATTGGAGCTCAAGTAACAATAGCAGAGGCGTACATAACATATCCGAATGAAATTCAAGCTGTAGTACCAAAGGTCTTGGGATAATTGTACATTTAAAAAAGCTCTAATGTACCATAAACCTGGAGAAATATCGATGTTTGCTGAGGCTTATCATATGAAACATCGATGTTTGTCGACGTATGATTGATGATTCTTTAGCTCTACACAAATGTTTAAGATATGAGAATTTAACAGATTAGTTCTGTGTATACAGGTTTAACTTTAAATCCCTTTATTGTCTGGATTCATTTCGGTCTATGAATAACTATGCAATTTTGGAAAGATTTTTGCGCTCACATATATTTTCAACCTCAAGCCCCCCCAGTGGAATTGGCCGAATGTGGTGACGCCTCTGCTTGGGCACCCGGCGCGTCAACTTGTCAACAAACCGACCCCAACCAAATGCGACCAAAGCGAAGCCTCGGAACTGAACCAAGCCAAAGCAAGGCAACCACCCAACAACAACCACAACAACTTGCACATCGACGATCCGAACCAGATTCCGAATCAGATTTTGTGCCTCTGTCACCACCGCAAAGCTGCGCGGCATCGCTGTTGTTGGCTCCCCAAACAGTTAAAAGCAAAATTATTCATTACGATTTCCGCGAGAGAAGCAAAAAAGGAATGAAAAAAAAATAAAAAACGCGGACGTGAACAAAGAAAAAGTTTTCCATGAAAATGTTTCAAATGCTCATTTGGTTGTGAGCGCGTGTGTGTGTGCGCGGTTAAGGCGTTTGCCTGTTGGGGCGTTGGACATACGGGGCGTGGCTTGACGACTTGCCGCGCCGCCTGCCAACAATTGACTTGGAATAAGTTTTACATTGAAATGATGCCAATTTGTTGGACTGTCTTCTTGTTGTTGTGGTTGTTGTTATTGTTGGTGCTGCTGCTGCTCCCATTGTTGTTGTTCTTGTTGTTGCTGCTGCTTAAGCTGCGACACTGGCGCAGATAATTTGCGGCGATGTTGTAATTTTTCTGGTTAAAGTTTTGCCAGTAAACAACTCGAGGCGTTGTTGCAGTTCGCAGCGCAATGCGGGCGTGGTGGGAGGCGCTGTTGAGGCGCAGGGGCTGCGATGCTGCCACACAGATGGGGACAATGCAGAGCGAGCGATGTGGCCGTTAGGCAGCCACTTCATTTTATTGTTATTGTAATTTATTTTGTACTTTCGCTTACGCAGCGCCTTATGCACTTGCCGACCATGGCCCCCACCGCCACCGCCCACCTTCTGTCGTGCTTTAGCCTCGGCTTTAGCATTAGTCCAGCTCCATTGGTCGCCACTTGTTGCGGGGACTAAGTTATGGCCGAGTGCGTTCGCTTCAAGAAACTTTCTTTAATTTTAATCAAAAAACTTTTGTTGTTGCTTTTTGGCGTTTAATTGGACAAGGGAATACAAAAAAATAACAAAAGCGACGTTAGTTGTCGTGCGAGATACCCTATAAGTTCTCAATTGATTGCGTATTCTAACGAAATTACTCAAAATGTAATTTGAATTTTCATTTTAAAGCACTCTGCTTGCGCTTCGCTGTGACTGTTAAATATCATTGGCCAATGGCGGTCGGCCGATAATTACCTTAATGTGATCGTTGATTAATCGATTCATAAATGTTGATTTTGTGTGTGTGTGTGTGCGAATTTGACAATCACAACGATGCGATTTCGAAATGAAATTACAATTTTCCATTGGACATTAAATTTATGATGTATAAATAATTTACTTGCGCACTTTGACAAGTTCACAAATTAAATTCAAGCATGACAAATGCATTTTTTGTTGATGAAACGCACGTGCAATAAACCATAAAAGATTTCCAAATAAATTGTAATGTAAAATTCTGTTTTTGATATAATCAAATTTGCTTGGTTAACTCGAATGTAAGAAGTCTCTGTGGCAATTCCCAGTACAATTTTCTGCAGAATTATCGATTGCAAATTGAAAATTGTGTCGCTCTTAAACGCCTCGAACTATGCAACAAATAAACACTCACACAAAACAAAGAGACGAAAGCAAAATCAAAACCGAAACCTAAACAATAAACAAACTGAAAAAAGAACCAAACTGACAATTATTTGCAAATAGACCGCAAGGAATTGTGTAACTGACAGTGCGACGCTTTGAGTTGGGACGAAAAATACAGAATACAAAATACAAAACACACAAAATGCCAAACGCACGGACCGGCGATGATGTAGAAGAACAAGAGCAATGGAAAGAGCGTAATAAACACGACCCTCGGCTCCGAAAACGTTCGGCAAAGTCGTCACAACGCAAATTGCCCAGTCAAATGAAAAACTATTTAAATGCAATTGCTGGCCAAGCGTCGATTTGCTCACTGAATTTTCGAGTGCGCAATGAAAATATTTACTCAGCAGCCGCAACCAACCACCTCCCTTCCGTCGCCCCACACCCCCCCTCCTCCTCAACCACGGCCGCAAGGTTGCCTCTTCCCCTAAATATGTATGCCCCCCTGAACCTTACGCATTGCGGCAACCAAATTGCGAACCGGCAACAGCAAAGCGCGCCAGGCAGTCAGCTAGCAGATAGTGGAAGTTCCGCTATCTCTGCTGCATCCGGTACAGCGGCAAAGGGTGTGCCGAGGGAGGATGACCAGGAGAGGGACGCCCAGGGAGGGGCATGGTCAGTTTAGTAGCTTAGATCGTTATGTTCATTTTTGTTGCGGCTGAAAACAGTCGACACTCGAAGTTGCAAAAATGAACAAATCGGTCCGCAGTGAGTTGAACAAATTCCAACAATGCTCTGCAGGGGGTATGGGAGGAGAGGGAAGAGATGCTGCTGAATATGCATGGGGTATAAGCTTTAAAGATATTGACATTGGCTGCGACAACTGAACAGTCGAAGGTGCTGAAAAGAAGCCAGACAAACGCTACAGTTGGGCACGCCTGACAGGAAGATACCCTTGGCCCAATTTTAGAAGAACTTTGAGTTGCCAATAGGGAATATATATATTCTCATAACTTATATTCGTCTGCCAACCATTATTGTCTCGGTCTCATACAAGCAGAAACTGCTGGAAACTATAGAAAATGTTAACTAAAATAACTTCTTTGTTCATTATTCGATCGTAGTGAAATTGAAATGCGAAATAAGTGGATATAGTATTTATCTATTTATTTGTCAAAGCAGAAAGTTATAACTTAAATACTTTGCTTAATAATGACAAAATTAGAGGAACCTCTTTGCCAAATTGGGTGTCTCAGGCTCTTATAGTTGCTGAGATCTCGATGTTCAAACGGACAGACATTGCTTAATCGACTCGTCTTGTGATACTGATCAATCAAATATATACTTTATGCGGTCTGAGATGCTTCCTTCTGTCTGTAACATTTGCACATTTTCAATGGTCGAAGAGTATGAAAATACAAGAGCAGTTCATACATCATATATTCATCTATTCTCTCCTATCATATCTGCTGTATTCAATATCCCATGCATATAAAGATAAATATATTTAATAATTATCACTCTTATATGTTTTAAATAAATAAAAAGAACTCTCCATACATTGCAAGTCTTCCATATCTAAAGTCTTTCATAAAGATACATATGTATATTTAATTATCTTAACCCTTTACTTCATATCTTGTATGCTATGCCTCATTCCATCTCCAAGCAATCTAAGTGTATAATTCCCATGTATGTTCAGATTAACACAGAATGACCCATGTTCCACCCGATGCCCCTCTCTCGTCCAACTTCAAGCTCATTTGAGTAATGAATTTTAATCTGCTCCTGACACGGCGACTCATCGCCAGCGGCGTCAACACGAGCAGGCAATGGCTAAATGGAGCCTAAATGGGACTCGGCCAAGAACAGGGGCCAGAACAGGCAGCCGCATCCGCTGGCACTCTCTCTGCCACTGACTTACTCTGCATCCTGCCCGCAAATCCCCGAGCTGGAACCCCGAAACGCACTCGAGTGTGCAACACTTTCTGGGCAGTGCTGGAGTGTGGAGAGTGAGAAGGGGGGGCTGGCGAGGGGATGAGTGAATGCGTTGTGTATTTATTTATTTATTTTTCGGTTGAGTTTCCCCTCGTCTGCCTCGTCTAGTCCCGAGTTTCGGTGCCTCGCGTGGAGTCGTCCGCTCAGTCGGTTGGCGCTTCCTGTCCCACCAATTATATCACTTCCCATCGCCAGATCGTTGGGCCACTTTGTTGGGCCGTCATTGCCGTCGCCGTCGTCGTCGTCGTCGTCGTCGTCGTCGCCGTTGCTGCGTTTCAGTCGTGCGTGCAAAATTTCAGCTAATTTGCAGACTTTTTTCGCCTCTGTATTTCTTACTCTTTCTCTACCTCGTTGTGGGTATTTGGCAAGGGGTGTAGTAGGCTTATAGCAAGGTAAGCCACACTTGAAACCCCTTGTAAATCTGCTCTGTTCACTAGTTTTATATATATCCGACTTCATTTATGCGCAGAACTCTGATGTTATGACTTCTAGAGTCATCAAATTTAGCACAAAGCTGTCGAAAGTCTTGAAGCTTGAAGCTTATATGGAATATTAGATACCACGCCCATTTGGTAAGCTAATCGAAATATTCAGCTGTGATATTTGTTATTTGTTTTGCTGGAATTCAGTAATTTATTTTGTTATTTTAATTCCAATTCAAGAGTATTCAGAGGGTATTCCCCAGTCGCATATGCGTGACTGTTGTCTGGCGCACTTGTTTTCTATTTTCCCTCTTCTGGTTTTTTTTTTTTGCACCCGCCTAATTCCGTTAATTGCATGTTAGATTCGCTGTTCATTCGCTTTCTTTGCTTTCTTTTCATTTCGACTGCGATTGCGATTGAATACGAAAGGCTTTTTGGAAATGCCGCTGACACAAAATGCGGCAGCATTTTGCGCTGAATACCGTAAAGAGACATGAAAGAGAGACAGACAAAGTGAGAGAGAAAGAGAGAGAGTGAGAAAAGGGAAGAGATAGAGTGGTGGGGGGGGTCAGCAAAGTAAGCGGCATTTCATCTCGTGAATCACTTGGCCGATCATCCAGATAATTATACGATGCATGCTTTATTTATACGGTGTACGAAATACAGTAAAACACAAAAAACAATCACATCAACAACAACACGTGCAATAATTTCTCAACTTAAATTTTATTGAAATTGTTTTTTAGCTGTTTTCTGGCTAATTTGAATTCATTTGGCCTAAAGCTTTCCTTGTTTTTTGCAGCAGGAAAACAAGTTTCGGCTTGATTTCTACTGAGATTCTTGTGGCAATTGTGCAAAATATAGTTATATTATTTATAATATTATTGTTGATAATTATATAATATTATACAACTAAAGTTTCTCCCTGGAAATTCCATTTGAATAACTTAATAGAGCAACTGCAAGTCGAGCAGTTTTTTTGTACGTGATGAAAGAAGTAAAACTACAATTTTCCAGACAAAGATCAAAGCGTTTGTAAAAGTTGCAAATAAATGCAAATACATGTACATACATAATATATATATGTATATTTGTTCATGTTATATATATTTACATGTTACATATACCATGTATTATACTAAATATACTCAAGGCAAGCTCTAAGTGTTTTGCGTACATTTTGAACGTGAATCGAAGTTCAAGAAGTTTAAGACTTAGCATAAGAAAGCCCGATTAGAACAGTTTCTTAGCTGCCACTCACTGCTAATTCATGGTACAGTTTCATTATAGGGTATTTGAGCGTCGCAATGCGTCGACGATTGGTAACTGGCAGCTGACAAAGGTAAACGCAGCTGGCATTAAATTATTTCGACTAATTTGCCGAAAATGATATTTGGCAACGTTCATTACTTTTATTTTATTAAAATGGAGCGAGCATTTTTCAGGGCGCGTCACTTACACTCAATGTAGCGCGAGTGTGTGTGTGTGTGGGAGTGTGGGTGCTACTAGGTTGTGCGAACGGGCCAACGTGTGGTATGAGTAATGCGCCTGAGTTGCGCACCCAGCAAAGCACCTAAATAATGACAGACTGTTTGTTCGCGCTGTTTACCCAACATGGTGTGGGGGCGTACCTGGGGTTAGCTGTGTTATGTGAGGGGTGGCCCTTGCACACACCTCCTCCTGTTCCTCCTGTTCCACCTGCCTCCTCCTGCCTCGCTAGACTGATAAAAAGCAGCTGAAACTCAACGTCCCGGAATGGCGGGCTGTATAATGTTTATTTAAAACTCACTTCAAATGTAATTATCGAAATGCTTAAGCGCAAATTAATCCCGACACGCCCCCTGGGCCCCCGCACAAACGAGGGCGCAGGTACAGCGGAAAATTACAAACAAACAGACAGGCACAGAGAGAGAGAGAGATAGAAAGAAGAGAGGGGGAGAGCGTGAGAGAGGTAGCCAGGTATCGTATGAGTAACCCCTCATTGCAGTTGCGACCTCTGATAGCTTAAAGCAATTCCCCATTTGCCATACTCGAAATCATTTGTAAATCTTTAACGATTCCAATTTGGTTTTTGCTTTTCTTTCAGTTGAAATTTAAGTAGTAGAAATATCGATGTTACATCGATAGACATCGATAAAAATCGATGCTTCATGGGAAAGCCTCAGCAAAAATCTATGTTCTTTTCATTGTAGTTTGTACACGAAAAGAACTTGAAAACTCTAAGATATTTCCTGTTTTTTAAAGGTGTTCGATAATGCTCTATATACTGCTGTAGTATATTGATCTGTTCAGATATTTCAAAATACATTTCTTAATTTCCACTTTATGTGAAAGTTTTCTACCATAATATTATGGTATATGGATCTGCTTAGTGCAAAATGTGAAGTTTATTGTGAAAAACAAAACATAAATATTTAAACTCTCTTACGCTTTACGAGCAAATTGCTGTACCAAAAATTGACTTAAAATATATATAATATAATGCTATAAAACCGATTTGAGATGCCAAATCGATGAAGAGCACTGAGGAGCATTCAATTGAAGCGATGAAACCATTGAGTGCGAAATGTAATGCGGCATCATTTGAATTATGTGCAATGAACACAAATTACGGGTATCTTGCTGAGCACCTCTCTCTCTCCCCCTTCCTCTCCTCCCATTTACCTCTTCTTGCCTTCCTCTTCCCCTTCCTTTCCCCCTTGTGTGCTGTGTGCACAGTCGAACGATCTCTGGACAGGTGCAAAGCCAACGCCTGCAGCTGCCTGGCTGCAGTTGGCTGCGAATGCGAAAAACCAAATGCAATAAGTGCACAATGGTGTGGTTGGAAAGGGAGGGGGGGGGGTTGTGGAAGAGGTAGGCGGTGACAGAGGGGCAACTGTGGAAGTGTAACGGGGACTCGTTCACCCAGCGCTGGCTCTGTGTGGATAACGATTTATGTAAAGTTGCCAATTTAATTTCCTGCGCCCCCAAAAATGCAGCACGCATTTCAACAGCCAACGGTAAAATGCTGACTCCCCTACCTCCATCCCTCCTGGCAGCAACTCTCCCCTGTCTACTCATGCCTCTCCCCTCTCTCTCTCTCTCTCTGTGCTTCCTCGCTGCTAATATTCAAATGATGGCACTAAAAACATACGTACAAGCTCGTAACTTGCTAACTAAGAAGATAGGCCACTGGTCGAGAGGGGAGTGGGGAAGGGGAGAGGGAAGCGGCAAAGTGTGGCAGGTAAGGGGGAACACTCAAAATGAACTAACACAAATGAAATTTCAGTGGAAAATTTACGAACGCATTAAATTTGCAAACCAAATAGCAGAGGCGCAAAGTGCAAACCTTTCGGGCACAGGAAGTCAAAGTTCGAACAACAACAGCAACAACATTATTGAGAACAATGTCTTTTGAGTAGAGCGGAGGCAAAAGCAAAGTTAATGGCAGCACGTAGCCCAAACGAACGAATGACTCCCGAAAATGTTGTTGGACAACCCTGCTTACTCCCTCCTCCCCCCCCCCGTTGCAACCTCTCTTGGCCAGCTACAGGTTCAGGTTCCAGCCTCTCGTCTTCAGTTTCGGCTCGAGCTTTTAATAATACACTTTTCTATTTGGCGGCGCTTTTTACATTTTTAATGAAATTATTTTCAACAATTTATAATTGCCACGAGCAGTCAACCGGCTTGCCTGGCCTGCCCTGGCCGGGACTGGCCTTGCCTGGACCGGCGCCGGTGTCGGTGCTGCGTTTACCTAAATGCACCCCGGGGAGAGTTTTGCGCCCAGCCAATTTATGTATATGAATTATACGATATGTATGCCGCTTCGCCTCCCCCCTCTATACATATGTATGTATATGCCAGGACTCTTCTTTTCCTGCCTGCCCTGCCCTAACCTGACCAGAATCTTGCCGCAAGACTTTTACCTGCAGGCTGCTGTACTGGCTGGCCGTAGCCTCCACCTGGTTTTGGCTTCTGATTCCCCTTCCGTTCCCTGCCCGTACTGCGAGTGTTGCTCCATAACGCTTGTTGTGCTAAGCAGTAAGCAGTTAGTCGTTCCCCCATTTAATATCGCGCAAGGTGCTGCGTTTATGGCCTTCTAATCTGAGATAGGCAATTCGAGGGAGCACGAAAGCGAGCGAGATGCGTGCAATTCATTAATTTCCATTATATACAAATTTACAGCAGTTCGTTGAGCAAAGATGGCGGCAAGCTCATCAGCGCCATCATTCGTGCTGTTTCACTGTGCGATAACTTGTCTATCGATACGACTTAGGCACATATCGTTTGCAGCATGCCGATAGCTGCATCTGGTATTTGGATATTTTTAGCGTGCTTTCGTCGATCGAGAATGGCCATCGATTAAATGCGATTAATTGCTCTTCATGTAGCAGGACATCATCGATATGAATATCGTAAAAAAAATATCGTATCAGGCTGAAATTACGTCTAGGCAATACACACATGCATGCTGCGTATTTCAATAGATAAGCTCGCAACCCTGCTGCCGTTATACAACACTTTGTCTGTGTCCTTTGGCCAGCCCTTTAGCCAGTGTTAACATTGCGGTCAAGATAACGTACTCGTGCTTGGGCTGTCCTGCCACTTATAGTTATTGTTGTTGTTGTTGCCGTAGTCCGTTGACAACGGTAGCAGAGTTGCCCCTATAGCGGACCTGGACCCTTGTCAAAATGAGAGGCGCGTCACATTATTGAGCCAAATCAGTTGTGCGAATACAGAGAAACACGCGAGAGCACGGGCACAACAGAGAAGCTGTGGCAGGGCAACGACTAGCACATACCCTAGATGAATCAAACTTTTGCAAATAATTTTATCCAGGTGGAATTGTGTCTGCGTCGCACTGTCATGTAATCACAGGGTATTGTCATAAGTACATACAACTAGCCTGGTAATCGCTTCACGGGTCACGTCTGCCACACGCCTCCCAAACACACACACTGCGCTGTCACACTCAGTCGGACTTTTCTATATTTAGTACTGGGGATCGGGCATATTTTTGGCATTTCTCGTAGCTCATTAAATTTTAATAGTCACACAATCGTCTCAATCTATCAATCAAATTCTGCTAATAATGTCGCCTCCCTTTCCCCTAAATGTCAACTAATGGCAATAATCTGTTAGAAAGTGATTCCGGCTGACAGTTGTAGAAATATTTTCAGTTCAATTCGTGTCAGGATGCTCCTGAAATTTGATCTGAAGTGAGTGGGATAGAGTACTTTCCTCCTCTTGCTCTACCCTTCCTTCCTCTCTTACAGAGCTAATTTAATTCAATTTAAATTTGTTTGTTTCAAATCATACAATTGTGTGGGCATGTTGTGCGTATATATATTGTATGTTAGTCCTGTTTGTCCTGCACAGGATTTCTTACATTGATTTCTTGCAAATTATAAATTTTGATTGTATTTCTTAAACAATCGCCTGTCACAGAATTCTATATAATTAGTGGAGCTGGATTAAATAAAAACTAATGCAGTTTGTATATTTTTAAGCACCGCAGTAGCAGACAAAAGACTGAAAGAGAGAGAGAGAAAGGAGGAGAGTAGCAGAGAGCTGGTGCTGAAAAAAAGAATTGTTAATGCTCACAATTTGCACAAAGAAGCTTTACAGAACAGGGTGCTCAAATGCAGGCACTTAGTTCATGAATATGCATATTTTGTTCTATGCACAACAGTAAAAAGCATCTTTGCTCTCGCTTGCTCCTGCTGTACGTGTGTGTGTGAGTGTGCGCTATTAGTGGCTGTCACTCGTTACATGGATGCACATTCAGCTGTCCCCACACCCTCCAGCTGTCTCTGTCTTACTCCCTTTGTCAATGCGGTCCTCCTCGCCATGTTCAGGGCTTGCATTTTTGCCACTGTTTACTATTAAATTAGCATATGAAAGAGATGGAAGCACACACATTCGCACATACTTACACACATACACACACGCACACTTGGCAAATTCGGGCAAATGTTCGACTGAGATCCATGCAAAACTAGCAAAATGCGTGGATTTCATTTTGGCACACAGTCACACGCACACAAGTGCAGGCCTGTGCATGCAGAAGTACTCGCTCATGTTGTAAAGCGTTGAATTTTTATATATTTTTTTGTCAACCAGTTTGGACTTAAATCGGCTTTAATTTTAAAGAATTTTCAGTGAAATTTTCATGCGTGTTTTAGTTTTGTTTTCAATTAAAATTGCATGTTGCACAATTGTTTTTAATTTGCTGCTGTTACGATACTATCGGCGATGATTGGACTCAATCTGTCATTCAGTATAAAAAACTGTTATAAAAGCATGCTGTTTTTATGTGCTTGCGATACTTTTGGCAATTACTGTGTTCCCTTTTTGGACAAGAAAAAACTGTTCCCAGTCGTTCGTTTTTTGCGCGATACTTACAAAAACATCGATAACAAGCTGTTCCTCCTCACCCTACACAGTTTTTGCCATTCAAATGTTCTCGTTCGCTGGAGGGCACGCACAGCAACAGCAACAACAACAACAACAACAACAAACAATAACTTTGCCCTTAAGTGACTTGTTTATTAAATATTGAACAGAACTTGAAGCCAACGTCTTTTAGGCCAAATTACCCGCTCTACGCGGCGCTGCTTGCCACATGCATTTTTAATCGCCGCCAAATCGTTGCGCCAAAGTTGAGACACGCTTTTAATCGGCCTGCCCGATCGACTTGAAAACTTTGCGGATTGAATTTGAAATGTTGAAATTGCGGCACAACTTGTTAATTAGCCACAGGAAATAAGAAAAACGAACCCATTAATAAGCAACAAGCAGGAAGAGTGTGAAGAGAGCGCGGAAGAGCGGGGCATGTACATATATGGTATATGTATAATAATTGCAAATTTTGAATAATTAAGTACATTTTACGAGATACAGTGGCAACTCTCGCGCCAACACTGGCCGATCCAATGCTCCAATCTCTTGCAGTACTGGTGGCACTTGGGGAAATGTGGATGTTGTGGCGACAGGGTCTGGCAGAGACCACGATCCATGGCAATCGCACGCGACTTGACGGACGCAATGCCCCGTGGCCTTTCCGTGGTGGTTGCGTCCGATATGAAGACTTCCTTTTCGGCAGGCAAATCATCATCATCACCATCATCCACGATCAGTGGATTCTCGTTCGACTGTTGGTCGGCTGCAACTTGTTGCGGTTCAGGTGCAGCGTTGGCCTCGCGCTGGAGACGTCTTGCTTGGGTAGAGCCAAGCAACAGAGACAGGCCCAGGCAGAGCAATAGAATTGTCAGGAATCTCATTGCACGTCTTACGGTCTGCGGATTTGAAATAGAACTGCGAGTCGGCTCTGTGGGCAATTGGCGTAATCTTTTCAAAGCAGCGACAATGCGTAGTTCCACTAAGCTTGGTGTGGCTTATCAGGGGCTTCAAGGTCAACGCTAACAAACGGTGCCACGGCTGAGGCTCGGCGAGAGAAATAACAAACATTAACTGATTGTGGCTGTGATCGGCAAGTGATATCTCTGTGTGTGTATGTGTGTGTGTTTCAAACACTGCACACTGACTTGCCGCATATTTCGGCTAGCTGAGGCGAAATTAGAAACATAAAAATGAAAAGTAGATAGAACAACATGTAACCAGTGTTGCTGTAATTTTGGAGCAAAAAAACCCTAGATTATATTTTTAAAAAATCTGCAAATAAGATTGTATGGAGTATCAGGTATTGAAAAAACAGTAATATTTTCGTTTTAGTCAAGTTGTTGGATTTGAAATAAGCCAAATTGACGGGAAAAAAACTGACCTAGCAACACTGCATGCAACAGATTTTATTTACATTTTTATTGCACTTAGAGATGGTAAAAACTATTAGGGTTGACACTGTGTGTGAATATTGTGTGCAATATGTTTGCGATAATAAAACTCGCGAAACTCGCGATCACAAGTGTCACTGTTATAATGCTGCTATTAACAGCCAAGTATCGATAACCATAACAGTCGCAGCTGCTCTTTAACATAACATTTGATTTCGATTATTTTGATGTTTTCTAAGCATAAAGTAAAACTGAATTGAAACATTAAACATTGTAAAGTTATTGTTAGAAAATGGGCCGTTTGCACAGCCATAAAACTCTTTAAAAGTCGTAACTCATTTGCTATGCCATGGTCATTTTACATGCTAACAACACACACACACAGACACACATGCAAACATACATAACAAACACATCAATTCTAATTCTACGGCTTATCAGCGCATCGCGTGCCAGACAATTATTACTAAATTTTCTATCGTCGTAAATATAAACAGACAAACACACCCAAACGCACACACACACAGGCACACGCACTTGCGTACTATAAAAGCCTCAATTATGTTTACACATAAGCAACAAGAAGAACTTGCTGATGGAGCTGGGAAAGGGATGGTGAATGGTGGAGAAGGGGCGAGGGGTGGGAAAGAAGTGCCATCAAAAATGTTGAGCTGGCAATTTATGCGGAAATTTGATTTTTATGTGCGCGAATGTTCGTTCGTTTGGAATGTTTAGAGGCTGCCTGCCTGTAAAGTAAGTAAAATTGATGGGTGACGGACAGGCAGTTAAGGAGGAACATCAAAATGTGCTGCCTGCTGCCAAGAACAACAACATTGCGGGCTAATTTTTGGCAAAAACACACAGCAAGTAGTCCCTCTCCCCTTCCAACTCACTATCCCTCCGGCCTATAGGAAAACGCATAAAAGTCCATTTGGTTTAAAATGCAAAAACAATAACAATAATCATAATAATAATACACAATAACAATAACGATACAACTCACAGTGTTGGCAAGTGCTTGTACACACTATGTGTGCTTGTCCGTGTATGTGTTTGTGCGTGTGTGTGCTGGACGCTTCTATAAAGAACAGCTGCCAAAAACAACTTCTCGAATGTTTGCCAATCGCCCAGCCTCTTCTCTCTATCTGTCTCTGTCTCCCTCTCGCAAGGAGTCAATAAAATTATGCAACATAAAGTTGACGCGCCCCCCGCCCCCACGGCAATCAGTTGGTTTCCGACATTAGCGGCCGATTGGAAAGTGCAGTTGCCGTTATTCATGTGCCCCCCGATGTGGCAGTTAGGAGTCCCTATATGCGTTGTATTGCAGTATATCATATTGGTACATTTCGCAAACGAGCTATAAACAAGCGTTTATGCTTTGGCATTCATTATGCTTTATAGCACGCATTGAAGTTCAGTCACAATTGCTTTGGAACGTCCATTAATGCCAGGAATTGCTTGCGAAAATTGATGAACACTTGATATGGTATCTATATACTCGTAGTAATATAATGCAACTTTAAGGTTCAAGTTAGCGATGAGCACGGATGCAATTCTTTGCGCTGTGGGATCGTTTCAATGTGTGCGTATATGCATACACAAGCTCGTATATGAATGTATGCTTAGTGGTATAAGTATCGGCACTAAGCATCGAATGTTCGATGTTCGATGCTTAGTGGTATCGGCCATATAACATAGATTAACCGAAACTGTTTTGTTAGCATGACATGTTACGGCATTTCATCGGTTTGCAAATTTATCGATATCAGTTACAGTTCTTGTAATTCTCAAACAGTTTAGGGTTGCTGCAAGCTTGACCAAGATTAAATAAAACACGTCTAGGCAAAAGGCATTACTTCTAACGGCATATAAATCAATGAGAGGACATTATCAACTTTCCATTTGCAATTCTACGGCCCATGGGGAGGGGGTGGCTACGGGGAGGGGGCGGCTTGGTTGCACAAAGCATTTAGAAAAGCACTTGAGGCGTCAATGGCAAATTGATTTGCTAAACCACAAAGTCGAACTGGACAAGGACACACAGAGAAAGAGAGAGTATGTTATAATCCTGAACTGCTTTCAAATTTCCAGTGGGATGCGGGACAGTGGAGGGAGAAGAGTAATGGGGGAGGGTGATAACAACAGCCGACGAAAAAGTCGTACAAAAGAGCTGTCGTCCTAAGCGATTTAATTCCGTAACCGGAAATGAAGCAGAATAATCGTTGAAAATAAACAAATAACAAAGATGGAGAATGACAGAGAATGGTGCGGGTCATGCACGACGACACATATGCCCTGTACCGAACTTGAGTTGGCATAGAGGATGAACAAGTTTGTATATATGAGAAGATTGATATCGATTGTATATTTTAGAGAATTAACAGGGTATGCAGCAGGCTGTCAAAGTTGAAATTCAGATGGATTAAGTATTGCATTCAACTTAGCAGCAGCAGATTCTCGCTTGAGGTTTATAAATCTCTTGTTCACCTGTAAAAAGAAAACGGAAATGTAGAAAAATTCACCCAACTTGTTGATGGTCAGCAAAAGATACGCGCTCTCGGCGAGGCGAGCTCGGGCAACTTTTTATGTTTTTCTTTCTGCTCTGGTTATTGTTGTTGTTATTTTTGTAATTTTGTTGGCTTTAATTAAAAAAGTTTCCTCTTGGCGTGCCCGACTTTCTAAGTTTGTCGTGGCGACTGACAGCTGAACTCGCAAACAGATACAGATACAGATCTTGTATCTGTATATACAACGTATTACGTATACGCACACGAACACGCATGTGCCTGCTTAGCGGACCTGTTACTGATATTAAAGCACACAGGCAGGCATATAGTATATGTATTAATACATGTGTATCTGCTTTAAATGTTTTGCTTTTGACTAGCTTTCGTCGCTTATCAAAAATGCTTTTCGGAACTTTCATTTTGTTTTTGTGCCTCCATCCGCAACACGCTCTCGTTGCGGCTCATACGCGCTTTCATATAAAAGAAATATGTTAATCTAAAGCCAAAGGAGAATCAAAAGCAATACCCAGTTACCCAGACAGACAGCTCTCTCTCTCTCTCTCTCTCTCGCTCTGGCACCCTCCCCCCCCACGAGACCACTCTACGAATCTGGAGTCGAATTCGCGCAAACAAAATAATTTCTTGATGTATGTTGATTTAATTAAATTTACAATTCACATAAATACGCACACGCAGACAGCACAAGGAAAAGGAGAGAAAGAGAGCATTGGGAACCAAAAGCTAACAAGAAAGCATAACAAACAAAAGCCAAGAAGACTGACAATGGAAGAACTGTAGCTGACAATGCCAGACTAGTCAATACTCTGCTAAGACGTTTAGAGAGATAATCAAACTATCGATGTTACTGATTGACTATCGATCAACAAGTGTAGTGTTCCAGTCGCAAAAGTAACTTTTTTTATTTACATTAGTATTCGAACTATAGATAACTTATGATGAAAATCTATGCCAATACTTACTTCATATTCTCCATATTATCGATTAACCATATACATAAAACATCTGCAATAACATCCCGACGTCGTCACGCTGATTGTTTTACAAATCGTATACAAAGTATAATAAAACTAAAACGAAAGAGAGTATCTTAGTAAGCAAAACCCCCCTGTACACCTTGTCTTTCTTTCCCCATTTCATCAACTGCTTGAGAATTCCCTTTGACTTGATAAAGTTTGATTTGGGGGCGCTAAAGTGCCAGACTCTGCGTATTTCCACCATTATTTTTGTTATGTCCATGATATATGCAAATATGAGAAAGTAAATATGAGAATTGTGAACTTCTTATACGAGTTCCATGTCATGGAAAACTTTTCTCAGTGTTGTTGAATTAAAGATCAATGTTGGCTGAAATGATATATCAGCTCGTGGTATAATGATAATAATTGATGGAATAGAATAGATTTTTATAATTATCTTTACCATCTCAATGCATAACAAGTTTTAAATTACAGCAACTTAAATTGAGTTGAAAACACACACGTAGGCACCATTACGCGCACATAGACAATAGACTATATAGAAAGCCAGCATAATTATCGTTTTCCTTGTGCCTCTCGGGGAGAGAGCAGGCAAAGGACACGACACATGGGACAGGAGGGACAGGACACAGGACACTGGATACTGAGAACAGGGCGTAGGGCACAAAAGACAATCACGAACAAAACAATTTGATAATTAATCGTTTTGAACTCTCGACTGCGCCCAGTTAGATATATGTTTACATGGTATATGGGACAACCTAATCACATCATATCATTCATATCGCTCGTCTGTGTGTGTGTGTGTTGGTACGGCCGGAAACGAAAGCGACAAAAACGATTGTTCCAAACGCTCTACCTGTTGTTGTTGTTCCGGAAAATCCTGTCCGTCCCTCATTCATAAATTAGCCCTCAAGATAATGTTCCATATTCGCTTCATTTATTATGTGTGCAATAATTATGTAAATTCCACTTCTTGCCCAGGGGAGAGGTGGGGTGTACCTGGAAGTAACATCGTATTAAAGCTGGTAATTTAAAGTTGATCAGGTCAATTTAGAAAGAAATTGAATGTCCCTCGTAACTTGTAATTTAATTAATTGTGTAATTGAATTGTGAGATACCCGCTGCACAGCTGACCAAAACTATTTCATAAACAAGTATATAACTTTAATACTTCGCGTATTTTGTGTTGCATACTTTGCAGGGAGCAGCTTGAAAATCAGTACCTCTTTAACATGATTTCTTGAATAACTTCTATGTTAATTATCCGATCGCAACGAAATTTTCAGCAATTATTTGAGCGTTGTGCGTTATTGTGCTTACCAAAAAACTGTCCTGCATTTAAATTACGCTTCAGTTTTTATAGATTTACGGGGGCGTACCAAAAATCTAAAAACAACTTAATTTTCGCAGAGAATTATTTATTAATTACTTATTTCATATTCTAGCCATTATAGTCTCTTTGATTTAGACTTCATACGTGCGGACGTACAGACAGATAGACATGACTATATCGATTGGGTTGTTGATGCTGATTAAGAAGATATACATATATAGTTTATGGCCACGCCTCCTTCTTCCTCATACATATACATATTTTCGGTTGGCACAAATATATAATACTCTTTTACCCTATTGATAGCGGGTATAATGAGCTTGAATTGGAACACACAAACACACACACACACACACACACACACACACTCTCACACACCCACTCGCACAACCACACTGAATGTGCCCTTCATATTGGACTGGGCATATTGAAACGCTTGTCATCTAATTGTGCTACACACTCGAACATGTACGAGGATTATGACGACTCGGGTGTGTCCGTTTTGTCAGAATGTGTGTGCTTGCTGACCAGCAATCGTAGTGGTCCTTATACCTTCTGTCCGTCGTGCTTCCCCACGTCCCTTCGTCCCGCGTCTGGCTGCCACACAAACTTATGATTTTGGCCAACATTGTCAAACAATTACATGACTTTACAATTAATTTGTCCCTACAATATGATAACAGTTCAAAAGTGACAATCGAATGGGGGACAGCAGGCCTTGTCCTTGTGCAGAGATGGAAATGGAGACGGAGACGGAGACGGATTGCCAGCTAGCCAAGCCAAGCCAAGTCGAGGCCAGGCAAGCCAAGCCGCAAGCTCATGTAAATATAAATGAAAATTGTAACTGCAGAGCAGACAGCAGAGCTCAATTCTGGTCGGGTTGGGTCGGACTGCGCTGGTCTGTTTGGGACTGGTGTGGTGTGGTCTGGTCTGGGTTGGTCAATGTGATAATGAAATTTGCAGCAGACAACGCAATGGCTTCCTGACGCTAACTGGTCGAGCTGCGCAGGAGCGGGACAGGGCAGGAAGAGGAGCTGCTGTTGATGGCGTTTGCTGTCAATGTCTGTGAACCAGAAGCCATGTCACTCGCTAGGCCAGGCATATCAACGAGCACTCAAGAGTCGTTGTCCTTGTTGTTGTTAGATCAACAGCTCTCGTACAGTTACACACACACACACACACAGACACGCTGTAATCAAATCAAGTGACAATATACTGTATATACTTGCCGCCCCGCTCAATATTAGCCTCAGCCAAGGCTCGGCCCGTTGTCTCTGGCATTTTGCTTAGCGCTGTCTCGCTCATTGTTCTCTCCCCCCTCTCACTCTGTGCTGTCTGCAATTTAAATGTCATTTATTTTAAATGTAATAACTATTTCAGCATGCAGTCAGTTGTCGGTCGGCTGCCTGATTGCAAAAATGATTGCATGTAATCACTCAAACGACACATTGGCCAACACGAGCAGCAGCAACAACAACAGCAGCAACAACAGCAACAACAGCAACAGCAGCAACAACAGCAAAACCCAACCACAACAGAACCATCACATGATGTCTGTCTGTTCATACGCATCGCCTGCTACGCTTCGTTTGTAATTCTGATTTGTTACGCCCCGACTGTTGTTATGGATTCCATAATACAATCAATCATTGTTCCCCTTCCCCTGATGCTGCTCCTTCTCCTTTACTACAACAGCACAGCATAATCCGTGTCTCTCTGTCTCTTATTCTTTCTCTGTCGCTGCACAACTTATTTTTGCAATCTTTTGCTTACAACAACTCAGCATTTCTGTCACTCTTCTTTCAACTTCTCTCTTTGCCTGTCTTTAGCCCGTTGCTCTTCTGCTGTTCAATCTGTTTGTCAATTGTAAACTTACTAATCAAGCCTCAGTCAGCTACAGGGTATACGATAGTCGATCATGTTGAATGAGAGAGAAATCTTATTGAGTGTTTTGTTTAGAGATGCAGAGATATTCTTATACATCAGTTCCTCGCTATCTTTAACTAGTGAATGACAATTGCAAACCGTTATCTTGTGACTGGCAAATAGAAAACTTCCAACGTGTGGATGGCAGATATCATGTACACATATGTATAACAGTCTTTTTTATATACATACTATACACTAGAGCTGGAATCGATTCTCGAATCGATTAATCGATGTTTTCATTTTTCTTCGATGCAACGATTTAATTTTTGAGAATCGATTTAATCGAAAATTTAAAAATAGTACTAAATTACGACAACTAAATTAGTAAACATGTCTAGTGGTGGTATTAAATTTTAGTTTTTTAGGTAAAGTGCGACCGATAAGCATTTGTTTTTGAAGTTGGGTGATTCTTTAATAATAATATGAGGTCTTCATAATATTGTATCAATTTGTTTTCATTAATTTCAAGCCAAATACACGTTTTTTCCTATAATTTCAAGTCAAAAAACTGTTTTTTTTTCTTATATTTCAAATTTTCGATTTAAATTGATTTGAATCGATTTTTTCCTTGAATTTTTGAAAATAAATCGATTCAGTGAACATCGATTTATTTCCACCTCTACTCTACACATAAATGCGAATAAATTGCTCGATGTTAACTTCTTCTATTTCATAATTGCGATTTTGCGCTGACTTTAAAGCGGACAATGGGGGGAATAAAAAAAGTAAGGAGACATTAATTTCGTTTGGTGCCCACTTTATTCTGCGTTGGTCCCTGAACTCTTAGGCAGACACAGACATAAATCAGCTGACTGCCGCCACCTGCTGTGGGCTGAGGGACTCAGAAAAGTTGAGACAGATCTGCGAATTACATAAATAAGTTGAAACCAATTAAGAATTGTGCGGATAAAGTTGGAGGCGAGAGATCAAGTCAGCGTGGCTGGGTTGAGCCAGAGCCACAGACACTTAAGATTGGGGATGATGCTGCAATTTGTTACTGAGAATTTTTAACCAAAAACTTTTGCATTCATAATAGCGAGAGATTACACGATATATATAATTCGGGAAATGAACTAATTATGCCTATACCATCCTATACACATCAAGTTATTAAGTTATTCGTATGTATATATTTGTGTGTCTGAGGACCAGAAGTGGACTGTGATTAAAATCATATTTTCAGACAATGTCAAACGGCGTGTGACTAATGGGTCTATGGGTTGTCCGAAACGTCTGTTATTACTTGATAAATCTTGTCGGCCACACACTTTAGCAGCAGACCAACAGTAACAGACACAAGCACAGACAGACTTGGGGCAGGAGGACATCTTCCAGGCAATCGTGTGTGTGTGCTTGTTTTATGCAAATCCCCCGCATTCGAGCCTAATGACAAATGGGTCAAAAATTTGCGGCTATGACACAAATATGCTTGTTTCTGCCTATAAATTTTATGTATAAATAAACCTATAGAAGGCTAGAAAAAAGACTGTATGTATGTTGGCGAGGCAAAGAAAAAAACAGAGAGAGAAGAAGAGGGAGAGAGCGAGAAAACTATGATTGAAGACTTGTTGGCAACGACCTTTGCAGCCTTTGGCAACGCACATTAATCAATGGCCAAATAAACATAAGATTAACCCAAATGGACACAAGGGTAATGATCTAGTGAGGCGAGTCCCTATTGGAGCTATCAAGGAGTAACTGTATTCCTCTATTGATCGATTCGCTGAACATCGATTTATTTCCACTTCTACTGTACCTTGTTTGCAAGTTGCATTCGACAGCTGCTTATCGATAGCTATCGATAGAGCGCAAGACGTGTGGCAGCACTGGAATTATGAAATTAATTAAAATAAATAAAGTCCGTTGGCCTGATTTATTATTAATTAATATTTATCCAGTATTTATTTACTCAGACTGTGCTGTAAATTGTAAAATCAAATGAACCTTGCAACATGTGCTGCAGCTCCAGTTGCAATTGCGGGACAGTTAATAAAAAGCCAAGCCAAGCAAATAGTTGGCAAATCTGTTAAGCGGCAGCCTCAACCTCGATTCGCACATAATCTCCAGACACGTAGCATATGTATGTATGTATGTGTGTGTGTGTGTGTGTGTGAATGATCTATTATTTACATTAGTTGTCCGATTAGCAATTCACACACACGTGCACAATAACTACAATACAATGAACTTCTGCCTGCCTTCTAGTCTCTGGGACACCCTGTGTTTGTGTTTGTATTTGTGTTTTGTTAGTTGGCGGACGGACAATGCCGAAAGTTTACATACTTGTATGTGTGCGTGTGTGTGTGTGTGTAACATTGCAGGCGACAATAAAAACACACACACGTTGAGCTACTCACACTCTCTCACACACAGAGAGTTGTAGATAAACTTGTGCAAACACAAGCAAAAAAGCACTGAGACCTAAGCAAATACGAGTTCTGAAGAGACGACTTCAGCTCAGCTCCGACTTGGGGTTGTGTGGAGGAGCATGAGCAAACGGGGGAGGAGTAGGAGGTGAGTGAAGAGCAGTATCTTGTAACTGAAGCAACAGGAATTGCTTCTATTTGTCTTCATTACGCTCTGGCCACAACACTCAGCATCATCTTCGTTTTGAAAGAGAATGCGATAGTTTGCCACAGGTGATACATACTAACTAAATATATCGGTTGTAAGTTAGTACTATCGATTGCGGCGATAACAAAAATAAAAGCCGACCATGACGGGACTCGAACCCGCAATCTTCGGATCCGAAGTCCGACGCCCTATCCATTAGGCCACACGGTCAAGTTGTATTTGTCTACGTTAAATTAGAAACAATATTGGAAGAACCCCAAGGAACTAAGTAGTAAGCTCTCTCACTTCATACTACAAAATAATTTCAATTTTATTTTCCAAAAATTTCCACCAAATGAAATTTAGACGAATTACCGACGAACGAGCTTGCTTAGTCAGCTGGGACCACTACTTCAGTGTTGTTGTTGTTGTTGTTGTTGTTGTTGCTGTTGCTGTGTCCACGATTGCGCTGAGCTGGCAAAAGGACTTAGTGGAGCATTAGCGGGCCAAGCAGTTGAGTTGGGGCACATCGTGTGCACCGACAGTCCTAAGTCAACAGCAGCTTGGCCGCACTTGGGCCTCCTTCAGCGGCAGAGAGAAACATTGCTCACCTTGCGGTAATAAGCTGCAATGTTATTATAACATTTTTCAACCGAACGAGACGGCAGAGAGTGTCTGAAAGAGAGAGAGAGAGAGAGAGACAGAGAGAGAGAAAGGGATGGTGGCCGGCTGGGCTGGGCAGGGCAGCGCAATCGCTGGCGGCTTCGGCTGATGTCTGTGCGCGGCAATTTCAGATAAATGAAAATGCATAAACAAAGAACTCATTAAATTCCTGAGCGGGCTACCTGGGCAATTTTCACCCGTAAAAGCGTAAAGCGAATACGCATCAGTGGAAGGTAAAGTTGTTATTGTTGTTGTGATACCCTGCATTGTCTTCTGTCCAGGGCTACCAGCCACTCCACACAAAAAAAGGATAGACGGCAAAAAACAGTAAAATAGTTTATGATAAAAAAAGACAAATTTCATAAATTAAATAATGCTCTAATGGTTTTTATATGCTGAATTGTTCCTTATCGAAAAATCAACCTGTATTTGTATAGTTGTTTCTTGGACATGCTCCTTTTTATGATTGAAAATCGAATTGAAAAACGGGTATATAAATCATGAGGTTGCATGTGGAATTTAAGAACAATATCATTAAAATTATATCAAAAATACCTGTTATTTGAGCAATTAAAGCAGGGCAGATTTGCGGACAGTTAGACTTAGAGTTTTTTTCAGGCTGGACGAAGAAATAAAATGCCACATCTGCCCGAAAAAAAGCGTACCTAGCAGCTCTGCATTTGTCTGTTTGGAAATGCGAGGATCTCATTTAGGCTTATCAAATTGGGTAGATAGATTCATACATGATTTGGGTCAGTTAGGTCAGCACATTATAGTTAACTGGCACGCCCCTTTAATGGTCATGCAGGGTATCCAATAGTCGAGTTATCGCTTGCAGTGGGATTCCTTGGGTTGCACCTGAGCCTTGCATTTGGCCGACTGCGTTTGCATGCCAAGTGGCAACTCTTTGTCCTACTTCCCATATCTCCTCTCTCTCTTTGTTCATTTCGCACGCGTTTTATTTAATTGCAACTCAACACACCCACCGTGTCCCAGCTGCCTCTCTGTCCCTGTCTCTCGCCTCCCTCCCTCGAGCGTTGTTTGACTTTATAATAATTTCGATTTGAAGCGATTTGCACTTAAAACTTTAAGTTCGCCCCTTGCCGTGGGCGTCGATGTCGAGGTTCTGTTGTGTGCTGCCGCTGTGAGGGGGCGTGGCAGTTTTGGCCGTCAATTAATTGACAGCGAAAGGGCCAAAAGGCGCATTAACAAATCGAATTTACGACCGACGGGAATCGAATAATTTGCAATTGTTATTGAAGGTTGCAGGACGTAGGACGAAGGCTTCGGGTTTTCTAGGATTCAAGATGCGTGGACGGCGTGGGTAGTACGGATGGTAGGGCTGTCTATTAGGGAATTTACTGGAAATTAATTCCTGTCAGGCAGCTGCGAGTTGTCCCAAGTGAACTTTATTGGCGAGCTCTGTCAAAAGGGGGTAGAGGGTGGCGGGCAAGTAAGGGAGCAATACCAGCAACCCGATCAGTAAGCCGGGCAGGATGACA
>JAEIFI010000733.1:1125000-1212500 GCA_018901815.1 Zaprionus lachaisei | reverse complement strand
TTTCCTAACAAGCAATATATGTAGTACTAAACATGTAGTAGATTTCGATAGTGTTTTTGCTACAATACTAAACAACAACAGGGTTGTTTATTCATGTGCAGCGGGGCGTATGCGTAATATGACGAGCTTGAAATGCATATTATATTTATCGATATAGCTTAAATTAGCTCAAGTTAAGGGTAAGGCATCAAAAAAAAGAAATAATAGAAAGTATTGAAATTTTTGAGAATTTATTGTGTAAATATTTTAGTGAAAGCAAAAGTATAGTAAAGATTTGTAAAGTAAAGATAAAAAAGAGTTTAAGTGAAATATAGAATAAAACGCTAGCAAGTTAAGAGAAATAATAGAAGAAATACCATAATAATAATACAAGTAACGGGAGAAGAATAGAATTGTGCAGCAATAATTGAACTGTAATAAGAAAGGACAAAAACTTATTTTGGATTTTGTTTGGAATTAAAGTTGAGTAAATTTGATTAAAATTGTAAAAAAATAATAAGCATAATTATGTATTCATATTTTGTTATTATATGTAATATATAATATATATTTATTATATCTACATTTACTATGGATAAACAAAGTAAATAACCTATAAATGTTGCTGTACCGCAAAGCGTCTGTGGCGGTCGACTAAGCTTGACTGGCTTGAAGTGATGAGCAGATCCATTGATTAATAAATAGTTATAGCCAGTTTCAGTAGTTGACGTTGTTGTTGTTGTGTAAGTGCAAATATGTGTTGCATCCGGACACATACAGAGAGAGAGAGAGAGAGAGAGAGCACGGGAGATAGGGGTGAAGGGAGACACTAACCCGTGTCGATGACGAGTGTAACCGGGCCAAAAACAATGGGCCCCGTCGTCGTTGCAGTGAGAACCTTTATAAATTGGACTGGGATGAGCAACTGGCAGATTAGTTGGTCAACGGCAGCTGCCACAGCTGTCAACTGTGTGTGAAGGGCTTGAAGAGATTTTCGATAATTGCCAAGTGTTAATCAAAGTTTGCCAGTGAGCCGGAACTACTTACAACTTGGCACCATGAGACAACAAAGGCTACTGCTAAGCTGGCTGCTTGTCGCCGGCTGCATTGCACTGGCTCAGCCATCGCTGCTGGGCCTTAAGAAGAAGCTTCTATTTGGCGGTGGCCATGGACTGGGCGGCGGTGGTGGCGGCGGATTTGGCGGCGGTGGTGGATTTGGCGGCGGTGGCGGCTTTGGAGGCGGCGGTGGCTATGGCGGAGGCGGTGGCTATGGTGGCGGCGGTGGCTATGGCGGCGGTGGCTATCGTGGTGGCGGTGGTGGAGGTCATCATGGCGGCGGTGGAGGAGGCAATTATGGCGGCGGCGGTGGTGGTGGCTACGGACATAAGCCCTCCTATGAGGTTTATATAGTCAAGCCGGTTTACAGTGGAGGCGGAGGAGGTGGCTATCATGGCGGAGGCGGTGGAGGCTATCAAGGAAACGGCGGCGGCGGCTGTCACGGTTGTGGCGGTGGTGGTGGTGGAGGCGGACCACAGTGGGGCGGCGGCGGAGGCGGTGGAGGTGGCGGCAATGCGTACGCCAGCAGCAGTGCCAACAGTTACAGCTACGGCTCAGGCGGCGGAGCCAATGCATATGCCAAGGCATCGGCGCATGCCTACGGAGGTGGCTGGTAGTGTGCTCGCCAGTAGAACAATAGCAACCAAGTGTAGAGATGAATATATTCTGTGTTTTTATTTCATTCTTTTGCATAACATAAATAAATTTGTAGTAGGAATCAATGCTGATCTTCTACGGGGTGCGGCTGCCTTGAGAAGGCGTGTGCTAAGTGAGTTGCTGTCTACCCATTCACAATGGAATGAGATTACGCAAATACCAAACTGAAGAAGTATTGGCAAATAGACGGAGAGCACAGCACGGCAGGCATGTGAACCCACCAAAGATACCCTCTAAAGAGAGAGAGAGAGAGAGAGAGAACGAGCTGGCATGACAAATTGCAGACTGATCAGATCAGTCTGTTATACGATTTATGTACATATGTATGTATATATGCTGCTGCCTTTTGTTGGGTATACTGAGACAGGCAAGTAAGAAAGCTAGACGTTCAATAAAATTGTTAGTTAAATAACTTCTATGTTCACTATGCGATCACTATGTAATTCAGAAATCATTCAGATAATGATATATATATATACATATATACATACACATCGGCATTGACTCTTGAAATAAGTGTGTCGTTGGGTCAGCACCTTCTCGAAATAAATGAGATAATGTCGAGAAGTCAATTATGGATTTCCTTAGAATATATACACTGGATAGGTAGCCTTAGCTCAGCAGGGGGTACAATAGATTTGTAAGAATTCCCCCCAATCAACACATACCCTTCGACCATTGAAAATGGCCAAAAGAGGGTATACTAACTTTGGGCAAATAATGTATGTAACAGGCAGAAAGTGGCGAAGCACACCCCACGATCAGTAGACGAGTCGATTGAGCCATGATGACCAGATGAACACACAGATCTCAGTTATTATAAGAACTAGAGACACCAAATTTGGCATGAAGGTTTTTGTGTAATAGGCGCAGATTAAGTTTATTTCAAATGATGGGTGCTACGCCCACCGCCCCTGCAAATCACAATCCACTGTCGCGTGCCGCTCGAATGTTGCTCTTGTTTAAATACGTTTTTTTGTTTCGTCAAATTCTTATTATTATTATCTGCGTGCATCCAAAAGACATATTGTTCCCAAATTTCGTAGCCCTAGCTCATATAGATTCTGAGATGGCTCGGAGATGTCTCCCACTGCCTGTTTCGGCTGTAATACCCTGTAAACAACAACGAAAATCAAATGAGTATGCATATTATCAGGTTAAAAATGTTTTAAAACCAGTTTGCTGCGAAAATAAGCGAGCATGGCGAGCATGTAAACAAAACACAACAACGCGCTGTAAACGTGTTTCAAAATGCCAACAACTTTGCCAAGTTAACGATATGAGTATATGTCATGTTTTGTTATTTTGTTGTTGTTCTTGCTATTGTTGTTTTTGTTGTTATAAGTCGCTTGATATAAATACAAAATGTACAAAATGTGCGTGGGCAAAATGAATTCCAATAAGAACGCAGTGCTACGAAGCTTCTTCATTGCTTAAATTCCGATGAACATGAAGTGGGGAGCATCATCATATTTGGGGCATACTGTGGGGAATATTACCTAATAGAATCGAGTGTGTTATGTTAATATTGAAGCATGAGATCAGAGCAACAAATGAAACAACTGAGCAAATGAAACTAATTCAGATTTCCAAATATATTGGGTTGACCGAAAAGAAACCGCTGATTTTGCATATTTATTTGCAATTTTTGACAATTTTTTTGAACGGCTTATGACTCTGTTATTGCATTCTAACGTTTGTTTTAATATGCAGCCCACAAAGGAGCAGTTTCGTCATAGTTTACTTTATTATTTCCGTAAAGGAAAAATGCAGCTCAGGTTGCTAGAAAGTTACGTGATGTGTATGGTGACAAAACCTTAAAAGAAACACAGTGTCAAAGTTGGTTTGTCAAATTCCGTTTGGGAGATTTTTCACCTAAAGACAAGCCACGTTCAGGTCGGCCAAGTGCAGTTGACGATGACGTTATCAAGGCGTTAATCGAATCGGATCGTCATGTAACTGAGCGTGAGATTGGAGAGAAGTTAAATATACCACAATAAACCATACATGATCATCTGATCACCGGTTCTTATCGGTCAACCCAATATTTACTTTGTTTTTCTCTTTCTATTTTCTTTCTTTTCACACTGTTCCCTTGCAGGTTTTCTTCCGTCAAGCCGTCAGCAGAACCAGGAAGAAAGAGAGAGAGAAAGAGATGTGAAACAATTAGAATTGCGAATTGGACAGAAACAAGAAAAACGAGAAAAACACGATTGTCGGAAAACGCAAAAACGTGCGAAAAAATTAAAGATCTTTTCGCATAAAAGCAAACTTGAATATACAATATGATGAGAAAGCTATAGAAATGTATATGGTATCTGGTAATACGCATGTCTTAATTGTATTATTGTAATCTGATATGATATCATGGAATTTTTTTTTTTTTAGAATTTAGAATTTTGACTTTGATTGATAAAGCTAGTCATAGGTAGTATAAAAAGTCCTCCCAATAGTGTTTGCGATGAAAATTGTGGAAAATGTCGAAGAAATACCATTAACTTTGGTGTTTATTATGTCCAAAAGGTCCCCCCTTACAACATTTTCAAAATTTAAAATTTTGATATTTTGACTTTATATATATATATATTATATATGATGATTTCAAAAGGATCATACATTGATGGAAGTGATATGATATATTTAAATATTTACTATAAAGTGTGATATATTTATATATATAAATATGTATACATAATGTGTAATATATTTACTATATTATGTGTAATATGCATACTATAATGATTTCTAAATGATCATATACGTCGTGGATCTGTTCAGCTCTTGCCAATCTCGACTGCAGCTGCTACAACTCAAGTTATATCTAAATTTGCATCTGCATCAATCCTTGTTGCAAATTGACACTCGCACTGGAATAACTTGTTTTTGTTGTTGTTGTTGTTGTTGTTGCTGCTGCTGATGATCAAAGCCAAATAGCAAAATACCAATTTGAGTCGCTTGGCACGGGCTTCATTGAAAGTTATTCGCATTTCCAGCTCACACAGGTACCTGTGTGTGTGTGTATTGGAGTCACATGAGATTTTCCTCAAATCGATAACAGGTTTTTCGGCCTCAACTTCTCCTCGTCTTGGCCAATTTCAACGGCTGCAGCAGAAAGTTTTCTGTTTTCTGTTAACTGTTTGCAGTTTTTGTTGTTGTTGTTGTTTTTGCTTTTCTTCTTTATTTGTTTGTTACTTATTTTCTGGCGCGCATTGAAGTGCAGCCAAGTTGCGGTCAGAAAAATGCGGATGACAGAGCTCGGCCAAGTGTTTGTCTCCCTCTGTCTCTCTCTCTCTCTCTTTCTGTCTCTCCCTCACTCTCCCTGTCTCTCTTGCGGCAGGGGAGGGAGGTAGTGCAGTCTTCCATAAGACTCTTTCTATGGTCAGCTCTTGGCGCCGTCGCCGTCGCCGTTGCCGTTGCCGTTTCGCATCCGTTCCAGGCTGGCACTTAAATTGCCCGTCATCATCATCCACTCCACAGTGCCAGGTTCTTTGGCCCACATCGCTAGAGGCGACACTGTCAGCAAGAGCGGTCAATTCGCTTAAATGGGCGTGGCAACGTTGCACTCAGCACTCAGCACTCAGCAATGGGAACAAACTGTTTCGTATATGGAGCAAATCCATAGATCAGCCACAGTCCCCCGGAGCAGCAGATCAACCACAAATGGGGAATGCTTTCCCGTTTAGAATGCAAGTCGGCTTAGCTTATACCAATTAAACGTGGGGTATATGGGCATAGTAAAGCAACTGTAACGATTAACTTCTGTGTTTGCTAGCCAATTCAATTGCAAAGAGATAAAAGGTAAATGTATATAGTATTAATCTACATACATATATGTATGTATATGTGTTAAATTAATCGCAAAATACCAATTTACATGGGCGGTGGACGTGGCATACAGAATTTTAATTAATTTAGATCAGCGTATGGTATACTGGAACCTTCATGCCGATTTTGGTGGCTCTACCTTTTATAACAGCTGAGATCTCCTCGTTTAAATACATAGGCAAAAAGACATACTGGTAGACGGACAGGGAGACAAACAGGCATACATGCAGACAGATAGACAGACAGACAGACAGACATACAGACAGACAGAAACATATACAGATAAATAGACAGACAGACAGGCAGACAAACAGACAGGCAGACAGACATACAGACTGACTAAAGGAGAGACATACTGACAGACAGAAAGACATACAGATAGACAGACAGATAGACAGACAAATAGACAGACAGAGAGGCGTACGGACAGATAGACTTACGAATAGAAAGACAGACAGATGGACAGACAGATATGGCCTTATCGCCTCGACTTGTGTTACTGATCAATAATACATATACATACATACATATAGATCTGTATGGGGTTTGCCACGCCTCCTGGTGTCTGTTACATATATTTGCACAATGTTAGTATACCCCCTCTTGACCATTTTCATTGGTCGAAGAGTATAAAATGAAATTACAGGGTATGCTGGTGTGCGGCGCAGTGCACTGGCCAATGCTGCCAAAACTGGAACGTTGACAGGAACTGCGCAAAAATAAACAGAGTCAACTGTAAAACCAGTTGGCACAAAAGAAAGAAGCCAACGAAAATATGAAAAACAAAATGCGAACTGCGAGCTGCGAAATACGAAATAGGAACAAGAAAACACAGCGCGAGGCTGCACGAAGCTAAAGCTGGAGGATCTCGCGGGGCTGGCGATGGCGTCGACTTGACATTTTGTCGCCTTTGGCGGAATGCACACACGATCGGCGCACAACGCGCTGCCCGAAGGCACGGCACACGAAGCGCACACGAGCAGCGAACAGCGATGCGCCGTCGTCGTCCGCGACTGCAGCTGAGCCAAGTTTTCAGTTGGAGCTCAGTCTTCAGTCTTCGGTTCGAACTCGACGCGCCAACTACGCAACGCGACGACGAAGCGAGCAGCAAAAGAAAAAAAACACGAAGCCGAGCCGAGCGCCAAAGTGTGCGTTAAATTGGTAAACAGCGAACCAAATCCGAAATCGAAACCGAAAACAGAAACGTAACGATCGGTTGCGAGTGCGGGTGTGATCGGGGTACGGGCTGCATTCCAATTCGACCGCAAGCCTTGGTTTTCTTTTTTTTATTGACTTTTTTTTCTTGTATTTGTGTTTTTGTTTTTGTTTGTCGTACGCGTCGCGTGTTTTTATTTTTGGATGCTCCTTTTTGAAGATTTATTTATTATTTATCAATTTTTTTAGAAACTCGCTTAGTGCTTAAATTAAATGGTTTCTTTTTTTCGTAGAGATTTAAGATAAACACAGTGAGAAAGAGAGAGAGAGAGAGAGAGACAAGAAAATAAACTTAAATTCAACGAGGAATAAAACCTGATCTACTCTGCGCACGCGTGTCTACCAAGGGTAAGCTACGATACGATACGATACGATGCCATATGATATGATATGATATGATTGTGGTATGGTCTACCTACGGAACTGTTAGCCGGCAACATAGTCAGCTTCAGCTTCAGCTAGAGTTTCAGCTTCATTTCCAGTGCCCGCTTGAGTTTTTTCAGTGGCGATCGCCAGGCCGAAGTCAATGTCAATGGGGGGTTTTGACTTTCAAAGACGTTCCATGAAACAGTCGACATTCAATTGAATCAGCCAAGCGGATCCTATCGATATGATCGATACATCTCTGTCTGTCAGTGGGGAAGAGCTTAATAAGCCCCAGTGGAGTCTCCCCTCTCTTGTAACATCGTTTCGAAATCTTCGATACGATGAGATAATCCAAGCTCCAGCGGTTGCTTTGTTTCGCACCTTGTCAAAGAATTTAACGGGGTGGCAGGGGGTAGGGGGAACTGTCATATGTCACGGCCCCAAAAAACAATGATCGTTTCTCTCGCTCGTGCCAAATCGCCGGAATTATCATCAATCTTGGGCCGAACAACAATAACAACACCTGTATGCAAATGAATGTGGTACGCAAAGAGGTATTTTATTGGACAGTTCTTGTTTTAAATGCTTGAACAATAAACAGCAGCTAAAGCAGGAGCTGGCACGACTTGCAAATACTCAAGGGAACCGCCTTATTTAAGCTAAGAAGTCATAGTCACTCTCGAATGACGTGCAAGTTTAAAGAGGAACTCAAATGCATTTGCAGTAGTTGTAAGTTAAGCGAATAACTTAAATGCATTTGCAGTACTTGTAAGCTTAAAGAGTAACTTTATTACATTTGCAGCACTTGTAAGTTAAACGAGTAACTCAAATGCATTCGCAGTACTTGTAAGTTAAACAAGTAACTCAAATGCATTTGCAGAACTTGTAAGTTAAACGTGTAACATAAATTCATTCGCAGTACTTGTAAGTTTAGCGAGTACCTCGAATGCACTCAAATGCATTTGCAGTACTTGCAAGTTAAACGAGTAACATAAATACATTTGCTGTACTTATAAGTTAAACGAGTAACTCAAATGCATTCGCAGTACTTGTAAGTTAAACAAGTAACTCAAATGCATTTGCAGAACTTGTAAATAAACGAGTAACATAAATTCATTCGCAGTACTTGTAAGTTTAGCGAGTACCTCGAATGCACTCAAATGCATTTGCAGTACTTGCAAGTTAAACGAGTAACATAAATACATTTGCTGTACTTATAAGTTAAACGAGTAACTCAAATGCGTTTGCAGTACTTGTAAGTTAGTTGTTAGTTTATTTATTTATTTAACATGATTAATGCTCCTAAATGTACTTCCAAGTCAAATGAAGCATTTGAGTAACCTAAGATAGTCTACTTGCTATATACTCATAATTTGCTCTACATCGACTTGCAGGGTATCCATTGTTTGTATAAAATACAAACAAACTCTGCTGCCCATAAGGTCAGCTTGAAAGACCGTAACAAAGCTTAAACACTTGACCAACATTTAGCAACTCCTGCGCGTTGTCTGTAGACCTCCATCCATCTCCATTTGTCTCGCCTGTCAGCGCATTATTCGATCAAGTCAGAGAGCTGTTATATGTTATATGTTATATGTTATGTGGATGAACTCTGATCTTCTTTTCACAGCCGACACAGACTGCGACCTTTTCTTGCCTTTTCGCTTTTCTTACTCCCTTCGACAGCAAAGCGAGACACTTAAGATCTCTTAAAAAATTCCACGCACGAATGCAAAGAACACAAACTAACAAAAAAAAAGAAGTGGACAAGAAAAAAAGATGTAAAAAATAGAATTAAGAAAAAGCAAAACAATAAACAAACAGCTGAGGTCATTGCAAAGCAGCTAAAGATCAACAGATCAACAGATCTGTTCGCGCACACCTTATAAAGTATGTCTGCTCGTTGTGGGCTTGTCGCAGAGGCATGTGTGTGTCTCTGTCTCTATCTGCGTCTACATCTTCAGTTTTATCTTTATCGCATGCGTGTCTTGCGTTGATTCTGCGGAATTGACAGATTTCTTCTTCGTCAAGACGTGCAGAGGGCGTAGCAAGTTGATGATCGAGTAAGGGGAGGCGGTTGCGGGTCTACACATAACACAGAGCCCTTTAACAAAGCATGGTCAAAGCGTAATTAACTTCTTAACTGCAACTTAACCTGAGAGCAATAAATAACTTAAACTCCCAGACGAAAAGAAAGTTTATAGGGTAGCAGGGTTAGGCAGTACCCAATCTTAGTTAAACTAACTCAAGACTTAGGAAATATAATGCGCTGATTTTTAGTATATCTTGACTTTGACTTGATATCTATATATGTTTTTAATTTCATTAAGATTGGTTAAGAAACCTCAGAGTTATCAAAGCATGCACACTGTCGTATTCATACCCAATCTTAATTGAACCGAGCGCAATTTATAGTCCTGTCAGCTGTAAGCTTATGCAACTCAAGACTTAAGAAAGATAATGCACTGATTCTTGGTATATATTGCCTTAAGGTTGTTAGATCTATACTCTCTTTAATACATTACAATTGCTTGAGAATTGTCAAAGTTATCGAAGTATGCACAGAGTATCTGTTAGTGTAGAACACCCGAAACCATTCTAACTTGCTGCTGCGGGTACTGCACAGTCAGTAAACGCTCCTAAGTATTCGACAATTGGTCGAGGTGAAAGCGAAGCTTTAATTATAACTTTGGTCTGCTTGGCTGCTGCTCACATGCTGCAGTTGCTGTTGCTGCTGTTGCTGCTGTTGCTGGAGCGGATCTGGCCATTAGCCATTGCCATAGTGCAAATCATCCTATTCCCAGACTGGCAAGTGCAGCCTGCGCTGTACGCGAGTATCTAAAAAAGTTCAAACGCAGCTAGTGAAGAGAAAGAAAGAGAGAGAGAGAGAGAGAAAAAGGCAAAGAAAAAAGCGAGAAAAAAGTGAAATTTCAAATCGAATCAAGTCTTTGACTGTGCCTCCATAATTGGCAGACAACAACAGCAACAAACAACAACAACAACAAGTAGGACGCTTGAGTGGATGCCCCCAAGGCGGAGACGCCCAGTTGCCAATCCATTCCCGGAATCGGAATCGGAATCGACACATCGAAACTGAAACCGATGCCGATGCCGATGCCGATGCCGATGCCGATACCAAACGGGGAATCGGATTTGGAATTGCATTTTCGGAATCCGCATTGCTGTAGCCAAATGGAAATCGAATTCGAATTTGGCAAAGCAAACAAGAGAAGAGAAGAAGACAATAAATAATTCATAATTAATCAATAATAGGCGAGGAAAACAAATTTGAAAAACACAAGCAACAAAAACAATTTAAATTCCTGCGGCGTACGCGCCAACAACAACAACAATAGTAGTAGCAACAATAAAACAACAACCAATTTTGATTGTTCATAAATATTTGCAATGCTTTTGAAAGTGTTTTTTATTATCATTGTCTGATTTGTTTTCTTCAATTTCGTTTTTCTGCTCGCTTCTTTTCAATTTAATTTTTGCACGCATGCGCAGTTTTGTTTTCGTTGTTGCCGACTGGGCAGAAGGTGGTAAGGCGGGGGGGGGTGTGGGGTGGTGGTTCAGTGGCTGTGGCAGGCATGCTTTTTAAGTGTGTTGGCAATGCGCGGCATCCAGCCCCGAGTTGGCAACGCGCGCAGAAACCAAAAGCAATTTACACAGTTTGTTTGCGCTTTGCTATTCCAATTGTTATATGTTATAGTGCGCCGATCTTGAGTAAATTTCATAGAGTTCAAGAAGATATATGACATTTTCAAGCTACTAAGTTTGGCTGTAATAATCGCTATAATGCGCAAGTTACAAGCTATGCAAGACTTACTTACTTTAGTACGCATAACATATGTATTTGTATATATTTATACTATGTTATAAGGTAAAGAACTTCCATATTATGTTTACCGATATGGTATACATAAGAACTACCATACTTTGTACACATATCCAATATAGTATAGCATATATGTATAATGTTAATATAAGAACTACAATAGTATATCGAATATGACCAAAGAACTTTTGCAATATCAATCTCCATAATATTACTGAACTAAAGCCTCCATACCATACATAGTATGGTATATGAGTTATATATTCATGTACAGTATACTCTATAGACTTGGGAGTTTCTCGCTATCTGAAATACTTCTCAATTTCCCCTACAAAAAGCGAACACATAAAAATTGTGCGCACCGAACGTGACATTTGAGAAAAATTGGCATTTCTGGTAGACTGCGGATGAAGCGGATGGGGGGACAGTGCCCTATCCATATCGAAGGGTGCCCCTGTTGGGACTGCCTGCATCTATGTATCTGGGGCTGCACCTGCTCGACGCCAAGTTGGCTCATTGTAAAATGCAATTGACGACGATTTAGAAATACAAAAGCAACAATAACTGTAGAAAATGTACAAAAAAGCACTCAAAACAATGGCACAGTCTAGCTAGAAGAAGTAGAAGAAGAAGGTAGAAACAAAAATAGAAGGTAGACAAATACAATTACAAAAAACAAAAAACAAAAAAACGACTAAAAGTGGCACAAAGCAATTTTAAAGCTGAATGGAGCGTTAAGTTTTTCAACTGCAATTGCAATGGATTTTCAAGAAAACTGCAAAAAACAAAAAAAAAAAAAAATCAAATAAACAAAACAATAAGCAAAATGAAAATGTAGAAGAAGAAAACAGAAAAAAGCCGAAGCAAATTTAAACTGCAATTATAATTGGTACACAAGCGGGCAACGCTTTTTATACCCTGTAAAATTCATATTACTCAAGCAACTCAAAATGGAATTCTTCTATATTAACTGCATTTCCTGGTGAATTCCAACTTAAATTTTTGCTATTGGTTACATGGTATTTTATGCAAGTTTGCTCCACGTTTCAAAAATGATCGCTTGATAATTAAGGGAATTATAAATATTATATATATATATTTACATTAAATTAAATTAAATTAAATTAATTAGCGCCATAAGCAATGCAGAGTGAGTTCTTAGAAATCAACTTCCAATCGAGTTGAGTCGAGTCCAAGTCGAGTCTTTCCAACAATTCTGACTTTTCTTTGCGCATGAATTCTAGCAACACTGTGCAGCTCATTCCAATTGGAATTAGTATGTTATCCAATTTGCCAAAAAGTGTTGCAAATCTTTTTTTTTTGGGTTAAATTTAGCACTTTTCTGCGCTTGATTTTGTAATTCTAACGGTATTAAGATAACAATAAAAATACACATATTTAAATATATAAATACACACATTTATGTCGCATTGTTTATAGTTCTATATACAGTTTTTAAATAGTATTCTCAAATGATCCCTAATCAATTGCTTCCTCTTCTGCCCACAGAGCTTTTTTAGCTTTTGTCGCAGTTATGCAATGATAAATATAGTATCAGAATCCGACAATTAAGAATCGGGTTTCCGTTCGTACGTATCTCTCTCTCTCTCTCTCTCCCTCTCCCTCTCTCTCTCTCTCTCTCTCTCTCTCTCTCGCTCTATCTCTCTGTGTGTGCGTGCGTGTGTGTGTTCATTTGATAGTTTGCATAAGTGAATCGAATATCGTAAAAGAGATCATTAACATGAGAAAGCGCTTGAGGGGCGCTGAAAATGCGGTAATATCTGGTAATGGGCGATTAAGCGACTAGTCAAAATGATCAAATTTACGCACAACAGTTAAGATAACAACGACAACAACAATAGGAACAATAACAACAGCAACAACAACTATTAAACAGCAGCAAAGTTGGCCAATAAAACGCCTCTAAATCAAATAGAGAGGCAGGTGCTGGAAAGGGAAGGGGGACACATAAAGAAACAACTTAATTCCAAGACAAGTGACAGAGAGATAGAGAGAGAGGGGGGGGAGAGGACAATCGGGCGACAACAACTGAAAGAAATGCGGCACGAGAAGCGTGTGAAAATGGTTCGGTATGGTCGTTTATGGTTCGGCGGGGGGGGGGGCATAGCTTCGACGCCACTAAATATTACCTCATCAAATTCCATATGCGATAATGATAATGCGATGCGATGCGATGCGCTGTGACGTATGGGACATGCCATATATCTACGTATGTATGAGTTAATACATATGTACGAAGTACGTATTAGCCTGAAGACTCTGTGAAATTGCATGGCATAAGCCGATTAGAGTACGCCATATGCAATCATCATATATGCATTATGCCGATGATGGGAACCCATTAGGGGGCCTATGCCTGGCACTAATTTCTCTATCGCTTCGGTCACAGTGTGCAGTGTGATTTAGCGCAGGATTTATTTGATTTGTTATAGCACTCCACAGCACATAACCTCACATTTGTTATACCACTCCATAGCACATAACTTCACACTGATTATACGGTTATTAATTTCAATTGAGGCACACAATGTTTGTCTTTGCCAAACACTTGCATACTGCAACTAATACATAACCTCACATTCTCAATAAATAATTGCACTTGCAATCGAAATGATTGTTTACCCAGTTGTTATATCTTCTTCTTAATAGTAATTACCACAATAACTGTGTATGTGCACATTTATTTCGTTTAGTCACACAATGAGACCTAACCTCACATTATTAATGAGCAAGTGTAATTGACTGATAATTTTACGGCTATCTTTCTATTTTCTCTTGTATAATTCTTAAGACATAACTAACTACGTTGCTTATCTCAATACATAACCTCAAAGCTGTAATGGCTTTTTGTTTTGATTTAAAAGTTATTTGTTAGTCACTTTGATTGTTGTTCAATTTGGATTACTACGGCTTTATAGCGTCAGCCTTCAAATTCTGCGCTAATTCACTAACATAACCTCACATACTTAACTGCTTGGGAGGGTTTCTAATTTAAAGTGAGCTTAATTAAGCTTGCGATAAGGTCGCTCTGGATCTCGGGCTATGCTATATAATGTATGAACAGACATGTGAACATTATTCTTTGTGAACCCCCCCCCCTTCCCACCCCTTTTGCTCGCTGGCGTTTCACAGTCTTCTGTGTGTCTTCTGTGTGTCTTCTGTCATCTGTAAAGCGTCGTTTGTAATTCGTTTGTGGGGTGCCGTCATCGCGCGCCGCCCGCGCTTAACTCAGCTCGACAATGCTGATGATCTAATCAACCCCCCCCCCCCAACGACTTTGGGGACAATGGAAAGCGTTGAAAATGTTTTCAATCATTTTGTGTTTGTTATTATTTTTTATATCTATAGTTTTTTTGTACTTTTTACATATTTAACAGCAGTTGAACTTGAAAATGTCGCCGTTTACAGGACAGCAAGGGGGTACCCAGGGGGAAAGAGGATAGTGGGGGAAGGCTGGAATGCCGGAATGCTGGAAGGGGATGTTCACTTTTACCATCTCGGCTGAGCGAAGACAATGCGAAGACAGACGAAGACTACAAAAGTTGATGTTGTTTAGAGAGTTCAGCGAACTTGGTGAAAATTGCTGACTGTATGTTGTTGTTGTTGTTGCTGTTGCTGTCGCTGATCATGTTTATGTTGTTATTATTGTTGTTGTTGCTGTTGTCGAACAAGTAGAGTGCTTGGAGGAGAGTCGACAACAAACAGCATCGTCATCATCGTCATCGTCATCGTCATTATCACAATACGATTGTCGTCGTCATCGGCACCTTGAAACACGCAATTGAACCTAATGTATCATGACTGACTCGCCCGACTATACTATATGCACTATAATAACCACATATGGTATACTAAGAGAGTCATTAAAAGAAAAGAGAACGAAGATTTTTGACATGTAGAAAACTGCTCTAAAATGCCTGTAGGAAAACTGTTTAGGCTTAATCTATTGTATTGTAGTAAACGCAGTTCTCTCTGTTGATCATGAATATATATACCATATGTACGTTAACACTTTATGCCTTCCTTTGTTCGAAAAGCAGCTTGACCGAACTTAGTGCACAGTATTCTCAATTGAATACAGATTTCTTGCAGATATCTCAATTGATCATGAATATATATACCATATTTACAATCTGTGTTAACACTTAATGTCGTCCATTGTTCGCAGGCCAGCTTGATCGTCTTTGTGCACAGTAATATCCAATTAAATAGCCATTCTTTGCCAGATTTCTAGATTTTTCTATTGATCATGAATATATATCATATGTACATATGTCTTTACATTATGCCTTCTTCTAGTCGCTTGCATGAGCTCAGCTCACGTTATCCTCCTTTCATTGCAATGAACATTAATCGATTGCAGTTATCTCTATTGATCATGAATATATACACCATATGCATATTTATACTTAATGCTTTTCTTCATTTGCTTGCACAAGTTCTGTTCACAATATTGAGCATATTTTCTATCTTTGCAATGAACCATGATGGGCAGATATCTCTATTGATCATGAATATAACATACTATATATAATATATGTATATAATATACCTATATACCTTCCCTTGCTCTTTGCGAGGGCATCAAAACAATCGAAGTCAATAAAATTACGACAAAATCAAGTCCAGTCTGGTCTGGGTTGGTCACGTTTATATCGATCGGCCAGGGACAGTTACATATAGGACGTTAAGGGGGACGAGGCGGGGGCGAACCCTGAGACGTCGCGTCGTGTCAGCGTGGCATCGCCAACGGAATACAAAAACAAGCGACGCAAATGGTACACGAAAGCCAAAAACCTAAAGCAATCATTGCGTATTCATAACATCGGGTTACACCCACATAGAGAGCGAGACAGAAAGAGGGAGAAAGAGAGAGAGAGAGAGAGAGAGAGCAAAAGTTGTTTATGATTTCTGCATATTTTCAACATCTTTAGATACGCGTATTTAGGCCACACAAGCCAAGCTCAGCAGGGATGATTGAAGACCATGTGAGGAGCTTGGAAAGAGAGAGAGAGAGAGAGTAGGAGAGAATATATTGACTCAGTAGACAGGTACCAGATGGAGCCAGTAAGACGGACGGGGGCTGGGCAAAATTAGCGCTCGTAAGTCGCATGCGGCGCCCATTTTTGCGATGCGTGTCTAAAATGTGTTAAACCGAAAGAAATCGCCAACATCGAACGGGCCAAAACAAACCCAAACCCAAACCCAAAATTGAAAATACCAAAAACAGAAACAACGATAAATCGCTGAGCACATGAAGACAAGAAAGAGAGAGAGAGAGAGATAGTTGCACTACTTATAGACAAGCTCGGCATATGTAAATGTGTTGACTGGACAGTCGAGAGCTCGGGCTGGTTCGCCAACTCATTCGCACCTGTTGCACCTGTTACCATTACCACAACCAGAGCATTCATTTAATACCCTACCCTATTGAATACCCTATAAAATGGTAAGCCTAACCTAGAATACATTGATTCTAAGTCTTGTCTTTACTTCATAACATCATGTTGTGAATATAAACTCGTAGATTTCTGCAACTATCATAGGTTTAATTTGGAATGTAACCTTCTACTATATTTTACTCTGGCAATATTATCATTAATTTAAATACTCTGTAACCTTATTGAAAGTAAGCTTAGACATGGAACGTTGATCCTGAGTTATCTTAACCTCATTACAATAGGCTGTGCATGTATAAACGCGTAGATCTCTGCAACTACAAGAGCTAGATAGACTAAATTTGGAATTAAATCTTATATTTAACTTAGGCAACTCATCGATAAGTAAAACTTGCAATACTTTATTTGGCTTGGCCTTATAACAACTAAGAATAAAAGTAAACTAACTCAATCAAGCTATGATATGATAATAAAATATAATGTTACTTCTACACAAATAGAACGCACAGATTAACTTCTATGCAGAGTATCAAATAGTTGAGCCAAGCAATCTCTTCTTGCTCTTATTATTATTATTACTTTTTCTATTGCCGCTCTTGTTGTTGTAGCTGAAGGTGCAAATTAATTGGGCTACTTGAGTTTCTTATTTCATTTCGTTTCGTTTCGCTTGCTGCGATCATAATAAGTTTCTCTCTCTCTCTCTCTCTCTTTCTCTTTCTTCCTCTCTCTTTCTCTCCATCGCAAACGTTTCGTTTTCTATCTTTTCTTTGCATCGATTCTTTAATTATGGCAATTAGCCAATTTCGTGCGAGGCAAAACCTACACCGAGACTTTAATACTAGATACCACAGGCATTGCAAATCCGAGCCCAAATAACCATATGCCATATACCGTGTATAGTACACAGTACACAGTATACTGTATACTGTATACTGTATACTGTATACTGTATACCATAGCAAATACCTTAGACCTGCCGCATTGCAAGTGCAATTTACGCTGCGGTTCGGCTTGGGTTGGATTGTGGATTGTGGATTCGGTTTTCATTGAGGTTTCGAATTAGCTTAAGTCTGTTGAGTCTCTTGAGTTTTTCACTTTCCACATTTAACGAGCGATTTTCGCTATTTACACCATAATGCGATGGAATTCCAATGGAAGACCAATTACAATTGAATTTGCAGCTGAATATAGACAATTAACTATATGTATCTATATAAATATTGGAAGATATGGAGCTCCACGAACTATTTACTCCATTTCACATGAATTTGGTACAGTTTCCGTTGGTTTAATAGATCACTTGGATATTGTTAAAGATTTCTGTAAGATTTATTGGCATCCTGCCTGAAGATAGCCTAACAATATTCCATCTTTCTTGTAGGTATATCAGAGTTATCATTATAATAAACTAAAACTATAATATTAGAGAGAAATATAAACAAACAGAGAGAGGAAGAGAGAGACTGGAGAGAGGAAGAAAGGTCACTAAGATATGTTAGATGTTGTTAATCAGTTAGATCAGTTGTACAGCAAATCAGTTAGTTACCTTTTTTAACTCTTTCCAGTCTCTCCATTTCTTCTCTCTCTCTCTCTCTCTCACTCTCATTGTTCTTCTTTAACCCCGAGGAAAGAATTTGGGGCCACATAACTTTGTCGCTTTAATCAGTTGAACAAACGATTTTTGTTTCGTGTCAAAATCGTGTATCGTGCCTGAGAGTGTGTGTGTGTAAGTGTGTGTGTGTGTTGTTTGTTTGTGTTTGTTTTTTTGTTTTATGGCTTCATGGCAGCCATGTTGTGCAGGGTGTGTTAGCAACACACAAACATACACACACTCACACACATGCCTATAAAATATGTTAATTGCGACATTTGCCGATTTGTTGTGGCTATTTCAGCAGCAGCAATTGTTGTTGCTGTTGTTAGCGTTGATGTTGTTAGTGTTGCTGTTGTTGTTGTTGTTGTTGTTGTTGTTGTTGCTTTAACATTCAACCCAAATATGTCAGCCTTGTCGCGCAGCATGCACAACTAACTATATCCACATTCACATCCACATCAGGCAGAAGATGCTTATTAATCATACGTACATTGCGTATACGCAGCGTCACTCAGCACACTCATCGCGCACATACACACATTTAATTAACATTATTACTCTTCTTATAGCCCCATCTCTTTCTTTCTCCTTCTCGCTTGCTGTCTCATTCAACTTGAATCGATGATAGATTAAAGTGCCATTAAACAGAAAGTTGATGTGCAAGTGCCGACAAAGTGAATGACAGCCAGATACCCTGTAACTGTACACTCACCTTCAAGCATGCATAGTTTTAACCAGAAGAACAGCGCATGAAGTCTGTGTCGAGCTATATATGTATCTAATTAAGTGCCTGACTCTGTATAGTCATTGACAGCCACGCAGATACATTTGTATCTTTTTGTTTTAATGAGTCGCACTTTGTGCAGAAAATTAGCTAAACTAAAAGCCACACTTGAACTGAACTGGCACAGCAAAGAGTCAAGATACTCATGTCAGTCATGTCTGTATCTTAATCTAAGTCTGTATCTGTATCTACAGCTGTAGCTGTAGCAAATTGAAGCTGTAGTTCTACTTCCACTTTATAGTCAAGCCAACTTTGAGTGAGTGTTAACTTTTAGCTACATTATTCATCTAACTGCCTTTCCCTGACCGCAGGCCCTTTCTCAATCTATCTCTGTCTGTCTTTCTCTTTCTCTTTCTCCTTCTCTTACTCTACGTGGCTGTTCCCTTTTGTCGCAAGGCAGACAATGGCCTAAGCTGTCCCAACTAAAGTAAGAAAAATAGTAAGAAAAAAAACATTTCAATTAGCGTTAACTTTTGAATGCTTGTCGAGCGTCGATTAGCATAAAGAAATAAACAGTTCAGCAATTGTTTGAGTTATGTGAGTGCGATTCACATGCGCATCCATGAATATGCATGAATTCATCTGTGCGCGAATTGGCAAGCAAATAAAGTGTTGCCATCAAAAACACAACAACAATAACAACGAGCATAATCAACATTCACTGAAGCAGGTAGTTGTCTTTAATGAATGGGCTCGACTTAACCTCAAACTAGTTATAGCCAAGTTGAGGCGGAGTGGGGGGCCAAAGTCTTGGTAGTTATAAAAACAACATGCATATGTCTTTAATTTTAGCTGAACTATCGGAAATGGAAGTGCAGACGGGAACGTATCATACTATTGTAATAGATGTACATAACAAAGCATGTAAGGTAAACACATATTGTATTAACTATCGTTTAGAATAACAGCGGTGTGATATCGATCTATTGTAAAGGAAAGCAACCATGTATAATATCGATATATCCAATGCAATGTACGATAAATAAAAGCTATCGATTAAGAAGTTTGATCTCGAAGCGTCGGTACGAAGAAGAACTGAAAATAAAGTTTATATTGCCTACAACAAAATATAAATAAATAAGAACTAAAATAAAGATTATATTGCTTAATACACTATATAGAGTTGTTCGACTCTTATCGGGTTTTCTTAAGGTATTTTGAATACTTTGAGTTGACTAACTGCTCAAATTGGTACAAAAATACAAACTGGGATGAGTTTTAAGTGGATTTTCTTGATTAACCTATCATATACATGATAACATATGATATAAAGCTCTATTCCGATTAGTTTGGTTTACTTTCTGCTTAAGATACTACAAGTATATTTTGAATACTTTGACTGTTGACTAACTTCTGAGTTTGGTAGACTCAACTACAAAATGAACAGAGTTTTAAGTGGTTCAGAGTCATGATATATATGATAACCTATGATATCAAGTTGTATTCCGATTAGCTTGCTATACTTTCTGTTCAAATTGCATTCATTTTGTGTTGATCTCAAGCTGATAAACATCATCTTGCGTGGGTTAGACTTATGTGTAGCTTGTAGATTTGTTAAAACTACGTGGGGAGCACGTTCTGCAACTGCAACTTGCAGTCGATAGCTTGCCAACTATTGCAACCCGTTGGCATTCCATCGAAGAGTCGCTTCAGGTGGTCGCCTCAGCCAGGTGAGATCTGCAATCAGGTAATCAGGCAATCAGATCTGCAAGTATTCGCAATTCGCGTAATTGAAATCAGATTGAAGTCTGATTGAGATGATTGAGCCGATTGCTCATTACTGACACAGTCTCATTGTCGTTTGCACTTGCCACATGCCGCAAGTTCAATGCACAACAATGCGCATAATTGCGTTATTAACTGCATATCGATTGTCAATTTGCGATTGTCGATTGTCGATTGTCATGACAAGAGTCAATCGGCAATCGTCAATTCAATTAACGCGGCTAACGCAATGGGAGAGCAAGGTGATATTTGCAGTGTCTGTCTAGAACTAGAGATGGGCGCGTGACTGCGTGACTTAACACGACGTGAACAACTTGAATTGATGTTATTTATGATTGAAATGCTTTTACCTCTTGGATTTTAAACGATCTCATGGCCATATTCACAATTTACATTCATTTATTATATTTAATATTATTCCTTTACAATTGTGCAGAACTTCCCGTCGATTTTAACGATATATACAGTATATATACAAATATATATAGTATATATTCCTTTTATCTTATACTATAGTTCGTGAATTCCTTTTATAAACGGAGTTTAATGTATACCATACAGTACATATTCACTTTCCCTTGTCAGATAGTTCCTAAATTATGCGATAAGTCTTTACTTGTGATATTCACATGTATAAAGTCTTCCCTCATCCTTATCCAAACTGATTTGCATATAATGTACAATAGTATGCAGTATTTATACATGTCTTATGTCATGGCCTGCGCAGTCTCTGGATTTAAATCCAATTGAAAGCCTATGGGGAGATGTTAAACAATATGTTGCAAATGCAAATCGAACATCTCGATCACAGCTTTGGGAGGTTGTCCAAAAATAATGGGAGCGGAATCCTGTCAAGCGCTGTCAGGACTTGGTGGATTCTATGTCTCGCAGATGCCAGACCGTAATAAAAAATAATGTGTACACGAATAAGTACTAAGCCAAGCAAACAAATTAAAATAGTTTTTTGGATTTCAACAATGTTTTTTTCAACTAATTCCACTGTTTTCATTACTCACTGCTATTTTTATGAACAGCTGTAAATAGCACTTTTTTGTTTAAATTAATAATGTAAACAAAATTAACAACATTTTGAATAATAAATTGATTTGTTTTTGTTTAAAATAATCACAAAATTAAAACAAAATTTAATTTGTGAACATTCATTTACTTTTTGATATATAAAATTAAGTTTAAAGTTGCAGCTCATGAGTACTGCTATTTTTATGAACACAGCTGTATATCGTATGTATTCCCCTTCCTTATCCGATAGAATCTAAGCTACAATGTAAATGCTAAATTTATCCGATAGTTCCCCACTTATTGTCATCACTTATAGATCGAACAGACTCTCCGCTTTAGCTAGAACTGCCGTAAGCTGACATAACTAACAAGCGACAGCTGTCAGATCGTGCAACTGGCAACTGGCAATTGGCAGGCAACGTTGCAACGTTGATGCAACACGCAGCATGCGTCAGTGTCGCCAATTGCCAATTGCCAATTGCCAGTTGGCCGTTGGCCTTATGCAATGCGCCGCGTTATGTTAATGGACAATTCGAGGCTGTGGCCATTTTTCTAATGCCATCGCAATGGTCACTGGGAATTGGTTCAGTCCAGCTGCGCAACTGCCACAGAACTGGGTCGCCGCCACAGTGTGCAGTTGCAACTGCCGCAAACACACAAACTGGTTGCACTAGCAGCGACCACTTCTGGCAGCTTACCAAGTGCCACATGCGGCATGAAGTTGCCAAAAAACTCAAAAAGAAAAAACAAGACATGGAAGTCAGGCTTGCAAATTATTCTTTGCTTAATCAGAGCTTGATTGGAGTCTGTAACGGTAGTCAGGTTAGTTAGATACCCCTCAAAAACTGAAGAGGTTTTAAAGAAATCTCTGTTGAGGAATTTATGCAAGTCTTTAATACTTTTCTCAAATTTACTGCAATTTCTAAAATATCTAGAAGTTTTTTTGAGTTTAAACTTCACTTAATTTTCCTGAATATGATGAAATATTCTGAAATTTTGTGCAAGTTTACTTAGGCAGCAATATAAATTAGTTAACATATTGAGGAGTTTATTTCTGTTTCAAAGTAGTTTATCAATTTTCAATACTGTCCCTAAAATATCGAGAAATGTATGCAAGTTTTACCTAATTTAAGTGAGACAATAGTTTTCTATATAGATTGTTAACATTTGTTGGGATTGCATAAGCAACATTTAATGCAGAAAACGCACCCGAATAATATCGCGAACAATCTTATCTGAGACTAGTGCGTGTCTTGATTCCATATCATCTGTAAGTTATAGCTGCATTTACCCTCATTATAACTGAAGAGTTATGTATGTATGTATATATGTGTGCATGTGTGCAACGACGGACTGCGATGCGACACAAGGTTTGCATTAGCCAAGTAAACTAAACAGGCGAAATGTGTTTTAAATAGTTAGCTAACTCTGCCTCACATCTGATTCGCTTAATTGTTGCGCGTTTTTCTTCAAATTTTTTACAATTTATGAGGCAGTTAGTACCGTCCGACAGTTTGGTCATAGTCGGAGGAGTCACAGTCCCCCGTCCCCATCTTTCTCCCGCTCTCCCACTCTCATTCCTCGACAGAAATCGAAAGAGACTTCACTTTTAACCGTCGGACCATATACGAAGAGCTGCATACGTGTGTATACATATATTAGATATACATATACTATATACGATCTATGTATGTATGTTTGTATCCACAACGAGCTTCCCCCTCTACGCCAGTGCACGTGGTCAGCAGTGCGTGTCCAGCTCCAAGCTTCGTGCATTTGGCAATAAATTATGTCTACGTGCTTCTCGACTTTTCACTGCACGCGTCAAAACTGACGACGACGACGACGCAGCCGGTAGCCCTCTCTGCCGGGGGCGACTCTTTCACATAGTCGAAGTAAAAGTTGTTTGCAACGCCGCCAACCCGAAACCGTAACCGAAATCCAAGCCCAGCCCCAATCCTAGTCTCTGCTGTCTCTGCAGATAAATCTATAAATCAGACCTCCGGCTGCAGTTGCATGCCACCTTTCTTCGTCTGCATTCTCCTCTCTTTCTCCTTTCTAGCCAAGTTTCGACCAGGTTCCGGTCGCTCTTCGTTGCCTTGCAGCGAATTTCACTGCGGCTGCAACGCATGGCAGCATATGACGCCGGCGTCGGTGACGACGACGACAACGACGTTGACATGCGGAAATGGGTTTGCCATACTTGTGGTATTTATGTGCGTCCAGGTGGCAGCTGAGGAGGTGTGGAGGGTGGTAGAGGCAGAGTAGTCTCTGCAGCAATGATAGCAGCACTATATCCGCCTACGGCACCGTTGCGCAATTAAATGACGATAACAATGCGATAAGTGCACCCACTCATTTCCGCAAGTCTCCAAAGGGAACGGTTCAAAATTAATAATATAATCCACTTAAGAACTGCCGAGTTCTTTTGTTAATTTGTTAATTAATAATTTTGTTTAATTTGTTTTTAATTTCATATGTACAAACAGCTTGACTTGTTTTAGAAAGTGCATTTTATTTTCTACACAGCAATCTCTCCTAAAATCACTAAATAGAATCAAAATTAGTTGATTTACAGATAAATCAGCAATTTAATTCGATGTTTATTAGTTTGTCCCACGTTGCCAATTCGTTGCGCAAGAATTCTGGCAACACTGTGCAGTTTATTTCAATTGGAATTAATCCGTTATCCAATTTGCCAAAAAGTGTTGTAAATCTTTTTTCTTGTGTTAAATTTAGCATGTTTCTGCGCTTGATTTTGTAATTCTAACGGTATTAAGATAACAGCTGATCGTGAGTGTGGATAAAACAATAAAAATACACATATTTAAATATAAATATACACATTTATAATATTTAAATGTTTTATTTAAAATTAAATCTGAATATCCATAAGTAATATTTCATTGAATATATGTATGTATATCTGAACACCCATTGACGATTTTAATAAAACATGTGAGTTCATGATTGAAAATTGTCGCAACAGGTTGCATTTTTTATAGTTCTATATAAAGTTTTTAAATAGTATTCTCAAATGATCCTTAATCAATTGCTTGTTCTTCTGCCCACAGAAATGCCATAATGGAGCCAATGACCATGCTGGTTTTGGCCTTCCAGCTGCTGGCGCTGTTCTCGATCGCCGGCGCGCTGCTCATCTATCTGATCTGCAAGGTGCGTGAGGAGAGTCATGCGGCATCGAATGCCGTCGTGCCACCGAGCCGCGTGGTACTGGTCACGAGTGCGGACACAGCACTGGGCCTGCAATTGTGCACGTATCTGGCGAACAAGGGATGCCGCGTGTTTGCCGGCATGAAGGAAGCACGTGACTCACTGCCCGCCAAACTGCTCTGCGGTTGGATGAAGATACGCGAATACAGTGAGGAGCCCATTAGTGGCACCATCATTCCCATGCGACTGGATGTGACACGCGAGGATGTGCTGCGGGAGGCGACCATTGCCATGGGCGCCCATTTGAATGCCAATGAACGTGGCATCGCTGCCGTCATCAATACCAGCGGCAGCGTTTATCGCGGCCGTGTTGAGTCGCAGGATGTGCAGCAATGGGAGCAGATGCTAAGGACGAACATATTGGGCACGCTGCGTGTGGCCAAGGCCTTTGTGGGCTTTCTGCGTCCGACACGCGGTCGTCTACTATACCTGGGTGGCAGCACTGCCGGCGCCAGCATGGGTGGCGATGGTTTGGTCGCATTCAATGCATCCCGTGTCGCCGTGGAGAAGTGCGCCGAGGAGCTGCGCAAGGAACTGCAACCGTATGGCGTTAACATTGTTGCACTCGACACATGTGGCATGAGTGCCGAGTCGTTATACAAGGCGCCAGTTGCCCAAAGTAAGTGCAGCATCTCTCCTAGAAATCGATGGATTACCCCCTGTGCTAATAACAATGATCTCTTCTTTTTTTTCAACAGCAATGTCACAAGTACCCGGTGCACCCACCCAGTATACGGCAGATGTGCTCAGTGCCAGCGCTCTGCAGGTTATCGAACGGGCACTCTGGGACTATGTGCCGCAGCAGCGCTACGCGTTGCTCTCCCATAATAAGTATCAATTCACGTTGCCATGCCGCTCCTCGTTGCGTCTCCACCGGCCCAGTGAGGCCACCGCCACGCAGACCGTCTAGACGCAGTCGGAATCGGAGTCCGATATCCAAAACAAAATACACAAACGAAAACGGAGCCAGTCAAATTGATTGGAGCTTATTATTGCGTGCCTTTTACAATACTTTCTGTACATATGTAACCCGCACACTATTTCTGTCTTCCCTTCTCTTCCTTTTTACCTTCAACAACTATAACAACAACTACAACAACATTCTCCATGTGTCTTCAAGCTCTCTGGCTAACCTTATCTGTAATCTATTTTTGATATCAACATTTTTTTGATGCATTATTATTACTATTATTATTTTTTGTACTTTTTTTATAAAGACAAGTTTGCAATTAGCTGCATTTGATTTGTAGACAGTTGTAGACCCTGCCTGGTTCGGTATATATTGCTGTAGAAGATGTTACGATTTATACACAATAAAAGAACGTATCATGAAATACATTTACATATATAAATAAATAAATATATCGTATATGATAATAATAATAAAAGAAGGCTGCTTTCTTTTCTTTTCCCCCTTTTTTATTGTCAGTTATGTTTTTTTGATGTGCATTCTATTCGTACTTTGAGATAAAATCATAGCGCAGTATCGACGCCTTGAAGACATCACCACATTGTGCCTGAGGTTTGTTGTTGGTGCGTCCTGGGAAATGAATTAGCACATCGGCACCCACAATGCTCTGCAGGCGACTGCTGATCTGTGAATGACATGGATACAGTCATGATCTGATTGCTGGATCAGTTAAATCCGTCTCTTACCTGATCCCCAGTGACAAGCGCATGCAGTTGACCTCCAATGCTGCTCACTGACGCACGCACGTACTCGGGGCGAGCATCCAAATCGATGGCATCATTGAGTAGCTGAACAATTAAAGAAGCACAAGAAACTTCAGCTTTAGATAGGCTAAGCCCCACTAAGTAGTGCAAACTACAAGTATAATTCATTCCAATATAATAAACCCATTTGGGAACATCATTTATCTGAATACTTTAGCTTATCTACAAGCTTCGTCAAGCCAACTACTACGCATGTTTGCTAGGGTTCTCATGATAAGAAAAAAGTGTAGAATCACTGTAGGAAGGAAAGCACCTTTGAGCACCTCTTATGGAGAGGTACGCACAGATAACGCTACACGGCGTTATCCAAACAAAAAGCCAAGTTGATAAGGCACTATTAGTGACGACAATATACACAGAGTGGAATGCAAACTGTTGATTGATTTGGCCAGTGAATCTCAATCGCCTGTCAGAACTTCCAATGTGTGTGTGTGTGTGTATTGAATTTCACAATGACTTGAATTTCACAATGAAGCTAGAACTTACGATGACTTGAATCTCGGCAAGCGTACACTTAGCACGCTCCGTGCCGGCTGCCCAGCGTATGGCGGGCAAAGCGAACAGATGGAATGTTACAAAGGCAGACACCGGATTGCCGGGCAGTCCGAAGAAATACTTATTCTCTCTGCTGGCAAAGGTCATGGGCTTGCTGCAAGTAATATATAGGAGACACAACAAGATCAATCAAGTAATCCAAAATCCACACAGTTAGATAGTTAAATCCAACCCGGGCTTCATGTTGACACGTCCAAAGTGCAGCTTGAAATGCAACTGCTCCAGTACTGGCTTGATGAAGTCCTTGTCGCCCATGGATACGCCACCGCTGCAAATGACAAAGTCTACGGTGTCGAATAGATTCGAGAGAGTCCCTCTGATAGTGTTCAAGCTGTAGAATAGAGGACACACATTAGTTGGCTGCTCCATGTTGCATGCAGATACACTCACTCATCGCTCAGCACTTTCTGCTGCATGCATTCGAAACCGAAATAGAGAAGCAGTTCCTCCAGCATTGTTGTATTCGAGTCGAAGATTTTGCCATCCTCTGCGGGCTGATGTGGTGCCAGCAGCTCGCTGCCAGTTGAGATAATGGCCACTTTGGGCTTATGCAGTTGCAGCTGCGAGCCCACAGAGGCCAATATGGATTTGGTGACCACTGGCGAGGGGTCAAAGCCGGGGAATACTCTCTTGCCCTTGCTCATATCGTGGCCAATTGGTCTGTGCGGAATGAGAGCAGTTTAGATTTATTAACTACATACGTATCTATATCTGCGCCATGTTGGCACAACTTACCGCACATCCTGGCCAGCCTTAGGCTCTACCAGAATTTCAACCAGACTCTCTCCACCATATTTATCGCGTTGCAGCAATTTTGTATCCTCCACCTGCACCACACAGTCTGCATGCTCCGGCAAAGGTGCCCCCGTATTGATCTTAAAACACTCGTCCTCCTGCAGCGGATGTGGGTTTATCTGCAAGGAAATTCATGTGTAAACAGCAGATAAGCACTGTCAGGTTCCCCACACCCAGTTTCGAAATACACCTGAAATACCAATCATACCATATACCAGTTTGGGTGTTGGTTACAAATGGAAACCAGTAAGTTAGCATGTTTCATTTACCTTGTCGCCGGCAGCAATGCAGTCGATCACACGTTTGGTGCCAGAGAAACCGGTGGACTTCATTGCATAGCCATCCTTGATGGATGCCCGAAATGGTGGTATATTTATGGGAGATCCCATTTGCACCAACTTCTGAACGATGCTTTTGCTCGGTTGCACTACACTAAGGATGGTGCTCAAGGCCAACTCCACCGGCAACATGGGAAACGGAGAATTTCGATCGACATCGTTGCCAGCACCAGTTTTATGTGGACAGACATGATCGCGTTGCAACGCTATCACTGGCGACAGTTTGGGGCTTGTCGTATCCGATTGCATTTCGCTGTGAGTGCGTTGCACGAGCGGCACATTATCACCAATTAAGTGCAGGGCATGGGGCAGCAGGTCGCGTACCACATCGAAGCACTCAGCCACCGCTTTTACACTGCCTGGAAAATTGAGGATCAACGTATTGCCGGAGATGCCGCTGAGGCCTCGCGATAATGCTGCAAATTTGGTCTTCTGAAGCGAAGCCAAGGCGATAGCCAATGTCAATTGGGGGCAATCTTTATCAAGCAGTGGCTTAGTGGCCTCTGGTGTGACGTCACGCGGCGCAAAGCCAGTGCCACCTGTTGTTATTATGACGCGCACATCGTCGCGATCGATCCATTTGCGCAATTCGCGCTGTATGAGATCCCGCTCATCCGGTAGCACGCTTGTGATTACTACCGCATTGTCAAATGCATCATTGATCAGCTCCACCAGCCGCGGCCCGCTGCGATCCTTCGCCGGTTCTTGGTAGCATGTATCGCTAACTGTGCAACATCATGAGTGGAGGCTTGTATTTATTAATAGTTGTACTCTCTGAGAATATAGCCATTTACTTACTCGTCAATACACCAAACGCAATCGACTCCATTTCGAGGTTTGGACAAAGTCGAAAAAGTGCTTGTTAACTATACCACACGCTTCCAATTAACTTTAATAATAAGGCATTAGCACTCCAAAAATTCCCGGCTGCTTTGACCGTTTAAGGAAATGCGTTTCGTGCATTTTTAGCACCTTTTCGGTTTCAAAAGATTTTGGTGTGTGCACACACTGATATTTGAATTTTTAATTGAATTTTCTACTTGAATTAATAATTAAATTAATTTTTGAATTATTTGTCAAAAACAACAATTATTTAAATTGTTTTGTTTGCAAAACATTTCCCGTTCAACTTATTAGAAGTAATTAAATTTAAAAGTGTAATGTGTACACACTGGTGTTTTCTATTTGAAATAAAAACAATCTTAGAAGGACATACGTTAATATAAGAATTTATAATAATAGATAATGAAATAGCGTAGTAACGAAATACTTGTTTTATTTACACTTTACTACAATATAAAAAAAAAATGATTTACATATATAGCGTAACAATTAACTGAACGGCACCGAATTTACCGGCAATATTTCACTTGCTCGGAATTTCGGGCTTACTGCGCTCGTCCAGTGGGTCATACCCGGATGCTATCTTCTCCTTGAACTGCTCATAGGTCCGCTTGCGATCAAAGTGTTTCACCCATTGACCGGGACAGGATTGCTCGAATTGCTTGCGCAGTTGCTGACAGACATTGGGTATCTTTTCCCCGCTCGTCGAACTATGTTTGGGTGCCTTGTCATCCAGACACTGCCAATATTCGTCACGTGTGGACCAGCACTTGGCACGCTCCGATTTTGTGGGGAAACTCATCTGGGCAGTGGTTTTGTTTTGATTGTTGATTCAATTTTGTGTCGCTGTCGATTTGGTCTCAACTTCTGTATAATGCGTCCTTTTCTTATAGTTGCAAGTCCAGTTTACCGCTGCGCTTACTAAGTACAATCAGGCGCAATATCTGTATTTCAATATGTATCGAGTACACGATTAAATAATAAATAAAAACAAATATCAAGTAAAACGAAAGTATCAAAACCAACCTCAAAATTACAAAACATACAATTCACAAACTGTGTGACCAGCTCCAGCAGCAAAACAGCTGATTGAAAAACAAATAAACATAAACAACACTGGTAACAGTGTTGCACAGAATGTATTTAGAGCGCAATTTATTTGAATTTTAAGACGTAAATTCAAAATTAAATTAGAGGCACTCATAGTTTTTGACAATTAAAAACATTAATTTCAGTTGTATTACAATTTATTTGATTTTTTATATACTGTGACTTATGTTTAACATTATTATTGGGCTCAAATTTCAACTAATCATTACGGTTGAACTATAAACTCAATAGAAGGTATGTATGGTAAATATGCAATTGTTAATAAAATCGAAATAAAAATAAAATAACCAAAACAAATAATCGCATACCGATATAACAATTAAAAAAACGTGAGTGTGACTACTTATCTTCTACATGTGGTGCATCATCGAAACCGTTATATATATATATATATATATATATATATATATATATATATATATATATATATATATATATATATATATATATATATATATATATAAATATGTGTGTAAATATCGCTTATATGGTACACAAATTACGTATAGAAATGCTGCCCTTGGCCAAGTGTGTGCGAGTGGGAGCGCAATAACTGCCCCGTTTAGTCTCGTCCAACTCGCCTTGGGCTCCAAACATTTACAATAATATATATCCAGAATATATAGTATCTATGCATCTACCCAATTATTGTGATCTCTAGGAACACTCCAAATCTCAATGCGCTCAATTGATGATGCTGATGATGTTCTTCCCACTCAGTTAATAAAAAATATTAGTATACATTAATGTATGTCATAGAACTATTAGCTAAATATATGTGGGCGTGTGTGTGTGTGTGTGTGAAACGGTCGGGCGTTGTATGCAATACATTTTTCAGCATTGATAACTTAAGTCTACTACACCATACACTCCCCTCTAAGTTCCTAGGCCTTGCATAAACGCTAATCGACCCACGTGCTACATACAGTTAAAGCATGTACATATGTCCGTATGTATTGTATATATGTATATATTCTAAAATTAATTACCCCTATACGCTTATCATGTTTCCTACTATCTGATGTGATTCGTTAGACGCAAAGATATGGTTGGAACTGGAAATGAAGTAAGAAATTTTGTTTTTGTTGCTACAGTGGTCGATATCGGTCACATCTCCTAATAAAAATTCATTGTAGTCAATGAATTCTTCTGCTGCTTCTTCTACTCTACAGTTGTGTATTCCTGTAGTACCTTGTCTAGCTCGGGCAAGACGTGGCTTGTGTGTGTGTGTGTGGGGGGGGGGGGGGAGAGGAGGGTTCTTTGAAAGCTTCTGAGGCACTTGTGGCTTTCGTGGGCGCAAAGCTTAAATGCTGCAACGCTGTGGCAGCAACTGTTGGAGCAGCAGTTGCCTGTTACAGTTGCTTAGCTTAATAAACTACAAAACAAATTATGGACAAATAGCTAAAATCTCTTCACAAAACCAGTTTGAAGCTAGCTGTGCCTATGTGTGTGTCTATGTGTGTGTGTGTGCGCGTGTGTTTGTGTATGTGTGTGTGTGTGTTTCCTTTAATGACTATCAGTACTTTATTCAGCACAAACTGTTGTCATTCTACATACATAGCTCAGATCAATCGGGAATTTTCCACTACACTTTCTTCTGACTTCATTTAAGGCTAATTTCGGTTACTTAACTTCTGCTAAACATGTCCCAAAAGCACATAAATACATTGACACATACACATACACATACATATAGTAATAATATTAACGTAACTGTACATTTACATTTATTGTTTGATTCACGCGCTGTCTCCGTCCGTCTGTCTGTCTGTATTACAACATACATGCGCATACAATGTATGGTTTCTTATGACTAGATACGCATTCTCTCTCTCTCTCTCTCTCTCTCTCTCTCCTCTCTCTGTCTCTCGCGTTGCAAAGTTATACTATGTATATGTATTGGAGATCTGCTTGATTAAATGAATAAGAGTAAAGTGTGTCTTATTAACACTTCTCACTCTCAGTCATTCATTCACTAACATATACTTAATAAGCACTCATTGCATAATGCATGCGGCTCTCTGTTATGTATACATATATAATGTATATATATATACTGCACACACACACACACACACACACACACACGCATTTGCATCAGATACAAAAAGGGATGAAGGACACAGCTAAGTACACGAATTTCCTATGTATGTGTAGTATAAGTAGTTATACATCTACATATATGTATATGTATAACTTATGTATATGTGTATATGTATGTGAGTGTATTTAAAATTATTCAATTTACTTATTGCACAATGCAAATATTTCCAAATATTTCAAATATAATTGAAAACAAAAACAAAAACAATCTACTTTACACATGCATCGCGTGTATCGTATTTGTGGTATAAACAAACTATGATTAACTAAATTATAATCTTGAAACATTTGGCAGTCCACTGCCAACAACAACAACAACAACAACAACAACAGCAGTGTTCTTTATAACGTTGTTGTTGTTGTTGGCCCTGATTTTGAATTCATTCTATACATAATATGGCGCTCTTACTGTCTGTGAATGCTTGGCAACTTGGCTTGGCCAAGAAAGTCATGTCAATGTTGTCCGCGTCTCTATCTCTCACTATCTATCTCTACCTCTCTCTCTTTTTCTCTCTCTCTCACTCTCTCTCTTTCTCTTTCTATATCTCTATCCTTATCGCGCTCATGTTTGTGAATTTGGAATCATTTAAGCTACGACTTAAAGTCTACAATTATATGCACGCATGGAACAGAACTCGCGTCGCTGCTGCTCCTGTTCCTGAATCTGTTGTTGAACTTGCCAGGGGATCCTCATCCGCCGCCGCCGCTGCCGCTGCTGTGCTTTCTGTTGGTGATGCATTCGAGCTGCCAGAATATTTAGCATATTTGCAGGAGGCCGTGAGGCACTTGCAACCGCCACCGTTGGCACGATGATCGCCACGCCAGAACTTATCTCCATAATCGTAGCTGAAACAGCAAAGCACAAAACTTATCAGTTAGGTAAGAGGTAAGAGGAGTAGGAGTAGGAGTAAGAGTAGGAGTAGGAGTAGAACTAGGAGTATAAGTTGGAGTAGCAAAGGAAGTATAAGTAATAGGCGTATGATGATGAGGAGTATGAGGAGTAGGACTAGAAGGAGTAGGAATACGTGTAGGAGAAGGAATGGAAGTATAAGGAATAGGAATATGATGAGTAGAAGTACGAGCAATAGAAGGAGTATGAGCAGTAGAAGGAGTATGGGGAGTAGAAGGAATAGAAGGGGAGTATACACTCTTCCAGCGCTTACCAGATCTCTTCGCCGGCATCAATGTCGCGACAGGCAAAGAATGCAATTTTGGGAAAACGATAATCCTGATGCTCATAGAAGACGCGCACGGGCAATATGTTTGGCTCACACGAATGATTAAAGAATCGACTGACATTGCCATAATAATTGGCATCGATGCAGTGCCCATTGTCCAGATCAAAGTAGTAACTATCGTCGGTGCGACGATCCGCTTCAGGCGCCGTTAGTATCTCCCCCGTATAGCTGGACACAAAGGTGCCCTTGGGCACATTGGCCAGCGCACGGACGCCCCAGCCCTTGGCCTGATCCTCGCATTCAACAATCTGTAGCGGGGTTCGAGTGCCGTTCTGCACCACGCGATTTTTGCAGGACAACTGAGGGAGGAAGAACATTCAATTAGGGATTAGGGTTTAAGATGCTCTTTGTTAGCCTCACCTGATTGCAGCCACAGACATCGTTGCACTCAAAGATCACCGCCGGATCATCGTAATTGAATTCACAATTCAAACGACTCTCGGCCGTGTACCAGTTCTGCGAGGAGGCGCCATTGCACTGGCAGAGATCACTGCTGCAGCTGTCCTGGCACGAACAGATGCGCATCTGCGAGACACGTCGATCGATTTGCACCGAATTCTGCAAAATAATGCAGCTGCTAATGTACTTAAAGTCCGGCCACATCAATGCATCGGCCTCATCCTCATGCTCCGTCATGGTCAGCTCATTGCGCACTGCCTGTATGGGACGTAACTCCCGTCCATTCGATGCATCCGCACAGACGACACGCGTCCGCAGTCCCAACGGACGAAAGCTGCGCATTTGCATATTAAAGCCCACAGTGCGTCCGCACTCGGACTCCTCATTGGGTATACAGTCGAAGGGCAACTGTTCCGCACGATTCTTAATCATCAGATCCGCCCCGTTGGCAATTAGGGCAATGCACATGCGCGTCACCGAGTGCCGACAAGCAATGTGACTGTAAAGGAATGAATAGCAAGGATTAACAGCCAGTAAGTAAGGCTACCCTACCCTTGCAGCTTATGGCTTCCCTAAAACTAACAGACTGCGTTGCAATGCACTACACCCTGGCAGATCATGGCTCACTGCTTCTACCTGCTCAGAACTATAGGACATGTTAACCTCTGCGTTTATTATCCAATCGGATTGTAATTTAGCAGATGAGAGTATATAGTATTTATCTATATATATATTCAATATTTAACATAAACTTCATTTGCGTAAAGAATACATGACAAATTTGGCAGACAGACTTGTTAACGTTGCAATATACCAACAGACACGAATGATCAGATTACTTTCTTGATGCTGATTTACAATATATATGGTTTATGGAGTCTGAGAAGTCTGCTAAGCTTCTGTCTAAAAGAAATATACCCATATACATATACATATGTATGTATATCCCCCAACGGGGGGTCTCTCCTGCTCTCCTGTTGCATGCTACTTACAGTGGCGTATCGCCCTCAACATTCTGCACATTGCAATCGGCACCAGCTTGCAGCAGCACCGTTATAGTCTCCAGCCCATCATTGTGCAGTGTGGACCAGTGCAGCACGGTGTTGTTGTCATTGTCACATATATTGGGATCGGCATCATTGTTGATCAGCAGGCTAGAGTATACAAGTGCAGAATTAAAACAAGTTTGTGTATAACAGAGAGAGAGAGAGAGAGAGAGAGAGAGAGAGAGAGAGAGAGAGTTGTCTTGTCTTGTCACCTCACAATGTCCGTGTGTCCCAGCTCGGCTGCCCACACCATTGCAGTCCAGCCGCCCTCATCCTGCGCATTGACAAAACTCAGAAAGCTGGCAATGTTGCGCGAGGCACGATAACTGTCCACAATGAGCTGTGCAGCCTCCAAGATGCCCTGCTTGGCGGCAATATGCAGGCATGTCATGCCATCGGGACCCTGCAAGAAGGAGAAGAAGGAGAAGGAGCGTCAGCAAGCATTCACAACTAGCTATAGATCAGAGCTTGATGTTACCTTAACGGCCACATCGGCACCGCATTGCAGGAACAGATTAAGCATGTCGCACTTCTCATTCATCACGGCGCACATCAGTGCCGTCCTCAGTTCACTGTCCACAATATTGACAAAGTTCTGCGAGCTGGCGCCCTTGCAGAGCAGCAGGTAGGCCATCTGTAGAGTGCCCGAGTGGGCCACCAGATGCAGGCAGGTACCATTGAGGAATTCACGCATGCGCGTCACCACATTGTAGTCGGCAGCTGTAAGAAGAGAAGCACATTACATAAAGTTCCCTTTGGTCAGTAGAAGTTCCCTCCACAACTCACCCAATATCTCAGCAACACGCTCGAGATCATCGTTCTGCACGGCATAGAACATGTCGCGGGAATTGAATTCCGTTGTGACGCGTCCACTGGAGGATACCATGCGACCGCGCAGCACCACATTCATTACAGATTCGGGTATCAGTTGCTCAAAGTTGATCACATTCAGTGCGCTGCCATTGGCATTGGTCGGGCAGCTAGGAGTCGCCTTGCCACGCGTACCATTCGATTTGGCACCACGTGCTGCACCTGCTGCTCCTCCACTGTTTGCCTTGGTAGTGTTGGTGTTGCTAGTGCATTTCTTAGAGTTGCCAGCTGCATTGGCGAACTGCGCTAGATGTGCCGACGTTGTCAACTTGGCGGGTTTGCTGTAGAATAGATTAGTTCGAGATTAGCTGAAGAAGAAACAGATGAAACTAAGTTGGGGAGACTTACATTTTGGCCTTCTGTGCGGGCAGAAAAACGGGCAACGTTTGGCACTTCATGGTCACAGTTGAGGTGCGCTCCGGCGTGTCCAGGCCGCAGTGCGGGCACTTTAGCACCAGCATGGGGCCACCGCCAGCTGCCAATGGAGGCTGCTGCTGCTGCTGCTGCTGATCCGCATCGTCGTAGGGACTGTTGAGTATGAAACGTTGTGCGCAGTCCGGATGAAAGAAATGCTGTTGCTTGCAGAGCACGAATTTACCCTGTAAAAGAAGGTAGCATATTAGTCTCTCTCTCCTCTCTCTCTCTCTCTCCACTCTCTCTCACTCACCTGGGTGCAGAAGATGCCACAGCCGGCGCAGCAGTTATGCGCCTGCAGACGCTTCTTGTGCTCATCGCAGAGTATCATGTAGCCCACACGCTGACTAGGACGCAGCAGATTGTGCACCTCGGCAGAGAGTTCATTGCAGCAGCCAATCTTCTGCTCATCAATGTTGTCGATGGCACAGCAGAAGGAGGCATCGGGTGCATTGCGTGCATAGTACTGCGAACCCTTCTGGCACAAACAGATGAACTTCACAGGAGCAGCAGCAGCAGCTGATGAGGAGGTGCTGGCCACAACCAGCAGGCCATCTCTAGTGTTGCTAGCCAATATGGCGCTGTTCAGCGAATGCAGCTGGCTTTGCTCCAAGGTGGTTGAGGGCGTCACTGCCGCCACTGGCACACCAGGCACTCCACGTACTCCTGCTCCTGCTGCCTGCACACGTCGTGTCAGTTTGCTTGTCGCTGGCGCAGCTGCTGGCAGCGTGGCAGTCTGAGGCTGGGATTGACGGGCTTCCTTGCCTGCATTGCGCTGTCGCAACGTCACACTGGGCTTGCCCACCTGCACCCGCGTGGTGGGCACAAACTCCTCGTTGTCTGTGTTGGAACTATCATTATCAGTGGCCTGCTCGCTGTTGTTGCGCCGCCTCAGTCCCAAATGCTTGAGATGCTTCTCCTTCTGCTTGGCCAGCTTGCGCTGTTGCTTCTTGTTCAGCTTACGCTCCTCGGGCGAACGATTTGCATTCAGCTTGGCTGCCTTGATATCGTTGATAAACTGCTCGAGATCGGGACATGGTCGTTGCAGGCTCAATGCCAGCAATGCAGCGCCAGAGTTATCGATATCACGTTGTGACTTGGAGAACAGACGCTTCTTTATGGCACTCGTGCCCGCCGGATGATGTTCCCCCCCACCGCCACCGCCACCGCCACCGCCACTGCCACCACCATCAGATTTATCACTCTTCTGTCGCGATGAGTTTGAACCGCCGCCAGCGCTGAATGTTTGCTGCAGTGGCGGCGTCTCGAACAGGCAACCTGCCTCACCTGCCTCCGCCGCCGTTGCCGTTGCCGTCGCCGTCGCCTCCCAGTGTGTCATGCGTTCAATGTGCTTCGTTTCGAACTCGCAGCGCAGCTCATCGTTCTCCAGTATCTTTGTGGTGGGTTTAATCCGTCGCTTCGAGCGCTTTGGCACCGGCTGCTGCTGTTCTCCCCCTGCTGCTCGCTTGTTGCCATTCGGCAGGGGGAGGGCGCCAGCTACAGTTGCCATTGCAGTTGTTGCAGTTGTTGTTGCAGCATGTGGCAAGGTTTGCTGCAGTGCAGCTGAGGGAGTTTTGGCCTTGCGTCCACGCTTCTTTGGCGGTGTCTTCTCGTCCAGCAATGACAACATCGGATCCAGCAGAGCATGGCCTGCAAGCAGCTCAACGCTCGCCGTCGTCGTCGACAGTGGCTCCGTTTTGATTAGCTCCTCTGCTGAGTTGCTGCTCCAGTTGTATGCGGCGGCAGAGAGATCCTGACGATTGCCCAGACGCACGCTGCGTCGCATGCGCTTGCCATCGCCACTGGGTGCAGCAACAACATTCTCATCCTGTTCGGTCTTGACAATCAGTGCGGATAAATCCCCCCAACTGCTGCTGCTGCTGCTGCTCCTCCTCTGGCAGCTTGCGTTTGCCACGCCCCGCCGCCTTGCGTTCCAGCAGCGGTGGGGTTGGCGTTGATGTTGATGTTGATGATGTTGTTGCCTCATCAGCTGCAACTGCTGCAGTCTGTGTGGACACTGTGGAAGTTGACTCTGTAAGTGCCTCCACTGTGGCAGCATCTGCAGCATCTGGCTTAAGCTTCTTGCCACGTCCTCGTCCGCGCTTTGGTGGTGCTGCTGCTGCTGCTGGTGGTGGCGTATCTGCAGCAGCAGCGTCTGTTGTGCACTTCTCTGACTCCTTTTTGATATCTGTATCCTCGCTACACTCTGTGGGCAACGTGGGTGGCGGCTCTGTAATGGGACTCTCTGTCTGTTGTTGATCCTGCTCAGAATCGATGCTTACAGGCGTTGTTGTTGTTGTTGTTGTTGATGTTGTTGTTGGTGTTGTTGTGGGCGTGGGTGTTGTGGGCGTGGGTGTTGTCGTTGTGGGTGTTGTCGTTGTGGGTGTGGGCGTGGGCGTGTCTGTGGGTCGTGGCGTGCGACGCAAGCGGCGCGTGCTGCCTGCAGCATTTTGTTCCTGTGCAAAAACAGAAAGATATTAATAGAGAAAGTTCTTTGCAGAAGTTACACACACACACACACACGAACACACATACGCATACATACAATTGTCACACACATACAGCCAGCAGCTGCACATCCTTAGACACACCTCACCCCGCCCCGACCACGAATTAAAACAATGACAAACCGTTGGCAACTTTTGTTCCATATGAAAATTGATAACAGACAGAGATAGAGAAACGTAGGGAGTAGTAAGAGGGAGAGAGAGAGAAACGTAGGGAATAGTAAAAGGGAGAGAGAGAGAGGGCAACAAACAAAACAATTAAAAGTAATACGAAAATATTGTCAATGGAGCAACGAACTCCTTCCCTTACCTCCCCCCCTGCATGCCTCTTCGGTGTACAAGCGTGTTGCCTCTTGCTCTCTCGTTTCTAGTGCGAATTCCAGTTAACTTAACGACTTACATTCCTTCCTAGTTCGTCCTAGCCTGGTTGCCCTGGCAACGTCTCTTACAAAACATATGCCCAAACTTGAACCATGAAGGGCAGCACGAGGGCAGCCAGAGGGGAAAGTTGCGCCTTAAGCGGCGCGTGGCAAAGCTCAAAGAGGAAAATTCCCATTCAACAAGATGCTTTGCCATACACACACACACACACACACACACACACACATACATTTACAAGTGCTGTACGCACAGTAAACACTCAATAAATTCAAGCAACCATTTCATCCATTCATCCATACTTCAATGCATTCAAGCAGCACTTGACACTGCTCAATGGACGATTGCCCCCAGGGGAGAGGAAGAACAAGAGGGGAGGATGAGGAAGAGAGGAGAAAGAGGGAGCAATGTGCAAAGCAAAGTCATTATAGTATTGATTCCCCAAACCTGTTACAGCATTAATAAATTATTATTGTGGCACACACACAAAACAACAGACATACAACAATTATAATCTTCGCCAGCTCGATTACAAACTATCGATAACAATCGATAACACCCTTATAATACGCTAATCATGATGAACTAAATATATGCTATGCCCATAAATAGAGTCTCATTTGAACTATACAAAAAACAGTTCAGTTTATCTGATTAACATATCTTTCCTATTATCACTGAGCAGCTTTATATAATATATATTATATATAATGTATAGTATATAGTATACACTGTATATATTGTAAGCATTGTATGTGTATTATACAGTATACCATATATCATTGTCAGGTCACCCATTTCCAGACAAATCTAGCCCTTTATTCCTTCGTCTAGCCAATTTTCATTGAATTGCTTGAAAACCCGACTTAATTCCCCATTATATCTATGCAAATCGCGCTGCACGCGACAGTGGGATACCCTTCGAAATAAGTTCCTATGTATGTAGACATACATGTACATATGCACATACTTTGAAATTATTCTAGACAGATGGCGATCGCGCTTCGCCCGCCTCCCTTGTTAGCTGACACAAGCACTTGGTTTTATGCTCATACTTTCTTAAATAACTTCTGTGTTTATTGTCCGATCGGATTGCAATTTCGAGAATACGTAGATATTTCATTCAGTTTAGTATATGTTAAAGTCAGAAAGTAGTTTTTTTTATACAGCGCTTATAAATTGAGTTCAAAAATTAAATTATTAATTTGCGGGACGGTGGGCGTGGCATCCAACATTTGAAATAAACTTGATCTGCGCCGGGTACACAGAAATGTTCATGCCAAATTTGGTATCTCTAGCTCTTATAATAGCTGAGATCTGTGTGTTCATCTGGTCATCCGGACATCCGGACATCCAGACAGACAGACATGGCTCAATCGACTCGGCTAGTGATGCTGAGCAAGAATATGTATACTTTATGGGGTCTGTCACGCCTCCTTCTGCCTGTTACATACATTTGCACAAAGTTGGTATACCCTTTTTTGACCATTTCCAATGGTCGGAGGGTATAAAAACGAACAGAAAGAGATACAGAACACAGTTAATACAGCACGCACATAACAATAATAATTAAAACTCATATTATTTACATAATATTATAATTGTATATAAAAAACTATTGCCATATCTAGTGATTTAAAAGTAATCCTACTAATTTTGAGCCTGTTTACTGGTTTTCTGATGAGACTTTACACTTATCTGATATATGCATCTGACATACATATGTATATGTATGTATGTATATATGCACATTAGAGTTGTAACGTTTAGTTTAGACTAAGCTCGTTTAAACTAATCCGCAAACTGTCGACGAACTAAAGAACCGAAGGAACAAAATAATCGAAAACCAAAAGACCAAATGAACAAAAAACTCGAACGAACGAACTAAAGATTGAACTATAGAACGAACTAAAAGACTCGAACGAACGATCTAAAGATTGAATTATAGTTCTTTGAAAAATGAACTTAAATGAACTAAGTCCCTGAAACGAACCCAAATCAACAACTCTAATGTACATAGATACATACATATAAGAAACCAAAAACCTATTGTTTGCTGTTCTGTTTTTCCGTTTTATTCTCATCATTCATCCTTCTGATTGGAAAGGATTCTTGGCAAATATCTTAATACTAATAAAATACAAATTAGACTAGTTTAGCTTCTTCTTCACTTCTTCTTTGTGACCTCTTTCTCTGAGCTAGATACACATAAGTTTCAGTTCCCACATAACTCTAACATATGTAAAGTTTATTGGCAACTCCCCGAATGATAAACGTTTGTCGAAAATAATAATTAAATTGATTTGCTTATGACAACAGCTATGCAATTTTGTGTGGCCATATGTAGATTTTCCCTGAATGTATACACATCTTCACCACCCCCAAAGGGGTGTATAGAGTTCTCTCTCTCTCTCTCTCTCTCTTATTCTCTGCAGAAACATTTTAGCATTGCGAAACATTTCTAGGAACACATAATAATCGAATCGCTTAGGGGGAATTCCCGTTCTTCAGCCACTCTCATTCTCTTTCTCTCTCCCTTTCTCTCACTCTTCCTCTCTTTCACCCTTAACTTGCCTCTATCAATTTTTCACGAGTTTCCCTTTTAATTAGACCACATTGGCAAAAGTTGAAAAGTTGGAAAGTAAATCAAAGAAACAACGAAACCTCAAAGAAGTCACACACACATGCCTACACACACACACCCTCACATACACAATTCACTTACGTTTTTATCGGCTGCTATTACTGTAGTTGTTGTTGTCGTAGCTTCAACGACGTCGTCGCTGACAGCAGCGACAGCATTCATCGAAGTTGAAACTGTTGCGTCAGCGACGCCGCCGCCGCCGCCGCTAGCGACGTCGACAGCGTTGACAACAAGTGGAGAAGCGACGACAGCCAATAACGACGCCGACGTCGTCGTCGGCAGCAGCAGCGTTGGGGAGGCTGCGTCTGTGGCGGCTTCGCCTGTTGATGAAATGACAACCTCGGCTGACTCGGCTACTGCTGCTGCTCCTGCTGTCTCTGCTGCTGCCTCTGCTGCTGAGGCGTCTGCGTTGGACTCAAGCTGCGGTGCAGTCAGCTGAATTTGCTTCTCTGTCTCTTGCAGTGGTTGTTGTTGTTGCTTATCTTCTTTATTTTGTTGTTGATGTTTTTTTCCATGTTGTTGTTGCTGATCTTCTTTTTGTTGTTGTTGCTGCTCTTCTTTTTGTTGTTGTTGTTCCTCCAAAAATTCCTCTTTGGGTGCGTTTTTCATTTCAATTTCCGTCTCAGTCTTAATGCCTTCGGCTGTTGTTTTTGTTGTGGTAGTTGTTACCTCCTCCATTGTTGTTGTTATTGTTGTTGTAGTTTCTGTGACAGCAGCTGCTGCAGAAATTTGCGCAGTTCGTGTTGCCTGCGCATCGACTGCAGTTGTTGTTGTTTCCTGCTCCAATTTGACTGCAGCAGTTGTTGTTTCTTCTTCCGCAGTCGCTGCTGCAGCTGCTGCTTCTTCTCCTTTTAATTCTTTTTCAATAGTTGTTGTTCTTGTTGTTGGGTCAGCGCTAGCGCCGCCATCGCCTTTTGCGACTTCGCCTTCGGATTTGCACTCGTCATCGCCAGCGTTTTCATTGTCGGCTGCTGCTGTCGTTTCGTTAGGCGTTGACGCTGACGTCGACGCTGCCACTGCGATGACCGTTGTTGTTGTTTCTGCTGCTGCTACGACGTCGGCGGCTTCTGTTTGCGTTGTTTTCCCTGTTACAATTTCTGCTGCTCCCTCTGTTGTTGCCGTCGACGTCGCTGCAGTCTCCATTGCTGCTTCTGTCGCTGTTGCATTCTGCGTTACTGCTGCGTCGGTTATTTCTGCAGTTACTTCATCTGCGCCGGCACCGGCATCGACAGCGGCATCGGCACTTTGGCTTTGACTCTGGCCTTGAGTTGGCAACGGAGTCTCTGCTGCAGTCGCCACCGCTGCTTCTGTTGTTGCTGCTGGCGTCGTTGCTTCTAACTTAACATCCGCATCGAGCAATTTCTGCTGCTGCTTGTTATCTGTCTCTGTTGTCGCCTCCTGTTGCTTCTCTGTCTGTTGTTGGCTCTGCTTCTTCTCCTTATCCTTGCAGGCAAATTGATTGTTTGCCAAATTTCGCCACTTGACCGTTTTATCCTCGGCCAAGTCGAGATTAAGCAGCGAACCGCCCTCGGCTGTGCTTGTGGCACAGTCGCTGTTAAATTTACTCGACATGCTGTTTAAGAGCTCCACAAAGTCCGTCATCTTGGACGTAATGCACTCTCTGTCTCTCTCTCTTTTTTTTCTTATTGTTAACTGTTTATTCGCGCACTTTGATTATGTTGTTGCTTTTATTTTGATTTACTTTGATTCTACACTTCATTGATGATGCTTTGCCTCAGCTCTTGAGTTCTGTCGCTGCGCTGCTGCTGCTGCTGCTATTGGTGGAATGGAATCAATATTTGCTATTCACCACGGCACGCGGCAACGCGGGAAGAGAGGGAATGGGGAAGATAAGATTTGAATTCTCGAATTGAATTTATCTATCTCAATCTCATTTTCAGCCAGTCAAGAATTTTCATAATGAAAACGAAATTGAAAAGGGCGAACGACGACAAAGAGGGACGACAAACAAACAAACAAAAAAGAAACACCTGCCAAGCACCAATCGGACAACAACATCAGCAGCAGCAACAACAATCTGGTCAGCAGGCGCAACCCACTTTTGTCAGACTGACGACAGGAGGCGCCTTTTAATGAGTCCCACCACACACACACACACATTGACACAATACGATTGCACACCCATTCACACACACACACATGCAAACATATTTCTGCAAGTATGTGCGTGTGTGCACGAATCGTTCGGTTGGAGTTGACGTTGACACCACGAGACGACGTCGCGTTGACTGCGACTGCGACAGCGACGCTGAGAAGCTTTGCGTATTTTAAAAAGAATATAACATGTAATTTTATATTACATATTGCAATAATTCTCCACTAATATTCTTTTCGTTTTATGTTATTTGTATTTCATTGTCAATTCCTTTGCAATCAAATAGACAAAATACACACTCACACACACGAACATTCACTTAGTATGTTTGTACAAAAAGAAACCTCTGTCTCTGTCGCTGCGCGCCCCCGCCACCATTCACTGATTCTGATTAGCTCACAACATGCTGTTTTTTTTTCTCTTTTTCTTGTGTTTGTGCTGTATGTGAATATGGCCAGCTTTATTGTTGTTTTACTTTTCGTATTGCTCTTCGTCGTCTTCTTGGTGCTGGGCGCTGCTGCTGCTTGCTAAACGACCGTGGTGGCTGCTCTGCCGCAGCACTGCTGTTGTTGTTGCTACTGCTGCTGCTTTAACAGTTATACATAGTTGTGTTTGTAGTTGTAATAACTTATGATTGTTAATTTATATTTCAACATTTTCAATACTTTTCCCCCTCTCCTACCCCCCTTTTGCTGCTTGCCGCCCACATGGATACGTGAGACATTTTGGATGCAAAATAAATGCTGTTGCTTTTGTTGCTCTCTGGTTTTTATTCGAGTTCGACATTTTCACTCCAAATCAATTTGCACTCACACAAGTGAACTGCTCAATGCGCTGCAGTTTGGTATTCGATAAAATACTTTAGTGATTTAACTAATATTTGTTGTTACTAAAGAAAATAAAGAAAATCACACACACGCACACACTTTGTTTTAGGTCCGTCCGCCGTTATCCACCGCCAGCACATACTCAGTGCGTAACTCTTGGCGAGCCGTCTTCGTCGTCTCCTCACTCACTCTCACTGGTTGTGTTGGGTAGCTGCGCTGCTGCTACACACATATGTATGTATGTATTAAAATATACAATAATTCAACATTTGTATCGCATTTGGTATTTTTTGTTTTGGTATTTCTGTAATGGGATTCTGCTAGGTGATAGTGATGAGATGACGCATTGAAGATCGAGTATTCGACAAATGGACCAATACAAAATTTTAAAAGATTAGGAAAACAGTTAAAACTGAATTTTATTACCACAATTAAACTTCCATACAATAAAAGTTTTAATGGCTGATTAAATTTTGAGAAAGTGTTCGAAACCTTTAGAATTTATAACCAATGTACATATATAGGAGCGCATTTAGTTTTGTCAGTTGCGATGTTCTCTTCATGTAGTTTATTTGTAATATTACATACGCTTAAATTGACCGCGCAGTTCATCATTAATTAATTAGTCAATTCTACAAGCATGACCAATAAAGTTTGTCTTTTTTAGTGCTTTCTTGTGTTAACAGAGTGTAAAAATATTTTCGTTATCAGTTTATTGACAGTATTTTTTGGCATGCCACACGCTCTTTTCAGCGTTAACAGAACTCCATGTGTTGTTTTAACATTTTATAACGTCTTTAAAAGTTCGCTTAACCTGCTGATTTATACAAACTTGATGAAAGCTAAAAAGAAAAAGCCAACATTAATGAATAATGTTTCAAATGAATTAGAGCATCTTCTTTGCTTATTTAATATATAGTTATTTTATAGTTATGTTAAATGGTTGCTTTTTAACGAGATCCAACAGTCGCAGAACTATTGTTTTAAAAGTGTACTTGACAATACATGTGTGGTTGACATTGTTAATATATGTATATCGGCTATTGTATATCGATAGTGCCGCCCATTCCAGAAATGTCATCACTACGATGAATAATAACAAAGAAACATCAAAATATTATTCGAATTTCCAATTGAGTAAAAATGACGCAAAATTCCTTTTGTATGTATGCAATTCCCAAAATGAATTATAAATGATTTATATATATGAATTGGTTGCCCTATTTATAAAGCTATATTCGCCGAAGACATCCTCAAGGATTATGCTGCATTTATGGAGGAACATGATGACAAACTGAAATCGTTACGAAAACAAATTTCAAATAATTCCGTTGATCAGAGTACATTAACATCCATAGCACCGGCGATTGAAATGAAATACGTTGATACCGAGGTAACAATCTGGCACAATATGAGACTTACGGAAACGGAGCTGCTTGCGAATAAACCGCTAACAACATTGGCCAATCTGTGCAGTCAGTGCAATGATCTGACCAGGACGGCACAGCAGCTGCAATTGTCATACCTGAACATCAGTGCACGCATTGAAGGCGACTCCTCCAGTGGCGCCTCGCTGGAGACAAAGCTGCACCAGATGAGCTCAGCCATTGATTTCTTCTGCCAGTTGCACTTTCTGCTCAAGCGCGTCATGCTGGTGCTCCAGAACATGTGGCTGCAGATCGCTGCCTATGTCAACCTGACATCTTCCGACATCAATGAGGCGCATTTGTTTGTAAGAGATTCCTATTAGTCCCATCCTATGTAACTATCATCATCAACTCTCCATCCATCGCACCTCCCTTTGTAGATCATTTTCGAAGCAATGGCTGAACTATTGGAGCAATTTGTTTGCATTAACGAGATCACAGAGCAATCGAATCTCTCTGCCAATTGGCCGCTCTACAAGAAGTGGCTGCAAACGCTTGCCAAGAGTAGCGAGACCTATGCAAGCTGTTCCAGTTTCGAGATCAATGGACTCCAAACATCCCTCGACGATCTGGACACTGTGTTCGCCGGGAACATCTATCAGGCAAGTGAAGCTAAGCAGATCTTCAATAGATGATGATGAATGATAATTCCTGCTGTAGATCTTCTTGGACAACCTGCTGGAGACGAAAAAGCAAATCAATCTGGAGGACAGTGGGGTAATTTGCGTAACGCAACACTCGAATGGATTTATCCGCAAACTGTTGAACTGCATTGAGGGGAATCAATCGCATGAGTATCGCAATTATGAGAATCCACGGCAACTGTTGCAGCTGACCGGATTCATTTGCGTGCTGCACAAGCTGGGCATACTGCTGGATGGCAAACTGATGAAGAATGTCCTCGAATCATTGTCGCGCTATCAACGCATTCCACTCACATACAGTGTGCTCTGGTCGCCGCAGGCATTTCTCAGCAAGCACGCAAAGACGCTGCTAAAGATGCCGGATAGGCAGGCAGACTGCCACAGGCAATACCAGGCATCGCTGGAGAAGCTCAATCAGTGTGATCTGCGCACATGCCGGCAATTGGGCACACAGATCACACTGTGGTCCATTGCCATGCAGCGAGTCTTCGCAGCTGGGCTACAGGCACAGCTGAAGAACTTTGCCAAGCTGAGTCTGCAGGGTCAGGAGTATGCTGGCCAAGTGAGCAGCCTCATTGATGCCCTCATGCGTCGACATTTGGCCCTGACCACGCCCCTGAGCAAGTCAACGCTGTTCACCATGTGCAAACTGCTGCAATATCTTCACGTGCTGCAGCAGACATTTGCTAGCAATCAGTTGCTCTGCACGCGCTTCCTCAGCTCAGTGCTGCAATGGCAGAAGCAGAAGGTCCTGCACGTGCTCCAGTTGACCAAGAAGAGCATTGTGGAGCTGAAGTTAATGCGCCGCAAAATGAACATATTGACAGCCCTTAAATTGTCGGAGAAATCCATAAGGGGCTGCCCCAGCAAGCGCCGTCTGACCATCATCAATTTGGTGCTAAGCGAATTCCTTGGCACTCAGGATCGCCTGCTGGCGGCAGATAAACAGAAGCTGCTCAAGTCCATCACACAGCGGGCCAGCAATCTTTGTCGGCTCGAGAAGAATGCATCGTGGCAATTGGATTCGACGAATCTAATCAACAATTATAATATATTGTGCCTCTCCGATGCGGCACTCAAGGAGTACGTGCAACAACAGCATAATCCCTACTTACTGCAGGTACGACAAAAAGACTCCCCCATCTGCAGGTTCAATTAAATAATGCTCATTCTGCACTTTAGAACATTCTGGCAGTCTGCAACAAATTGGATAAAAATCTGGCTATATTCAAGCTGGGAGAGAAGCAGGCGGGTGTGCAATCTCAGCGCATCTTTGACTGGCAGCAAGAGTTCCTGAACACCAACCTGGAGTATCTATTGCGTGTGGAGGCGCTGTCGCATCTATTCATCAGCCAAGAGACGCCGTTCACGCAGCACACCATCGACTGGAGGCAGTGCATCAATATTGCTCCCACAGAGCAGGCAGGACTATATCATATACTACATGGTGAAGACTCTCTCTCTCTTCTCTTCGTTATTCCCTTATTAATCTCCTCTGAGTTTTGCAGATCAATTGGAGAACTATTTCACGGCCACGTTCTACAATTTGACAACGATTGCACCCCACGATTGGAAATCATACGAGAAGATGCGTCACTTGGCCAATAAACTGCTGCAGCTGCGACCTGTGGATGACTATTTGCCCAATCAGATTATCGATCAGGTGAGCAATAAAACGGGAAAAGAGATCTCAAATTGACATCCAGTAATCAATTCTTTTTTGCTTTCCAGGGCATCGATGTGCTGCAAATCATGCGCAATATTCACACCTTTGCCTCCAGCTACGCGTACAACATGAACCTGCAACTGTTTGTGGAGATTCAGAGTCGGAACAAGCATCTCGATATCATTGGCACACGTCATGTGGCCAATTCGGTGCAGACCCATGGCACGGGCATCATCAATACCACTGTGAACTTCATCTATCAGTTTCTGCGCCAGAAGTTCTACACATTCTCCACGTTCCTGCACGACGAGCACATCAAGTCGCGTCTGCTCAAGGAATATCGTTATCATGCCGAGCATAAGCATAACAAACCATATCAATCCTATCCATACGAACGGGCCGACGGTTTCATCAAGAAGATACGCAAACTTGGCGTAGCCAACAATGGCGAAACTTACATGGATCTATTTCGCAAAGTTATCACGCAAGTTGGTGGGTTTTATCTACGGTTAATCAAGTCAACTCTTTGCACATAGGGTACATATATGTATGTACATATTAATGTTATGTACATCTGTGTAAAGTGTTTCTTGACATACTGTACAATATATGCATACAATGTATGCATGTACAATATTATGCGTGTGTTTATGAAGAATGTTATTAAAAATCTAATTAGATTTTCCATTTCTGCATTGATGCAGTCGATCATCAGCATCTTATATGTTTGGTATATGATATTATGATGATATAGATATCAGCTTATGTGATTTCTCATCCCGAAATCGAATCTGTATGATGTTTTATATATCTATATGCATACATAGCATATAAGAATGTCGAATCTAATTCGATTCTCGGCTTCAATGATGCATCATTGATCACATCATCATATTGTCTGACTTCTGTTCACAAACTGTATTCATTTTGGAATCTGCACGATGTTTTATACAATGTTAATGTTTCTATAAAAGAATGTCTCTGAAAATGTCTTTAGATTTCAATTTCTTATGATGCAATTGATCATTCTTGCCTATATATCCATGTTAAGTATATACATTAATATATATTAAGATGATATATGTAGATCATCTTGTGTTAAATTGTCACTGCAAACTGTGTTAATTAGAGAATCTGCACGATGTATTATACATGTATATAATATGCATACATATATAGCATATAAGAATATCGAGTTTCATCTTCTATGATGCAATTGATCATCTCATCTTTATCCACATCATCATATTGTGTGATTACTCATTCCAAACTGTGCTAATTATGGAATCTGTTGCTACCCCTTAGATGCATGACATATAAAAAATGGCACAATATGACGACACTATCTTGTATATAATGTATTATAGACATGTAGATACACAGACAGAGCTTGCGATGTCATCATGAAACCTGAATATTGTGGTTGCAGTTTGCAATTTGCAATTTGCAATTATTTGAGATATATTTGTATCTAATCCGGTTTTGTTTCTCATCCCGGTACTCAGGTAACGCCGTGGGCTACGTGCGGCTGCTGCAGTCGGGTAGCAAGAATGCCAATTATCGCAGCCGCTCCTTCATGTCCAGATTCAACAGCAAATTCGTGCGCTCTGCAGACACAAGCCTCGATAAGTCCACGGAGGGTGCGATCAGGGAGTACGAGAAGAGTGTGGAGCATCTCAAAGAATGCTACTCGGACTGTACCAATTACTTCAAGGTAAGGCAAGTTGCCTTGCCTATGTGATATACTAATGATTCTATATCTAACTCTGCAGCTGCTGATTCAGGGCTTCCAGCCATTCCTATGCAATCCACACAATCATCATCTGAAGACCTTCTTTCTGATTACGCCGGCACTGATAATGAACTACATCGATTATCGGGTTAAGGAGAAACTGAAGATGTACAAGAAGGATCAGCCAAAGTGTTCGTTATTCGAGGATGGCTTCGCCATCGGCCTCATCTATATACTCAGCATGCTGAATCAGCTGGGAGAGTTCCATGAACTTGGCTGGAATCAGACAGTGTCACAGCAAATGAGCGCAGAGCGTTCAAAGCTCAAGGATATCGTGGAACCTGAGAACAATCCAAAGCCAAAGAACTCTCCGTTGAAGGGTGACCCCGATGAGAAGCTGCTGCAGACGGTGGCGATAACGGAGCGACATGTGAGTGCCTACGAGCAGGAGTACAATCTGTTGTATGCCACTCTATATAGTGCTGAAATATTCTTCCAATAAACAAGAGTCTTACAAAGATATACATATATAGACACATACATATAAATAAAGCATTCCACAGTTTTGAGTTGAGGTTTCTTTTCTGTTAGTTTCAGTTTATTAAGACGAAACTATTAAGTCGGATTATTCGGTAGAAATAAGATATAGAACACATTTAAATTACTATCAATATTTATGGCTTTATCGCTTATTACAATCTCAGCCTCTCAGGCCCCGTTTGCAATGTGTAGAGTCGTGTGTATTAATCACATAAATCGGTTCGGTTCGGTCTTGTCTTGTATTGTTTCTGGGTATGGTTTGTGTGTCTCTGTTTGGCTAGGGGTATATCTGGTATATGGGGTATATGTATATGGTACATATAGTATATATGGTATATTAGGCCTTCAAAAAGCAGGCAGTCGAGGTGGTAAGTGTGTTAAATGCATTAAAAATACAACAGATTTGACGCGCGGCCTATGCCGATGGGGGCGTCCCTCCACGCTCCCCATCCCCCTTCGATGCGCACACACTGAGTTAATACATTATAAATAAGTATAATCGCGTTTGGATAATTCACAATTTGTTGTTTGCCTTTGAATAAATCATCTCATTTCTTGTCCTCATGTCACAATGACAGCGATTTCTTCATTTTGAATTTGTTTTTCGAGCTTACATGTTTACAACAATTACAAAGGGTGCATTGCAAGGTGCACACTACTACATACATACATACACAACACATACACATACTACATACTACATACATATGCGATTCATCTACCCGAATGTGCGAAAAAGAAAGAGAGAGAACGAAGATCGTTTGTGCGCTCGTTCGTTCTTGGTGTTGGTGATGGAGAGAACATTGATAACATTTATACCGTGGTTGTCTATTGAAAATATGTATTGTATTTCATATTATTACAGTAATTGGTAAAAAAAATTGTTGGATAAAGAAATGCGAACGGGTTTCGTCTTAACAGAATGAAGGGGAGTGGTAGTACTGGGGGTGCTGCCAGCCCATCTTAAAGTGAGCCAGAATCGGCCACAACAATCTTCTTGCTGGTCTTGCCCGACTGAGAGCCATATGACTCGATCTTCTTGACCACATCCAGACCCTCAACAACTTCACCGAACACAACATGCTTGTTATCCAGCCATGCCGTCTTCACGGTGCAGATGAAGAACTGCGATCCGTTGGTGTTGGCGCCAGCGTTGGCCATCGACAGGATGCCGGAGCCGGTGTGCTTCAGGCGGAAGTTCTCATCGGGGAACTTGTTGCCGTAGATGGACTTGCCTCCAGTGCCGTTGTGGTTGGTGAAATCGCCTCCCTGGCACATGAAGTTTGGAATGACGCGATGGAAACTGGATCCCTTGTAGCCGAAACCCTTCTCGCCGGTGCACAGGGCACGGAAATTTTCGGCGGTCTTCGGCACAACATCGGAGCGCAGCTAAAAAAAATATAGAAAAAATATATTACATATACATATATATAGAGGTGATTAAGTCCAGTGCAAACATGTATAACTAATTGCGTGTGTGTGTGTGTGGGAACATTGGTCGGAAAAATACCAAATGTACATAAGTACATTACTGGTGTGTACACACTTACACATGCAAGACACAATCTAATTGCAAGCTAGAGTGTGAAGAGGGGGGGAGGTGTTGGAGGTGGCGTGTCAGCAACTTTGTTTAAAACTAAATTATAGATTTAAAATATCAAAATTGACGTAAGCTGCCATTACATCATCGTATGAATTTATTCTTTCTTTATAAAGTTCGTTCTTCAAAGTCAAACGGGTTTACTACCGAGTTCATGCATACATACATACATATACACCTTTCATACCTATGCATACACTGGCAAGCCTTTCTACGTGTGAAAATTGAGGTTAAATTTGTGTGTATTGATTTGTGTATACTCACACGCACACACACATGCAAATACCGGCATTTCTCCCCCACTTCACATTTAATTCCTATTCTTTTCTCGCCTTTTTTTTGTGTGTGATATGAGCTTAATACTTAACATATATTTAAAGCAGCAACTAAAAATATAATCGGCCTACTCGAATTGTGCTATCTTAGTACACATACTGGCGTACTTGCAGATATACAAGTGTGAGAACACATATACATATATGAGCATTTTCTCACTTTACATTTAGCGGCATGCATATATACATACATGTACATACATATAGGCATGCAGATGTGTATGTACATAAACAGCTCATACTAAGGTGGCAAAATGGTAATTGCCACTTAAGTACGCCAATTTATGTACACACACACACACATGCATCGCCAAATGTGCAACGAGGTGTATATATGGAATAATAAATTTATTTATCGAGTAATTTACTGCAATATGCCGGAAAGTTAATCACGTGTTTGGTATACTAAACGCAGTCAGAACTTTTCCATCAGCTTATTTACACACGTGTATAATAGATATGCGGCATGCATGTGTGTATGTACATGCACACACACACACACACGTACACACGTCAAAAGTGCATAAATAAAAAAAATTCCAGGCAAAATAAAAATACTGGAAAAATATGTATTTTTTTGAAAACTTACCTCCATAATTATTCTGCCGACGGGTTCGCCATCGGCGGTCATATCGAAGAATACTCTTGGTAAAGTACTCATTTTCGATCCCTTAGAATATTCGCGAACAAACTGAAATCCAAATTGCAACTGACCTCCGTTACTGACACTTCGAGCTGGGGTTATAGATTTTTTAGGTAAAATGGCGGACCCAGCAAAACGAATTGCCGACGACTTGTGAATGTTGCGAATCAGAGTTGCACCTAAAAGCGCCATCGTATAAGTGTGCCCGCGTGTTTGGTACTAGAATACACGAGGCGCTTGGAACGAAATTTCAAACGAGCGCATGCGATTAGGTGTTATATCACTTGTAGGTGGAACGTGGGATGAACCTGGACTGGTTCACTACGAGCCATCGATCGGTGCATAAAACTCTTTATTTTCAAACGTTTATTTCAATTTATAAAACACTTCTATAATTATTCATATATTTCCCAGTAAGCCAATGTTTTGCAGCTTATGCATAATTAAACATCAAAACATTCAATCGAAATGCAGTCATTCATTTGAATTTAAGGTATGCACAATAAAACATCGAGCTTAATAATTCATTCCATTTTATTTAAGAATGTATTTTCAATTTGATCTCTTCTCGCACCTAACAAAATTAAATGTTGTAGTTTTTGAAATGATTAAATAAATAATTATAGCCGTTGTTACTTTACAATCTAAGGCAAGAAAAGATTCAGTTAATAAATAATATAAATAGCTGTAAATATATCTAAATATTCTATACGTTATTTTATTTGAATTATTTATTTTCTAAACATAAATCGAATCCCTAAGCATTGCTTAGTGATCGAATGTAGCTGGTTCCTAATAAATTTCAGCTTTGTTATCGAAACTTGTTTCGATATTTTAGTAATATACCAGGGCCTCGCCATCAGTGCCGTTTCATGCTCCGCGCAATCACGTGAGTGGTAATACACAATTCCAATTGGAACGACTGAATGATCATTTTAACCTCAAAATTTCAGTGTTTTAATTATGACCTCAGTTCCCGCCGTTGAAATAATTCGAAATGACCTCGGGTTTGTGTTACCCTTATAAAATTAAATAAACGCATATATTTCAAATTATTCTGTTTTATTTATAATTTTTCACTTAATACAAAAAATACTCTTAATTTCCTCTTCGCATATGCTTATTGTTATTTTAATGTATTTATTTTTTTTAAATTTTTTTTTGCTTGTTATGGTATTAAATAAAAATTATAATCAAACAATGGCAACTTGCGCCAGGGAGCCAAAAGAGAGAAAATATAAAAAACTGAATCAAAATAATTATGCACAACACAAAAGCTCCTCGCAGAATAACGAAATAATAAAAATAAGAAAACTCTTATAAAGGGGGTGGAAAGGGGAAGATATTTAAATCAAGAATGAGGCGGGGCGGGTCGAGAGTAATAGTTTTAATAGTTTTCAATACATATGTGTATTTGTAGTTGTATTTTATGTTAATGTATGTCAAATACATGTAGTTTATTAATTAGTTAAACAAAATAAACAAGCAGGCGGGCAACTAAGTCGAAAAGTCCTCTAAATACAAGTCAAAATTAGGTAGCTGTTTTTTTGTGTTGTTTTCTTCTTTTTTTTGTTTTTAAGTTGTAGAAAGGCAACGGTGGCTGGTTTAAGAAAAAAACACTTGCTCGTTATTTTTACATGATCGCATTATATATACTAATAATATATAGATATATTCCGAATAAGCCTATATACCTATTGTATTTAGCGTATATACATATGCTCTGTTTGGGGTTTTTTAACTTTATCGTGTAGTATTTGTTGTCATTGAAAGTAATTGCAGATAGTTTTCTCGATAGTTGTAAAGTTGTCACACAAAAAAAAATACAATAATAATAATAATAATAATAACTGTGCATGGCTCTATAGAAGTTTACTCCGAAATATCAATTGGAATGGATGTGGTAAACGTTGGCGTCTCCAGCTCCTCGTGCTTCTTCATTTTGAGACTCTGCGAAGAGAGGAAAGAAGGCGGGGCAAACATGAGTATGGAAAGTATGGAAAATTACGGGGCAATCACACTCCCTTACCTGTTGCAGCTTATAGTGATTGATAATGTCCTGATCGGCCGGGCACGATTGTGTGAATGCGTCCAGTTGGTACATGTGATACATGTAACGCCACAGCGCCGTCAAGTGGGTCTATTCGGGGATCAGAAAGTATGATTAGAGGGAGTTGTGTGTGGGATATATGTACTTATATAGAAGGGGAGGAGCAGGGGGAGTTGTACTTACCGGAATCTCAAAGTCGACAAAGTATTTTCCCGCAACGCGAATGTGCTGGAGACGCGGCATCAGCTCGCAGTCGAAGCAGCACATGGTGTCGCCGGTTAGGAAACGGGTATTACGATTGGCCAACTGATCATTGATCTTCTTCAGATGCGAGAGTAGCGCATTGTTCTTGGCCTCATCCTTCTTCACCAGCATCAGCTTCAATTTCCCATACAGATTCTCAATGAGCGTCGCGACCTCCTTGTCCTGAACAAACAGATTGTAACCACCGGGTATGTTCTTCATGATATGTCTCTCGATCTTCTCGTTCTCCAATATGGCCAGGCCACTGTCAATAAGAATGGGCGGATGCGTTGCCTCGAAATTGGTTCGGAAATCTGGAGGTGGCTTCTGCATATCGACTGTGGTCACCTTCAGGCTGATTGTCTTCAGTTCGGCCAACAGATACAGATCCATAAAGTACTCCTGACAGAACAGGCAGGCCCCCTTGCGGCGCCCATCAATGGTTGAGGCCTGTGGAATGTCGCAACCGATTAGTTTGTAAAATAAACTTGTCTATATACTATATATATTTATTGTTTATCATTATCATACTCGAATGCGGGTCAAGTGATCGCCGGTGGTTTATATAAATACAAAAATTGGACTTTATCGCCAATAAATGCCGGAAAATGGTAATGGGCGATCGCGTGCCAAGTGTTCTGCCAGAGGTACAGTGTGTGTCAGCTATGAGTGAACGCGATTTGAAAACTTAACGTACATTCTCTGGCGAGTTTTGACTGTAATATTAATCATGTGACATCATCATCATCATCGTCGTTATTTGTATTCGTATTTCTCGCGTCGCGTGATTAGTTGTTGACGCATCACAAAAAGTATCGATAAATTTTAGCGCGGGCCAGGAAGTGCCAAGTTCCTGCGCCGTCGACGGCGGCGGCATCTTTGCCCTACACAAACGCACACACACATACAGCGACGCCTGCGTGGCATTTGACCAGTAAAAAGAAAAATAAATAATAACGTGATGTCATCATCTTGACGAAGCTCTTTGCCATTGTTCGTTCAAATTGACTTGTTGACTTAACGACAGCCGGCAATAAGTGCACATGTATGTGTGCGTTTGTTTACCTTACACAACGCATCAACAACAACGACTCCATCTACAGCCGTGTCGCGTCGCTGCCTAAAATAGAAATCTTGTAACAATCGGCGGCTAATCGATGAGTAATCACACTAGCGTCGATTACAACTTCGATTACCTGTCCGCGCATAATCGCAGTACATCGGCAGCAGCTTTTCTATTTAGGCATTAATTATGCACATTGACAGCAATTGAGTTTAATTTTCTAATGCGAGCCAATTAGCATGCGTATCATTCCATCTGTGTGTGTGTGTACAAAAGTTTAATAGTTTAATTAAAGCACACACGACACATAATCAACTATCGGCAAATGTACATCAAATACAAACATATAAAACACTCGCACACACACACACACAGACATACATGGAACAAACCTCGCCCCCGCTTGAATGGGGAAGGGAGCGTCGCCGTCACGGGTGCGTCGTCATTTGAAGCATTTAACGCTTGAGCTTTAACGGTTTATTTTATATTGCGGCAAAAATATTGTACATGTGCCTTGTCGCATTAGCAGCCGGTAAAAGCCCAGCAAAAGCTATTAACTGTGTTTGCTGATACTCGCACACACGTACAAGTATTGTGTGTGTGTGTGTTGAGACATGAAATTCCCAAATGACCTGATTACTTTTTGCCAGCATTTTTTTTCTTCAATTCAGTTTACACATACGCACACACACATACATACATACAAACATATCTCGGCTAAAAAGCAATTACGTTTGCAATATGAATTACACTGTACAACATGGCCTGTGTGCTGCGTCAAAGGTCAAAACGATTCCCCTCTCTCTCCCTCCTCCCTCTCTTGCCAATACGAATGCAACGCGAAAGTTGATTGCAACAAAAACAACAAAAATGCATTGCAATTGCTGCTTGAAAATAGAAATGACGAAACGTGTTGCCTCTTAAAAGCAAATGTCAAGTGGCATCCAACAAACCAGCGCAACAACAACAACGACGACGACAGCAACAAATCATACTTATTTGCAGGCCATGAAGAGCGCAAAAAAAAAACCAACAACAATCGCCGATCACCGGCAATAGAGACGTTAATTTCAAGACAGAAAAAAACACATCCATTTCGCTTCAAAATTATTTATCGATGCGCTATCGAAAAGAAGCGAGACAAATCTATCAATACTCTGTGTATGTCTCTCGCTTCCTCCTACTCGCAGAATCATCTTAAAGGCGCAATGTTCGATTCTTGACTTGTTGCTTTTGTTGTTGTTGTTGCAGTGCAATTAAACAGAAATAATAGTGCGATAAGATATAGAAAAAAAAAAATTGTGTGTCGGCAGCAGAAGCAACCGCAACAAGTCAGAAATAAAAATGAAAAGTATCTTTTCACACGGACACACACGTACACATGCACACGCATGCATAACTAGGGTTGCCAGATGAGTTTCCTGGCATACATTAGTTCGACTAGTTCGGACTGGACTGTGCGAATAATCAGTGAAACTAATAACTAAAAGCCTATTTTCGCTTTTCCTTGTTTAAACTATATGTATATGTATGTGTAGTTTATAGTATTTAAATTCATGTACACGTAAAGCTTGCACTATTTTTAGAATGTGCAATATTTTTAAAAATTTTTATTTTTTCAGAAAAATTAGTTATCTTTTCAGTAATTCGGTAAACTTGCTCAAAATCAGTAAACATGGCAACCCTACATATGCATAACTATTTGTGATGAGAGTTGTGCCGTTTGAGTGTGCGTTATTTTTGGAACCGGTTCCCGCTGACAGCTGCAGCGGGCAAGATTTTTTGGCAGCACACACATGCAAACACACGCACATAGACATGCTGTTGTATGTTGAGGGCGTGCAGGGAGGATGACAACCTTGAGAACGCTTTCTTGATCGCACATTTCAACACACACACACACACACACATACACGCGCAGATAGTGAGTATATACGTATGTATGCATACATATATCTGACATATCTTATCAGCGGAAACGTACGCGCGTTCGCAAGAAATGACTTTAAAATGATGAAGTAATAGTCGAAAAAGAATGAACAAAAATACAAATATAATCAAAGAAGGATGGAGACGCAGCAACAAAACGTGAGGCTTGAAGAATGCTCGTCGTGCTCGTGCTCATATCATGGCCTAAATTGGTAAAAGTGGCTAATGGGGGCCTCACTCGTTCGCTCGCCCCCTCGTTCGTTTCGTTTCTTCACCTTTCGTCTCCTATTTGTATTTATGGCATGATACGCTCGCGCCTGTCAATTCTCATTTGCAGAACTCTCTGTGACTTAATTGCTATTTCAGTAACCGCGCAGCGATAAAGTAAGCGTGGTATTAAGTAATTTTTATAATAAATCTTCTTCATGAGTGTGTGTGTGTGTCTGCTCTGTATACACAATTTGTATTTTTTTAGGCGAGAAAGATAAACATAAACATTGCGCTGCTGCTGCTCTGCTGCTTCTTGGCGTGTTCCTTTTGGATTTGTCAATGAAAGTGCATCCATGCAACACACACACGCCACCCACCACAACAATAACAATAACAGCAACAGCAACAATGATGGCATGACAAGTTTCTCGCGTGCTGGGCTCTGATGATGGGCGCGTGAGTGGATCGTGAGGAGCGTGACTCACTAATCGAGTTGTGCTGCATCTGTGGTATTGATATCACGTGTCTAATCAATTACCGATCACTTGGAGTAAGTGTAGGCGATGAATCGAACTCCTTAAATATGCATAGCATAATTATCGATACATTTTGTTGTTGTTTTGTAGTGGATACTGCATACAAAGCTTTTACAACAATGAACTCAATTGTTGCCGTTGTTTTTGTTTTGAGCCGTTGCTTGCGTGCCTGTTTTGTGTGTGTGTGTTTGTATGTGTATGTGTATGTGTGGGCGATGACTGTGCTGTGGTTTGGGCCTTTGGCTTTGTCCAAGGAGGCGGAAAACTGCACACGAGAAAAACCTGTTTAGCGTTCAATGATTGTGTTTTGTTGTTTTGTTCGTTTGTTGGACCACGAACAGAGCGAACACACATTTGTTTTGTTTGTTCGCCTGTTGCCTCTGCCGCTACCTCTGCTTCTCTCTTTGCACGAGTCGCGCCACAGCGCAGCCAGTTGGTAGAGTGAATGCTGTTGCTGTTGCTTTCTTCATCTATGCAACATAACAACAACAAGCGGGCGCAATGTTGTATTTGGGCGCAAACCGAATTGAACTTTCACTTTTTGTTCAAATGCTTTATTTGTACATTTAACGTTTATTGTTGTTTTCCTTTTGATTACAAATGGCAAGTACAGGCAATTGTACGAATTGTCATGAGTGTGTGTGTGTGTGCATTATGTCAAAGATGCTTCTACTGTTGCCATTAGTAAGAGAGGTTCAACAGGTGCGCTTGCAGGGCAGCCATGTTTCACTTTCTCTCTCAGTAAAAGCTTATGAGGACGAGAGAGAGAATGACGGACGTAGACAAAGGCAGGGTGGGTGACAATATCAACTCGAATGCAGTTAGAGGAGTTGCGCTGCATTAGTCATTCACTTCATTCTGTCTGATGTGAAGGGTGCGGCGCACAAGGCGTGGGCGTTGAAGTTAGAGGAGTGGAACATCGTTGTTGGGGCGTGGTGCAAAAGGGCAATAATAAAATTGTTGCTTTACTAATAGAATCAACAAGAGCGAGCTCTGAATATGTGTGTGTGTTTGCAAAGACAATTAGTTTGACAAACAAACTGCCTTTGAGTTGAAGTATTTTCGTTTCTTGGATTGCATGACGTAGGCGCCAAGAAATATAAAATCACTCAAACACATGCACAGCAGAGGAGTAGAGCAACGACGTATGTGTGTGTGGCAGATAAGCGCAGTTATTAACTAACTGAAATACAAATGGAATGCAAGACTTTGTATTTAGCAGGGCCAATACAAATGCAAACACACACACACACACTAATGCCTAATTCTGTCTGTGTGTGTGTGTGCTGCTTAAAAGACGAGACGAAACGAAAACCAGTTTTCGCGATGCTTAAGTTAGAAAAAAATATAAAAAAACAACAACAAAAGCAACAGCAGCACCAGAGAGAAGAACAGCAAGAACAGACAGACTGAGCAAAGATCCCCAATACAAAAGGGGGCGGCCCGCGTACAAAGATGATGATGAATAAATAAAAATACAACAACAAAAAAGAACATAATGAGAATACGTTTTAGATTTCATATGACACACAAGTAGAAGGTGAGAAAAGAAGAAGAAAGCGTCGTCGCTGCCCGCTGCTTCTGCTATTGTTGTTGTTGCTGTTTCTGTTGTTGTATGTGCAGCAGCATTTTCACTTTATTGTGCAGCACACAGAAAATTTGCAAAGCGCGCATAAAGAAATCTAACACACACATACACCGTAGGCATATTATATGCATGTGTGTGTGTGTGTAGTGTAGTGTATATTACCCACCTTTATGATCAATTCGATCTCGGGAACATCAAATTTACTGGTGCCGTTCGTCGTCTCCTGCTGCGACTGTGTCTCAACATCGGCGGCTGACATGTTGTTGTTGTTAGTTTTTTTCTTTTGCTTTTAACGCTTTTGCAAAGCTTGCGGTTTGGTGGCCAGAAGTGTTTCTTGTTGCGTTCTTTGCGTTATCTTTGGCCGCGTGACGTGCGTACGTGTTTCTCTTAAGCTCTTGTTGTTGTTGTTGTGCTAATTAATTTCGCTAATATTCACACACGAACACAGAACACAAAATTTTTTAAAAAATTCACGCACTACAGTGTATGTGTGGGTGGGTGTGTTTGTAAAATGTATGTATTAAAAAAATAACGTTTGCCTCCCGTTGCAAGCGATTGCGGTGTGTGCTGCCTGTTTGCTATGGTTACAGTATGGAATAATGTTGGATTCACTTAGGGATGCGTATTGATATTGAAAGATATCGATATATCGTCGATATGGAATTTCAAATTTCGATATAATCCGATATAAAATCCTAAGCGATATGTTGGATATTATCGATATTATAAACGATATATCGGACACAGCGTTGATCACATTTAACCGGGAATTTTTAAAACTTCAACTTAAAAAACAAGCCCCAGTTTGATTTAAAGAGATGAGCTGTCCCACTATTTGACATCGCCATTATCAAATCCAAATTGCAACCCCCCAAAACATGGCAGTCAGCTTAGGATATAAATGCCAACCTCTATAAAATTGCACTTGAGGTACTACCAATTGTCGCCACATCCGTACCAAAACTAACAAAATTGTTGTTTCTGACTGGAAATTACATCACTTCGTAAACTAAAATATTATTATTAAATAAAATACAAATAAAAGCTAAAAAGGCTCTTACTTCATGTTAGTGTTGGTAGTCTTTACGATTGCAAACGATTAAGCAAGGAATTAAATTTCTATGACCTTCTAAAAACCCCGATATTATATCGATATTATCGATATTTAAGGCTATATTCCGATATTTGCTAATAATAATATGATATTCTATACAATATTTTTTCGATATTAATTTATTTGCTGATAATAATATGATATTCTATGCGATATTTTTTCGATATTAATATCGGGTTTGCTATTTCAATACGCAACCCTACTTCACTATGCGCTCTTTGACTGTTATCGTTATCGCGATATCAGCCCTGCGCTTATGCGACGATCAGCAGAGCTGCAGTACATATTTTTCTATTTGCAGTATTTTTTGTGTGAAATATCGATTAGTCGAGCTCGATTACAGCCAAGTTGGGGCGCCCTTTCAAATATACGATAGGGAATAAAAAAAAACACGCCACTATGTTTACGAACTTCATCGTTTATTCCAACATATTAATTTTAATTATTGTTTCTTGTGTTACACAATAATCATGCTATTTTAATTTATTACATTATATTATAATTATTGTTATGTTAATTAAATATCGATCACATTTCCTTTTAGAACGTCTTTCATCTTTCCCTGTTCGCTTCACATAACTCATAAACAATTTCATAGTTACATACTAACATATTTATAATGTTCAACTTATACATTTTTACATACAATAAAAAAAAAACAGCGGCATTAATAAATACGGATATTGTTTTATTTTTTTCTTTCTGTTTTCTTGGAGCAGGTGCATGGAAAAAATGATACTAATAGTAGAAAAAAAATGGGTGTATAAAATTATAAAGCAACATTTGCAAGAATCAAATCTGTGCTAATACTATACATTTTATTATATTAAAATTAAGTAGGCCGATTTAAAACTAAACTAATTTAAATTTAAGTTATTTGTAGCTTAGCTGCTTCTTAACGTAAATTAACTCTGCGCTCAAAGGAAACAAATGAAATAATATAATATAAGAATAGGCATACGTATGTATAGTAGAAATAATTTCGGTATATCGTTTAGTTATTTTGTTACGGACTAGAGCTGGAAAGAACATCGACGATGTATCGATACATCGACATTTTTCAATTTTTTAAAATATCGATGTTTTTAAACATCGATGTTCGATATTAAACTGAGAATTTTATATAGGAAATCAGGAGTTTCCGAAGGTTATACCTTCTAAACTAAGCCGAAAACAAAAAATGATTATTTAGTATTTTCGTATTATTTCGTCGAGACATATAAGGATCAATCGTCAGACCTTGGCGCCCCGGAAATTTTAATCTCCGCTTTTGATTAATTCATTTTATATATCAATTAGCAGCTGGCGGTCTGAGAAACTGCGATATATCGATACATCGATGTTTTTATGAAAAACATCGAAACATCGATGTACGTAAACAATGATATATTTCCAGCTCTAGTGTAGAGGTGCCGAAACATCGATGTACGTAAACAATGATGTATTTCCAGCTCTAGTGTAGAGGTGCCGAAACATCGATGTTACATCAATGTTTTATACGAAAAACCTCAGAAACATCGATATTTCGGCACCTCTACTCTAGTGGCAATAATATTAATCGAGAATGCAAAACTCTAGCACATTGTAGCTCTCTCTCTCGCTCTATCTCATAAATTCAGATTCGACTTGGAATATTCTCTAAAAGAATTCACACACTCCTATTCAAAATAATACTTATAATCAAAATGTCAAATTCATTTCATTTGTACGTCTTCTCATGCAACTTACAACAGAGTTATTGAATTGAATAAATAATTAAGGTAAACATTGTAATTTAAATCTCTGTGTTTCATCTTTATCTGTGTATTATCTATGTATATCTGTATATCTTCATCTGTGTAAGGAGAAACAAAGTTTGTTACCAAATAAATTACTTTAGTTTCATTTATTTGAATACTTATGATTTTTAACTATGTAACATTTTAATATCATATTTACAAATTAGATCAAATCAGACCGGATTCAGAATGCTTGCTATCTCGCTCTGGCGCTCTTAAGGCGAAACGATGATAAAGAGGCTATGAACCTCATTGGATAGTATGTAAAAAATTCCATGTCTTCTATACTGTAGTATACAGTATTAAATGATCTTCTGATCTATATCTATATTATGATCTTCTCGATGTTCTGCAGAAACCTCTAATATCATCATTATATATACCCATTTTTTGTGTAATATTAACAGACAGAACCACAATCCATTATGAAGTGGGCTGCGCTTTGAGCTTGACCTGTTAAATACCTAAACCCCACTTGACCTGTAAAATTACAGATCAAGTCTATTATCATATATGCAACTACATTAAATGTGTGTATATGAATGTTAACCACGCCCTGCACTGCTCCAAGTCTCCTTCCCGCACTAGTAACTCAACGTACTCATATTTGCATACACAAGTAGTATTAGCACAATCTATAACTAATCAAGTGCCCCAAGTGCAGTTCAATCCGAATGTTTGGGCAATAACTAGTTGAGAATCCAACAACAATTACAATAGTTTGGCCCACAAAATACAACATATTTACTTTTTCTTATTTGACTTTAGTTATATTAAGACTTTATATTATACAAAAAATCAGATCAGACGATAAGGAATCTTAACTTTAAATAACTAACAGAAACTTCTAATATCATTAATTATGCAATTGAATATTCATACATTTACTGGGTTACAGGCAGAACCCCAATCTTATAGCAGGAGTAACCGCTTAGTAGCAGAAGTTTTATCGTAATGATTACCTAGATAATGTTAAAAAAATATGTATCTATAACTAATATTAAATGATTCATGAATTGGTGTTAAGTTGCCCCAGGACCGCGTTGAATTCATCTTCAATTGAAGGGAGCGTTAGAGCTTCCAGTTGTAGCTCTAGTTGGGCTATCTTCTCGCTATGGCTGATAATGCTCTCCTTGAACTCTTTCACCATGGCCTCGCCCTGTGCCAATTGCTTTTTGTATTCCTCAACGAATGCGTTCTGTGCCCTCAAGCGCTCCTGCTGCTTTCGCTCGGCCTCACTGAGGATATCATCGTTCTGCTGGCGTTTTGCTTGAAACCGCTGAACAAGCGTCTCATGATTCCGCTGCAGTTGCTCGAGAGCTGCACGTACTTCCGCATTATGTGTGATCAGTTCGTGTAGATGCTGCGATCGCTGGGCAGCACTTTCCTTATATTGTCGCGACAGCTTAGCCATTTGTTGCTCGCATTGCTGGATCTGGGCATTCAGGCTGTTGATATCCGCCTTAAGCTTCCCATTTTGTATGGCCAGTTCGGTCTCGATCTGATGCAGCTGCATGCACCGCTCCTCGTTCTGTTGGCTTCGCTTCTCAAGTACTTTAGCAAATTTGGTCAGTCGCCTCGTGCGATCTTGTATATCACATTGCCGTGGCGGCAGTGGCAACACCAGATCCAGCTGCTCCTTATCGATGTCCCTAGCGTGCATATTGAATTTTACCACCCTGTCCAGCAGATCCTTCTTGGCGCGAGAGAGCCGCACCTGCTCGTGATTGCCGTGCTCCTTGAAGTCCTGCATTTGTCGCTTATGGAACTGCAGCACGTTCAGCTGTTCGCTGAGCAGCACCTTCATCTGCTGGAACTGCTCGGGCGTGCACTTCTGGGCCTTGACCTCGCGCTGCAGTTGCTGCAGCTCCTTGGCCAGCAGCTTTCTCGTTTTGGCATTCTGAGTGCTGCTGTCGGACAAGTTTCTCATCTTCTCGATGTGCTCCTTTGTGTTCGTTTGCATCCTGTGCAACTCGTCGGCCATTTGCTGTTCCTGCAGCGACAGCTGCTGCAGTTGGACGTGTTGCATGTCCGTTGGTTGCTGTAACAGCTCCTCCAGTTGCTTTCCCTCCTTCTCAAGGCGCACAAAGTCAGATTCAAGCGACTGCACGCTGGGCATGTCGCATAGGGATTGCGTGATCTTATCACTGACTGTCCTCTTCAGGACATTGTACTCGTCCCAGTTCTGCGTATCCCACACGCCAAACGACTCGGCAGCACTGAGGAAAAGCCAATGACTGGTCTCCTCATTGATTGCAGCTCGATTTTGGTTGACTTGTGTATTCGATAGAGCCATGGAGTCATTGGTGGTGTGCATATAGCTTGGTTGCTCCATGCTCTCCATAAATGGGAAGTCTTCGGCATCCTGATGGTGACTGGACTGGCCTGGCAGCGGCGGCGCAATGTCTTTCAGGAAATCGAGCATGACGATCACATGGCCAAACGAAGACTGCGTCATTGGGGTCATCAGCCAGGATTTGCTCACCTGATACGGATACTTTAGCTTGTGGAGCGCGTTCGTAATGTCTTCTATGTAATTGTTGCCGACATTGAAGCGACTCCCGAAAACTGATTGCAAAAACGAATTCACAACAGTGACAAATTGTTTGGAAGTGATTTGACGCATTGCAGCAGCTCCACGACTGAAGAATTCTTTGGAAAAGCCTTGTAAAGGGCGCAGCTGCATAATTTCATCAAGATATTCGGCAATCAGCTGCGATTGCTCCTGCACCCACTTTTTGTCCTTGTGTTGCGCCACGATGCGCTCCGCGGAAGAAGCCTGTCGGTGGCGCATCGGCGTCACACTGTTCCTGGACATTGTCGGTAAGGTGGACAACGTGGATACACTGCGCTTCGTAGACGAGACCGGGGTAAACGCGCTGTTTGTGCTCCGTAAATGCGACCTGCACACATTGTCAAATTGTTAATAAACATTGTTTTTTGCTTATTGTTTACTGATTTCTTACCTTGATTGTCGCAGCTTCATGCCATCCTCGCGGTGATCCTCGTGAAACTCCGAGGTTCGTCGCGGCTTATACATGATGATGATACAATATCACCCACCAAAATGAATTTTAATATTTTTAATAAATTAGTTTCTAATTTGGCTAGAATCGCGTCGGTTGCTTTGAAAACTCCTGTTTGTTCGAAGATGGCTGCACTATGCGCTCTTTGACTGTTATCGTTATCGCGATATCAACCCTACGGTTATGCAACGATCAGTAGGGCTGCAGTACATATTTTTCTATTTTCAGTATTTTTTTGTGAAATATCGATTAGTCGAGCTCGATTACAGCCAAGTTGGGGCGCCCTTTCAAATATACGATAGGGAATAAAAAAAAAACACGCCACTATGTTTACGAACTTCATCGTTTATTCCAACATATTAATTTTAATTATTGTTTCTTGTGTTACACAATGATCATGCTATTTTAATTTATTACATTATATTATAATTATTGTTATGTTAATTAAATATCGATCACATTTCCTTTTAGAACGTCTTTCATCTTTCCCTGTTCGCTTCACATAACTCACAAACAATTTCATAGTTACATACTAACATATTTATAATGTTCAACTTATACATTTTTACATACAATAAAAAAAAAAAACTGCGGCATTAATAAATACGGATATTGTTTTATTTTTTCTTTCTGTTTTCTTGGGGCAGGTGCATGGAAAAAATGATACTAATAGTAGAAAAAAAAATGGGTGTATAAAATTATAAAGCAACATTTGCAAGAATCAAATCTGTGCTAATACTATACATTTTATTATATTAAAATTAAGTAGGCCGATTTAAAACTAAACTAATTTAAATTTAAGTTATTTGTAGCTTAGCTGCTTCTTAACGTAAATTAACTCTGCGCTCAAAGGAAACAAATGAAATAATATAATATAAGAATAGGCATACGTATGTATAGTAGAAATAATTTCGGTATTTCGTTTGGTTATTTTGGTTTCACTATTATGCATGCTCTGTACATGCACTTTTAGCTGTAGCTGCCCCATGTTATAACAAGGAGCATACCTTCTTTTTAATTGTATAATATTGTCCTAAAAGCCTTAAAAAATATTACACTGCGCCCTGCCGTGTGTTTCGTCTGACCAGGCCAGAGGAAGGACTGACACGGCAGACCTCCAAAATTTACAATACAATTGTACATAATATCTTCATAGAGCAAAGGAACACAAGCAAAAGCCATGTGAAAGCTACATAAAAGGTTTCTTTCTTCATCCTCAGTTAAACATTCGAAATATTTTGAAAATATTTGCATAGGTATTTGTTTGTTTCTTGGTTTCTTTTGGTTTTTCTGTGTGTGTGTGTGTGTGTGTGTGTGTGTGTGTGTGGTGTTGGTGTGGGTCTGTTTGTATGTGTGTGTACATGTGTATTTGTGTGGTTTTGGTGTCTTTCTTTGTGTGTATGCATAGATACGTTGAGTGTTTCTATGTTAGAATTTAGGTACATTACAGTTACAGTTCTTGGTATTTTGCATTGTTCTATGCGCAATATCGTATCGTCTATATACTTGCAATTTGCAATTTGCATTATCTTTACTTTTTATTGTGTGTGCTAACTAAGAAACTTGGGTGGCGCCCCACAGCTATTGTAACATACATATGCATGCATATCTTGGTGTTCTCTTGTTTGTTTGTCTTTCTGCTGTTAACCATGTGAAGAAGAGTGAATGTAGAGGAGCGGCGTCGCTAGTTGGGCGCATTCAATGTGTCCATGTTTGAGCCGTACTGCATGTTAACTGCCATGGTAAAGAGCCACGCAACTGCCAGCAGACTGCTGCCCAATAGATCGCCCAATGATGTCAGATATGGTATAGCCGAATTGTCCGGATCGATCTTCCACTTCCACATAGCGTGCACAATGATGTGCGCAATGTACAGCAGCAACATGACCTGCAACAGATTCGCAGTAAAGTATACCCTTAACCATAACTAGCAAAGAGAGATTCTCTCTCTCTCTCTTGGGACTTACCTGTATCAGACTGGCTATCAGATAGGAGAGCATAAATACCCACGTCACTGTGGTTGTGTTCATGTTGATATAGTCAGCAGCAAAAATGAACAGTATGTTGCCCGGCACGGACATGGCGATAAGTATGCGGGCCGTTTTTGCATAGGGCACTGTAGGATATATACATAGATATACATACATATATAGATAAAAGATTGTTGATGATGATTTATGGGTTAGGGGTGTTCTTTTTGTTTTGACAGTCACTTACCGCCCTTAAAGAGTGCACGCCATGGCCACTCGACAACCTTCGTGTGCGGTGGTATAATGCCAATAATTGAGCTCTGATGCAGCATCGTTGATATCTTGCTGGCCTGCACTGATACCAGATTGCCGCCAATGCCGTTGATAATCGGTTGAAAGACGACAAACCCGTTGAATACCTCCACAGCGGCGTCCAAAACGAGACCACCAAGTCTGCAAAGAGTCGAGCAAGTTTAACAATATATTAATAGATCGAAAAGTATATTTCATTCTCCAACATAACTGCAGATAGAGATGGAGGAGAAGGCGAGTCTAACAACTGACTGTCAGAGTCAAGGACAAGTGTTTAACAATTAGAATTGCCAAAGGCTTTTTTTCAAAAAATAAAAAACAATCAATCAAACTGTGTTGCCAAATTTAGCACACACACACCTAAAGCTAAAGCTATAGCTATAGCTAAAGCTGTTCATGAATTGGCACAAACTCAGATCGAGTTGTCGATAGAGTCTCTCTTGATGAAAATATAGAAACAAAAATTGTGCTTATCATGGCCCCATTTAGAAAGCAGCCGCGTGTTCCTCCCCCCCAAGTGCACTTCATCATACGCGTGTGTAGAGCTTGAAAGTGAGGTGGTGTAGTGGCCCTTACCCGCTTATACATAGCGCTGACAGCACTGGCACCCAGCCGCTCTTTAGCACCGGACGCGTATACTCGTTCTTCAGCACAATAACAACCCACATGGGCAGCAGTACCAGGTAGCAGGTGACCACAATGAAAGTGATCCACAGATGGGTCTCTGCAAGAAACAATTGCAAATGCAATTAGTCAGAGAAAGAGAGAGAGAGAGAGAGAGAGAGAGGGCACTACATACTTATATGCTCATAGAGTAGCGAGGCAATAAACGATAGCAAACTGATCGACACAACGTCTCCAATGGAGGCAGCCAGCGGCGTTGCCAGGTTATCCGGATTTAGGTTATACTTTTGCGAGAATAGAATCACAGCCACGAGCACAAAATCTGTGAAGAACAAAATGGAGAAGATTAGCCAAAGCCAAGCTAAGCAGAGACGAGCACACAATGCGACATACCCAGTACAAAGCACGATGATGTTGCGGTAAACATGGCCGAGGCGGTCAATAGCATAGCGTTCTCAAAATAAAAGCTGCCAGTCATGGCTGCTCCGACGCTCATTGCAAACATGGCAACCAGAAAGGAGGCAACTGTCGCTTGGACCTGCACCAAGGCAATGTTGCCAACTATCATGCGTACCACATTCGACCGCCCCGACATGTTGCCCAGATTCACCTGCGTGGAGAGACGCGAGGCAAGGCACATGTCCAGATTGCCCTTCAGACCAAGCAGCGCTGGCACCAGTATGAACAGTTCGCTAACGTTCTTGAAGACGTACCATTTCTGCAAAAAGATCCAAATCAAATCAGTATATTATATATAATATTTATATACATATGTGTGTGTGTTATTATTATTATTATTATTATAATATGATAGTTATAGTATATTTCATTAGTTGTGGCCCCACCTGCCTGCCTGCCTGCACTATCAAATATCAAATCTATTGGCAAACGATATATGGCTGTGCATAAATTTGATTATAAATCAAAACAATGACGTCACCTACAGATTCTCATCAGCCTCGTCGTCGTCGTCGTCGTCGTCGTCTGCCTGCCTAGTTATTGCTGCTGCTTTAAGTTTGATTCTGTTTCCCATTCTGGCAGCAGTCGAAATTGGTTATGTCGGGCATGGGCCGCCTTTAACTGGCCCCAGACCACAATTTATGGCTAATTAGCAGCCGAATAAATATTTATAAAGAGCAAGCAATATTCACCTCCATCTGTCTCTGTCTCTGTCTGTGAGTAGTCAGCGTTAAATATTGTATAATATATATATATTTCATTCAATTCGATTCTCTTAAGTCTCACTTCATTCTGTATATAAAGAATCACTAATAGAAGAAGCTATAATTATTATATATATTATATTATATATATATTATATATATGGAATCGAGTAATGTCGCTTATATATTTTCACTTTTTTACAGTAAGATTTTAATTCGTTTAATTATGCATATTATATAAGGCATTAAATTGTTTATAGCAAAACTTTATGGCAGTTATAGAGAATTCTTTGCATTTCTCTTTATTTTCACGAGTTATGAATTATTTTTGTACATATTATGAATTTCGTTCTATATATGAGATTATATAAAATGTTGAGTCTGTTTCTGCATCTGAATTCTTAGAAATTTCTTTGCATTTCTCTTTATTTTCAAGAGTTCCTGCTGTGAATTATTTCTGTATAATGAATTTCGTTCTATATTGGAGATTATATAAAATGTAGAGTCTGTTTCTGCATCTGAACGAATCGATTATAGCAACACATTTTATGGCAGACATTGAATTCTTGTTGAATGAAGCTAGAATCTCTTTTCGTTACCTTTCTCGATCAACTCGCCAAGTCGACTAGATTTGCTTTGGAAATTGGAATTGGTAAAAGAAAAAACCTTTTTACCTTAAGGATTCTGAGAATTCTGATTCTGATTGAAACTTCTGTTTTATTGAGATCGCAGTTGCTCTCCAATATTATTTCCAATATTACTAATAGAGAATCAATTGCGTAACAGTTTGACGACTCAAATCGAGTGCGAAATCATAAAAAGAAGGTGGTCTCAGAGCTACAGAGAAACAGCTGCGGATCGTTAAGAAGAGTCGAGAGCCAGAAGAGTGGGTGCTATGCCGTGCCGTGCCGTGCTGTGCTGTGCTCTGTGTCATAGGGTGGCATGGCGTGTATGTCTCTGTCTCTGTGATTCTTTCTTCTTTTGTCTTTTTAGTATTCCCCTCGACCAACTTGTTCTCCCACCAGACTGTGGGCCCTATAAAATTCTTTTTGTCTGGTTTGATTGTTGCCTGCTTGTCTGTAAGTTTAATGACTCTGTCTACTCTGTGACTGCGGGGCTGCGACTGCGACTGCGACGGCGACTGCGAGTGTCGTTAGATTTTACTATTTAATTTGCGTGTCATTTTAATTGTTGGCAACTCTTTTTTTATCTAACTGATCTTTGTGTTTTTAAGTTTGCGCAATGCCAATGAAATAATTTATGGGGATTTATTAGCCCCGTTTGCGTTTGCGTTTGCGTTCTGTTCTGTTCTGTTCTGTTCCGTTCTGCGTCGTAGGACGCGGGGTTCGACGAACGGAACCGATCCCATCAAGGCATCCCATCCACACGCGACCATTGATTTGTACTGCAGATTGGATTGGGTACATTACCTCGACACGTCCCAGCACAATGCCCGCTCCAATGGTGCCAATGCCGGCCAGAAAGAACGGTATGGACACCTGCAGCAGTATTGTGCTCCATTTCTCCTGCTTGATTCCTGGTCGATTCAGTGCCAACTTCTCCTCAGAGCTGCCATTGACGCCCGCAATGCTGCCGGCATCTGCTGCCACAGAGCCTGGTGCACCTCCGCTTCCACCTCCACCTCCACCTCCACCGCCGCTGCCGCCGCCCGTCGCACCAGGATCTGGTTCGGAGGATGCTATGGACGTCGTGATGATTGAGCTTAGTGAACCGAGTGTCGAATGTGGATAGCCGGACAACTTCTCATTGTCGGGGTCTGTTGTTGTGTGCAGCATTAGGAAAATGGGGGGGGGGTAACGCGGGCAACAAGGGGAGAACAAAGAGAAACAGAAAGAGAACAAGAGAATGGGAGAGAAGGAGATGCAGTTAGTAAAAACTCTCAATACAATCAATGCTTATTGCTACAGTGGTGCATAGGGTGTATGTGTGTGTGTGTGTGTGTGTGTGTGTGTGTGTGTGTGTGGGGGCATGCAGAGGTAACTGAGGAAGAAGGCTATAAGCAACTTCCCCTATGGGGAATCTTTTGCTACTGCTGTTGTTGCTGTTGTTATTGTTAAACGAGTTATATAACCGTTTTGGTGGTGCTATTTTTTTTGTCTTTTTTTGAGCTCAGTTCATTAATTACAAATCACAGCAACAGGAACAGCAACAACAGCAACAACAACAACAACAACTACAACATACAGCGACACAAACAGCAAGCAAAGAATCATGCAATAATTAATAAACATTTTATACGCTTATCTCTCTATATCTCCTTCTCCACACACACACATACATACAGACAATAAACATGTATAAGAAAGATTTAAGAGCGAGTGCGACAATAAAATAAAGGGGTACCCATATTATAAAATTGTCTGGGCTACGCGATTTGAATTGATGTTTATTCATTTGCTTGGTTTATTGTCATTGCGATTGTTTCATATAATTTTGGTAATGTGTGTGTTCTCTCTCATGTTGTTCCCAAAATCCCAAAAAAGTTCCGTGTGCAAGTGGTATTTATAGATACATAGTATTGAAAGCGTATGTAGCGGTTCTTCCCATTTGTGAAAAAGGTTTGTGAATTACTCGATAAAGGATCTACGGGGTAAAGGCAGAATTAGCTAACGAACCTTAGACTCGCGTTATAACACCATATACTATAGTTACAATAATCTATTTTTAGAATCTCAACGATTTGCCATACAGAAATACTTATGGTATTCCCATTGTTAAGGACCTTTTTGCAATGCCTTAAAGATACTCTACAAATTGCAATCTGTTCGCCATGTGACTTGATTTGTATCTGAATACTAGTGTTATTAATATAAAAAATACATATAAACTATAAACACACTCAACTCAATTAATTGTTTTTAAATTAGCTGCAAGGTTTATAACTTTCATTACTTAACTTAATATATTATTTAGTTTAATTTTCAATAGGGTAGAAGGGTGTATTATAACTTTGTGCCAACAGACACAGAAGAAGGGCGTATATATATTCTTGTTCAGTATCAAAAGCCAAGACGATTTAACTGTATTTGTTTTTTGGTATAGACACGTCATTCTCAGTTACTATAAGAGTTATGGAAACTATATTTGCTAATAATATATCTATCTTAATATTGCGCGCAGCTAAAGATTCGTTTTGAATTTGTCCACGCCCTCTAACGCCCTCAATAATCGAACAATAAGCAATTGCAAGCGTCATTTTATAGCTAGAAAGTTCATTTATGGTCTGTTCAATAATTATAACCAACCAAATTAGTATGGCAAATTTAATTGTAATCATATAATAAACATACAAGTTACATTTCAAAATATATCACAGTTGAATCCCCAAATTGATCTGCCAAGTTTTTATGATGTGTGTACGATTATCAAGTGTTGTGCAAGACTTAAGGAATTAAGGAATATATACCATATATGATAAATAATAAAAAGTCTTATGAGTGTTAAATTACATATGCTAGCTTAAGGACAAAGAGGTCGAGGCAAACAAAAGGATAGTTAAAAAGAAGGAAAGACAGAGAAAGATAGATAGATAGATAGAGAGAAAGAGAGGTTGGTTGAGAGAGGTGAGTTAAGTGTGTGTGTGTGTGTGTGTGTGTGTAAGAGCGAGAAGTAGAGTAAAAGAAAGCAACTGCGGGCAACAGTTTACAGCACTCTCAGATCAATAAAACCAGCAGCAGCAAATCATCTGATCTAGAATAATATCGTAATTTTGCTGCTGCTGCTGCTGCTGCTGCTGAGTGTTGCTAGTGCTAGTGCAACTGTTGCTGCTATTGTTGCTGCTGCTGCTGCTGCTGCTGCTTGTTGCACTTGTCGGCGCACTCACCGTTTCCATTGTAGATGGTAAATAACTTGTATTTATCATCCATGGCCACATCTAGCGGCGTTGTTGTGGTCATTGTTGACAATTGTTGTTGGTATGTTGGTGGCGTGGCATATGAAGAGGACGTTGGTGATGTGTTGTTGTTGTTATTGTTATTGTTGTTGGTAGTATTATTATTGTTGTTGTTGTTGTTGTTGATCGTATTTATATTGATGGTTGTGGACGCAGGCGGTGTTGGCGGTGGCAATACCCCATCATCAGGCCCAATATCGGCGGCCTCATTGTGTGCCGCATACGAGGAAAGTCTTCGCACGCTCAGCGGCGCTATTGCCGCCCTCTGGCGCTGCTTTAGCTCATTGGGGGGTATGGATGGACTGGGTGGGCGTGGTTGTGAGTGTGAGTGTGAGTGTGACGGGGTCTGATCGTTATTGCTGCTGCTGCTGCTGCTGGTGCTGCTGGTGTGTGTTGCGTCTGTGTTGCTGTGATTGTGTTGCTGTTGCTGCTGTTCGTGTGGTAGCGACATTTTTGCATTTGTCCGTCTTTGTCGGACTTAGTGGGTGAGTGTATGTGTGTGTGTGTGTGTGTGTGCTAGTGTGCTAGTGTGTGTGCAGGTTTATGTGTCTGTGTCTGTGAGCCACTGAGAAGTGCCACAATGCAAATTCATTAAGTTAACTACGAAATCGAAGCTAAGCTCGCAGTGTAAACAATATTTTCGATATGTTATCGATAAGTTATCGAGCTGCCGTTATGTTGTCGAACTGTCAATATGTTATCGATAAATTAGCAAGCTGCCGTTAAGTGTTCGAACTATCGATATGTTATCGAGCTGCCGTTATGTTGTCGATCTGTCGATATGTTATCGAACTATCGATAAGCTGCAAACTAAGCTGCACTCTATGTTATCGATAAATTATCGAGCTGCCGTTATGTTGTCGATCTGTCGATATGTTATCGAACTATCGATAAGCTGCAAACTAAGCTGCACTCTATGCGTTTAATTATTAAGGGGCTTTCCTAAGGATTTTCACTATTTCTTTTTGTTTTTTTTTGTATTTCTTTAGGTTTTTTTTGTTTTTTTTCGTCTATGCTGCGCTAACGTTTTGGCATATTTTCGCCTTTTGCTAGGGGGGAGGGGAGTGGGTGGTTCTCTTAATGGGAACTATCACTGAACAGAATCGAAAATCGAAATATCACACAATTGATTGACTTCTTTGCTTTTGACAATGTAATAATAATAATTATAATAATAACTATAATAATAGTAGTAGTAGTAGTAGTAATAAATTAATAAGTTAGATGCAAATGAGACAGCGTGTGTGTGTGTGTGTGTGTGTGTGTGTGTCATATATAGTATACTATATATGTCGAGGTCGGGTTTTGTCGGGAAGGAAGGTGTGTGCGAAGAATACAAATCGAATAGAAAGTGTTATTGAAAAAGAAATATATATGTATTTCTGTTTTACATTGTTTGTGTTGCTGTTGGTGTGTGTATATGTGTGTGTGTGTGTGAGTGTTTGAGTGTGTGTGTAATGAGAGTATGTGTCCTGTGTGTCCAGTTCGTAGTGTTGTTGTGCGTCCTGTGTGTGTTCTCTTCGAGGCGGGTGGGTGGTGTGGTGGCGGGTAGAGTTGAGTTGTGTTTTTTTTTTTTTTGGGGGGGAGGGAGCAGAGAGGGGGAACAGAGCTTTAGTCACCGGACCGTTGATATGGCTGTAAGTAACAATATAACACCTTGGTCACACACATTTATCCAACTCTCAATTCAAGTAAATAATATATGTATTGTATATATTATATGTATATGTAAATGGATCTGTATATATCTTATATATGTATGTACATTCGGAAATCAATGGGAAAATACCTCAACATAAATCACACATTATAATGGCAATACTTTTGTGCCTGACCTGCCCGAACAAACACACACACACACATACATACAAATCCTGCACTTCCGCCTCTATAGACAGTACACATTTAACATATGTATGTATGTATGTATGTATCTCTGAGTATCTCATATCATATCATGTTTTTTACACTTTTCTTTCTCCAAAAAACTTTTTGCCCACTCCAGACCAGTTTCAAAGCGGGTTTGCGTCGTCCCACGCATTTTGCATTTGCATTAAACGACAACAACAAAAACAACAACAGAAACAGAAACAGAAATTAAAAAAAAAAAAAATACTATTAACAAAACATTCGACGGTGCATCGAAAAGTAACCAGTTTTTTTTTGGACATCCGAAATTGTGCTAAACCTGTGGAAAACCTGCAGCTGCAGCAAGCGAGACAGACAGACAGGTAGAGAGAGAGAGAGAGAGAGAAGAGAGAGAGAGAGAGACATCGATAAACGACGCAAAGCAGTCAAGCTAATCCCAAGCAGTTCCAAATCCCTCTCCCCCAAAACGAAGTCGTCATCGTCATCGACTACTGCCTGGCAGCAAGTGGAGCGAGCGTGTGACGTTTTCAAGTTTATGGACTCTTGGCAGGTTATGCGATTAGATATAAAAAACCCAGCGAGTCGAGCCGAGCCGAGCGAGCGAGCGATCAATCGATTGTTGTTGCGACAAGATCGAAATTTATAGATCGCTATTTATAGCACCCAGTCAGCTGGTCAGCAAATCTTTCAACTGCACAGGGCAGGGCGCGAGCTCGAAAACTCGGTCACACACACACATGCGCACATCACACAGAGAGAGAGAGAGAGAGAGAGAGAGAGAGAGAGACAAGGAGAGAGGGATAGTATTACTGTGTATAGTATAAAGATATACATTCATACTCCTTGCAAAGTCAATTCTCGTTTCCACTTCCTACAATCTAATAGTGATGGTCTAATTCATCAATGGAGACAGAGAGAGAGAGAGAGAGAGAGAGAGAGAGAGAGAAAAGGAGATGGTTATACTGTGTATACTATAAAGATATACATTCATATTCCCAGCAAAAGTCATTTGACTCTCACACTCCCTTCAATCTAATCATAATGATCTAATCATTAGTGGAGCACAAGAGAGAGCGATGGTAACACTGTGTATTGTATATATATATATATATTATATATATATATAAAGCGTAAAGATATATATTCATATTCCAAGTAAAATTCAATTTGCTCTCACTCTTTCACTCCCTATAATCTAATCATGTGATCTACTTAATCATTAATAGTAAAAGAGTTCGTAATACAGTATGTTGTATAAAGATATATATTCTTATACCTAGGAAAGTCAAACTTTTACCTCTCTCTCTCTTACTCTTTCTCTCTCTGTTCCACTTCTTACAATCTTATCATTTGTATAGAGAGAGGTGTATAGATATACTATGCATAGCTAAAGATATATATTCATATTCCTAGCAAAAGTCAAACTGCTCTTACTCCCCCTATTTCTCTTTCGTACTCAATACAATCTAATCAGAATCGAGCTAAGGAATTACTACGCCTGTTAATCCCCCTCGGAAAATGTCAACATGCACAACAAAAAACAAAAGTTCTTCATGCACTTCAGATTATATACTATATAGCACAAGTAGTTTCTCAAAGACACGCGCTCTTCCGCACACAGACCCTCACAACCCAATCCAATCCAATCCAATCCAATCCAAACCAATCCAAACCCAAGCAAAGGAAATTACCGATAACATGCTGAATGAAGTGCCGAAACGCGCTTTTTTGTCGCTCTGCGACAGAGGTGTGGAAAAACCTACAACTGCCACTTAACCCAACAGTACCTGCATGAAATCACAAGTAGAGAATCTAAGGGAGCATTGACTATCATATACCCTGCAATTGTGTATGTCAAAGATGTCATCGATTGAAGTGCGTTTATCATTTTTAAATCATTTCGATTGCAAATTGAAGAGCAGCCCTGGGACAGGCACAAGTGTTTGTCATACAGATCGATCGATATGGCGACAAATGTCCGATAATTACAATGTCAAGACCGTCGTCACCTCGACAAAGACAGCACAGAAAAGCACACAAATTCACGTAGTCTGACTGACTGTGACAGCTGCTGCTGCTGCTGATGATGATGATGATGATGATGATGATCGGCTCAACTGTTTTACTGTTACTGTTATTGCACCTTTCACTGTGTGTGGCACGTTACATATACGCCAGAGAGACCGCGCGGCGAGCGCCTCTAATGATCGCAACGACGATGGCGTTGCCACGTTCAAGTTCAAAGTCAGAGAACGCGATAGTAGTAAACACATAATGCGTTTACTGTTTTACATATTGCCAGAGGCAGGCCGAGCCAGAGGCAGAGACACTGCCAAGGGGGGCACAGAGACGTGGGGGCGTGGTCTTTAGTTGGATAACTGATGAATCGGCGGCTAATTGACAAACAGACGACGAGCGACTAAATTAAACAAATGTGATCAGTAGTAGTAGTTGTTGTTGTTGTTTTTCCTGTTGTTGTTAGTTTTATTGTGTGCTGCTATTGATCTGCCGCATAATTCAGTTTGCTTTAGATTCGATTTCGAATGCGGAACTTTTTATTTGCGCCGGGCACAAATTGTTTTCGACTTTAATTGCTCCAACGAAACGATCTCACGCATACAAATGCAGCAAGTAGTCACACACACACACACACACACGCACACATATGCACATGTATCTCATATTGTATGTTGTATAGGGTGCCTGGAGGGGCCGCATAAGTCGTATCGACTAATGGACTAATGCGCTAATTGCTGCCACACACAACTCGTGAAATCTGTTAAATCTTTCTAAATTTTGTCATTTTATTGTCTCTAATCTATTCATTCATTTAATTTTCACTGCTTGCTATCCAAGGAATTGACTCGCTCTCGTTAAAGTTAAAGTTCACCACCGATTCCAATTCCAATTCCGTTGTTGGATCTTCGTTCTGTCTGTAGGTTTAGGTCGGACTAGTCGAACTATAATGCAACTCTGTTTCTAAAAACCTTCTGGGCAAGCGAAATAAATATAAATGAAATATATACATATATATTTATTTGGTGTAGCTCTCATAGAAACTGATATGTATACGTTTAATTTTGCTCAAAATAAGTTTTTGTTAAGTTACTTTTTTCACAGTAATTGAATGAATACTACCATCATAAAACTGTCACAGCTAACGTTGATGTTCTTCTAACAACCTCACAATATTTTAAGTGATTTCAACTTATTATTAGTATATGGCAAATATGATCTCAGAATTCAGCAGCTCAAACATTCTGTATGGTAATTTTATGGCAACAGAAGATCATCTGATCGAGGCAAAAATCGAGTATATTTATGGTTAAAAAAAATAGGTTATTCTCTCTAGGTTATTTTCAAAACAAGTACAATCGAATACTGCAAATATGTAACTATAGAATTTAGATACACTGGGAATAATTGATCGAAGCTGTAGCTGTAAGTGTATGCAATCTTCGGCTCACCTTTTCGACTGGTTTTCTTTTTCAATTGTGTGTGTGTGCTATAAAATATTTCGCAATTGATTTATACCTTCTCTGCTAGACACATTAAGGAATGGTTAAATCAAATACTATTACCATCTCGATAATTAACGAGGCACCCACCACATAACAAACAGCCGAGAAATTTATTTATGGTGCTGAAAAGGCACAAAAGAGATCTAAGATCTTATCACAGCTACAGCTTAATGAGCTATGAACATACCATATATAGTACTTGTTTAAGCGTGCTTCTGCTTCTGCTCCTGCTTCTGCATGTGTCTCTGTGTGTGTGTGTATTTACTTTCGGCACGTGAATTTATATGTGCTATAAAAGATCCGTAGCTCAGTTAACAACCAATAGGAATTCAATTGGCATTCGAAATTTGTTTGACACTTGCCTGGATTAGATTACAAATGATCGCAAATCGCAGACGAACAAAAAAAAAAACAGTAAGAAAAGCAACAGTCGCGCGACACGCGACAGTGGGATACCCTGCGACCTATGTTTCTATGTATGTACACATATACATATGCACATGCTTTGAAATTATCCTCGACAGATGGCGCTCTCGCCCGCCTCCTTTGTTAGCTGACACAAGCACTTGGTTTTATGCCCATACTTTCTTAAATAACTTCTGTGTTTATTGTCCGATCGGATTGTAATTTGGAGAATACGTAGATAATTCATTCAGCTTAGTATATGTTAAAGTCAGAAAGTTGTATCTTATATACAACGCTTACAAATTGAGTTCAAAAATTCAATTATTGATTTGCGGGGGGCGGTGGGCGTGGCAGCCAACATTTGAAATAAACTTGATCTGCGCCTGGTACACAGAAACCCTTATGCCAAATTTGGTGTCTCTAGCTCTTATAATAGCTGAGATCTGTGTGTTTATCTGGTCATCCGTACATCCGGACATCCGGACAGACATGGCTCAATCGACTCGGCTTCTGATGCTGAGCAAGAATATATATACTTTATGTGTTCTGCCACGCCTCCTTCTGCCTGTTAAATACATTTGCACAAAGTTGGTATACCCTTTTTTATATTTTCAATAGTCGAAGGGTTGCGGGTCTTTCAGCCAAAAAATAAAGATCGAAAAGAAGACAAGCGATTTGTCAGTTTTGTTCGTTTTGCTGTCATTATTTCCAAAACGTGCTTGGGACACTTAAGTTATGAGATCCGAAATAGAATGAAATAGGTCTTTGATAGGGTGCACTCTTCACTCGCACATGGAATTGAATATGCCAACATTTTTGGATTAACTCTCGCAGTAAGTTCCCCGACACGTCGTCGCATACATATGTACATACATATGTCGTCGGACTCTCTTCGCTTAACCCCAGGAAACCCATCGTCGTCGCTAATTTGCGAAACGTGAGCTAAATCTGCCTAAGCTGTATGTGTGTGTGTGTGTGTATCTCTGTTAATTTCTATTTGTTCCTATTTATTGTGATTAAGTCGCCGTCGCAGTCCACTAGACTACATTCATCGTATGCATATCTATAAGAACATAGAGGATCGTATAGTTCCCAGGTTATAGCTTTTTTTAATTGAACGCTTTGGTTTGCTTTCCTCGGCTCAGTTCGGCTCGTCTCGCCTCGGCTTACGAAACGAAATGTGTTCATGAAACTTTGGATTTTAGTTTTTCGAATTATTTTAAATTGCACAAATTAAAGATGTGCGTCCGTGTTGCCCAAAGTGAAGATACTCTCTAGCAATTTGATAATGCAAATTTCTTATTCATTTAATATATGTTAATGGTAATGGTATTGTATAGATTGGGTACGTGATTAATCAGGTTTTGAGTAAACGGGAATCGCCTTTCAATTTTATTATTATTATTACTTCTTTTTTTTTATTTAATATTTAATCAGAGGAAACACCCCTTGCTGCCCACTTTACCTTAGGGTATAAAACAAAACGTACAAACGTACATTAAGCGTAAAAAGCTTTTTAATTAGTATGCCTGTGTATACATGTGCTACTATCTTAATAGATTACATTATGTTCCCAACTGATACTTTGAGTTTAAATTGAGGCATGATTCATGGGCATTATTACACCTCGTACACCTCGTACACCTTATACACCCCATACACCTCATACACCTCGACTCGACTCGTGCTGCTCGTGAAGTAATCCAAGCGGATTACGCGCACAGCTGTTGCATATATTCTTGTCGATCAACTATCTGCTACGCCTCTTCGTCTCTCTGTCTCTCTTTCTCTCTCTCTCTCTCTTTTCATCGGTTAATTGTCAACAATGTGCAACTCATGTCGGCTACGTAACGTTTCATAACATAAAAACGAAGAGAGGTCAAACAAAACAACAAGTGAAGCTCTTACGAACTTCAATTTCGATTTCGATTTCAGTAACAATTCAAGATTTCGATGTAAACGAACTCCGCTAATAAAGTCACCCAAATTCGATGATGATGACAAATGGGTTCAGTTGGCAACTGTGTGCTGCGATTAGGTTTGAGAAGCAATATGCTAATTGAAACTATATATATTTGCATATTATATATGCTTATATGAGCAAACATATATCTCATGTTTATATTATTCTTGACGCCTCGCAGACAAAAGGCCTTTTTCTATCGAAAATTGATGTATTTTTCGTCTCTTCTGTTTGCGTATTCCATTTTGATTTTACTTAACTTTATTGCAATTTATTTGACAACACACATCTGCATATCTCATAAATAGTCATCGAAATGACGTCCGATGACGCAGGTGAAATCGATAGATCGATTCTGATCCCCCCTCTCATTGGCTTCTCTCTAGCTATTTCGTTGATATTTTATTATATTTGCTTGAAGCTTTACTTTATTTATTTGCGATATTAATGAATGGCGCAGAATGAAGTGAAAAATGGCAACAAACGTGAAAAAAGCATACACATGTATATAATTAAATTATATAGTAGCATTGTATTGCCCAAAACAAACAATTATTTTCGCTGTTGAAATTTGACATCAACTACCTACGTCATCGGCCTGAGAAAAAGCTTCGAATGCAACACGAGAGTCAGGTATGATACATATATACTTGTACGATATAATAACATATATATTATATGGTAATGTACATTATATATGTGAAATTTGATCAAACCGAACTGGAACTGTATCAAATGTCATTCAACTTGGGGGCAAGAGCAAAAAACATAAACAAAACTGTCTGTATACACAGCCGAAATGACTCTGAGCACAAATCGTTCAGATAATTTATAAAATTTACGCATATTTTTCAGAGTTTAAAGGGGGGTCTTCCAGTGCAGCGACGGGAGAGTGTGGACATCAATCAAGTGGGAGTACGGGTACTATGTGGCATAATAATGTGCGGCATAAAGAACTTCCTGCTAAGAGATGCAGTTGATATCCGATCTATAATTCCCATATACATATATATTGCAAGTGAAGCAGTCGATCTATTTATTGTGCTAACTATCAAAATGCTACTACTACACAATCTTATCTAATCACAGAACAGATTTAAACGGATTAACTTCGATTAACAAAGTTCATAAACAGAAGAAAGTTCATTTGTTGACAGGAAACGGATTTAAAAACACTGCCAATAGAATAGTTACACCTACTATATAAACACGCAATCTAATATGAAATATGTTTATAGATATTGACATAGATCATACACAGATAATAGGCTCATATTCATATGTAACTTCAATAATTGCTATGAAATAATATGTCATATTGTTGACCAGTCAGATAGATATCTAAATAAAATAATAAATTTCTGAAATAAATTGTTATCCGATTGCAACCAAATTAAGATGATCCTAGCTTTAAAACAACGCATGCAATTAAATTTTCTTCAATTTACAGGGGCAGCAGAGGGCGTGGCCAAATGCTAAAACTAACTTTGACTAAATGCTATAATAAGACATATTGTCATATCAAATTTGGTAGCTTTAGTTCGTATATTGATCAAGATATAGTTGTTCATACATACAGAATTGGAATAAGATCAACTCAACCTTTGACACTGATCAATAATATATGTATGTATGTATATAATATACCTCCTTCTGTTAGCACATTGTTGTTTAACCCTTCTACTCCCAACAATATATATGTCGAATTTAAACGTTCAAGATGTACACTCCCCCCCTCCCGAATGTATCTCAATCAAGTGCAGTCAGAGAGCAAAGTGCTTAGAGAGAGAGAGTTGAGATGCCAAATACCTTAAATAGGTATGGTCAGATAACAGAGCGGGGCCCGGCTCATTAGCAACACGCAGAGGCGTAGTTTAACAAAAAAAATCGAATAATGAGAAACTGCACACAAAGTAAACAGCTGAGCTTTCTGTTGTTGTTACTGTTGTTGTTGTTGTGGGGAATACAGTACACTGAGTGAGACCAATTTACCAATTGCAACCCGAAGCTTGAATTAGGCGAGCAAAGATTGGCACAGTCCACAAGGCACCACAACAATAACAACAACAACAGAGCGGCAGGGCCAAAACGCAAAGCTGACCGGCCAAGCCATTGAAATTGTCCATAGAACTTGGCTAATTAGCTGGCGAGGCGGCAATGACAGTTAAAACAATAATAATAATAATAATAACAATATAAATAAAATAGAAACAAACAGTAAGAAAAGCAACAGTAGCGCGACACGCGACACGCGACAGTGGGATACCCTGCGACCTATGTTTCTATGTATGTACACATATACATATGCACATGCTTTGAAATTATCCTCGACAGATGGCGCTCTCGCCCGCCTCCTTTGTTAGCTGACACAAGCACTTGGTTTTATGCCCATACTTTCTTAAATAACTTCTGTGTTTATTGTCCGATCGGATTGTAATTTGGAGAATACGTAGATAATTCATTCAGCTTAGTATATGTTAAAGTCAGAAAGTTGTATCTTATATACAGCGCTTACAAATTGAGTTAAAAAATTAAATTACTAATTTGCGGGGGCGTGGCACCTAATATTTGCAATAAACTTGATCTGCGACTGGTACACAGGAGTCTTCGTGCTAAATTTGGTAACGCTAGCTTTTATAATAGCTGAGATCTGTGCGTTCATACAGACAGACAGACAGACGGACAGACAGACAGACATGGCTCAATCGACTCTGCTAGTGATGCCGAGCAAGAATATATATACTTTATGGGGTCTGCCACGCCTCCTTCTGCCTGTTACATACATTTGCACAAAGTTGGTATACCCTTTTTTGACCATTTTCAATGGTCGAAAGGTATAAAAACAATACAGACGCCGCTTTGACTTTGGCGACCCCAACGATCCACCGATTATGGTTATGCATACGATATTATAGAAATATGTGTAAGGCAAACTATTCGGCTCGGCTCGGCTCGACTCGGCTTGGTGGTTTGACACGGTTCGTGCCGGTGGTGGCGGCTCAAATGCAATTTGGCCGTGAAAACGAAATGCCAACAACATAAATTAATAATTATTTTTTATAAGTTTGTATTGTATTTAGTTTTGTTGTAGTTTTTTTTTGTATTTTCAATTTATTTCTTGGGCAAATTAGTATTAACTATGCATTAATTAAAAGCTTTGTGGTATTTTTCGATTGTTGCTTCGCCGCCTTTCGTTCGTGAGGTTTTGTGAGTTTGATTTGGATTTTGTTTGAGTGCGTTTCGATCTGTAGACAAGAAAGGGCAGAGCGGGGGGACGGAGAACTGGGGAGACGGGGAGTGTTGCGAATCCTAAGGTTGCAAGCTTAAAGTTTTGTATTCAACAACCTACGTTAATGTTAATTGAAGTCCCAAGCAAACTAACAACTAAACCGAACTGAACTCAACTAAACTCTGTATTTGTTAGTTATGCTCTCAAGGGTGGGTAGAAGGGGGGTAGGGGAGTGGGGGGGTCAGCATGTTTCTCATTGTTGTATTTATATATTTTTGTTGCATGCGAAAAGACTGCGGTCATTTGTTTTCCAATTCACTTTTTGTTCTGTTTTGTTTCTCTTTTTTTTTCATAATTTCAAACAGTTTTTTTTACTTTCAATTATAGAACTTCTGGAGTTTTGTTAAGTATTTTACAAGTTCACGTTGCAATGCTAAGAGCAGTTAAAACTGCATCTGTTGTGGGGCCTCCTCTACCATAACATAGAAATAACTTTAGAATCTCTGTTGGAATTGTTCGGAATCGGAGTAAATCGTAAATGTCGCGCAGCCCCATAAATAATGCATTGTCGTTTCGAAACGATTAACGATAGCAAAAGAATCTCAAGCAGAGAATAAATATATGTTCTCGATTGTTGCTAAACTCCTCGCCTACTCGAGACAAGGCCAATCTGGCAGAACAAACCAATTGTGATAGATAAATAAATAAAACGAGGGCTTAGTAATGCAATTGTTAATGCATCCAGAAATGTTCCCCCCCCGCCTGGCACTTCATATTGTTATTATTAATAATATGAAGGTTATTACGAAGATAACCATGTTAACTTTTAAATGTTCTTTGCTATTTTTAAATGTTCTTTGCTATTTTCCATTGATTTCCGCATGCCTTTCTATGCGCAGGCTGCATATATAAATGTTTTTTAATTTTTTTTTAAGTTATTATATACATTTTTTTAAAATTTTTTTTTTTTAATTTTTAAAATGCTTTTTTTAACTTATTATAAACAACTTTTTTTTTTTAATTTTTTTGAAATTTTTTTTTTATATTTTATTTTTTTAGCTTACTTTCCGATAATGTCAGAACTTTGCACTGACACTCTGTTCAAATTTTGTTTATGTTTGCACGTGTTTCTCTTCCTTTTTATCAATTACACTTGAGGAAATTTGTTTTCTTTTTGAATTTTCCTATTTTAATAACTTGTATTTGTTTTTTTTTTTTTTTTTTTATTGAAATCTTTCGTTTTTTGGCACAAAAAAAAACAACAAAAAACACAATTAAATTCGGGAGAAAAGGGTTCGCCGAGCCGAATGTACTGTAATTTTATAATATATTTTCGGCTTATTGTTTTATTTATTTTTTGTATATATATTTTGGTTTATGTCGCTCGTTCGCGCGGGCTCTCTCTCTCTCGCACACACACTCTTCTTCCACTTTTTTTTTTCTGGCGTCGTCGTCCGCACCGTACGCCGGGATATCGTACACTGAATGTCCAAAGACGGCAAACACTTGTTATTATAACGCGTCAAAGCGTTTCATTTAGCTACGCTGTGACGCCGACTGCGACTGCGACAGCGGCAGAGACTGAGACTGAGCTGCTGCTGCTGCTGCTGCTGTTGGGGACGGCAGCGTCGCGATCTGGTCGAATCAATAAAGCCAAGCGACAGAGACTAAACCTGCGACTCTGTTGTCGTCGGCAGCTGGCTAAAACTGCGAGCCTCCCGGCATTTGGGCTACACCGACGACGACGACGACGACGGCATTGGCTGTTGATAAGCTG